>OX388323.1:13085462-13528279 GCA_947579605.1 Athripsodes cinereus
ATTTGACTTTAATTAACTTTGTTTACTAGTATTCGGAGACTCTCGACTAATTGCGAAATGCGCAATAAGGTGAATACTGGAGAAGGGAGATCATTATTATTTTTCTTTAAATTCTTCAATTTTGAATCCGTCCACAGCGGATCATTTTCCAATAGTTTTATATCAATGAATTATAATTACTTTCTTTTCAACACGGGATTCTCCCAACATTATTTTGTTCAAATCCTATAAATACTGCTTGTCTCTGTGTCTTATTTCACTTTTTACTAATCGCCTGATGATGGAGTCGAGAGTCTTCGAATACTAGTACGCGAAGTTAAAAAAAGTCATTTGGAAGTTAACTAGGTAGTGTTTTTATCAATTTATCTTGAAATGGATTTCCAACAAGTACCTTTAGTCAAAAACATCGTTTTTTTTGTTATTGTTCTACTTTTTTGTGAAAAACGTAAAGGCTTGCGCCGTGTGTGATGTTAAATAAATATTTTTTTTTTTACTTTCTGAGAAAACGACTGATTGGCGCTAACGCACTTTTGGAAGCCAACGATGTAAAAAAAAATATTCGATGTACGATGTTAGAAATATTCATTTTTCTTATTATTTATTTATTTACTCATTATAAGCACAAAAAAGATAATAACTACATAATTATACAAAGTACAGAAAAAAGGTAAAAGACCAGTTATCATCCAACACCATGCGTGCATAAATTAAGGGGGTCATATCTTTTATGCTTACTGAGATAATTTCTTCGATTAACCATTTTCCGACTGACAGAGCCCACAGAAAATTTAACGAAAGTAAATAATATATTATATACAACAATAACATAAAAAAATAATCGAACGTATCACAAAACGTGTGTCAAAGTGGCGTTCTGCCCTTTCTGTGTACCCCAAAAGGCGTGCAGCGTGAGAGGATATAATGGTACCACTTCTATCTTGAAAAATTGGAACCTTTTTTTTAAGGGAACAGATGGATTGTTGGAGGATCTTTGGTTATTTTTACCTCCCCAGTTATCTGCAATCAACTGTAACTGTAAAGCGTTATATTTTTTCAGTAGTAACCAATTACAATTAACAAAGACATAGTCTCGATTAACAGTGCCTAGTGTAAGTGCAATGTAAATATCCATCTATAACATCACAGCAAGTCCCCACATATAAACTTTATTGGAATTTCACAATTAGGTATATGTAAAGCTTTTTAATAGGATAGGTTGGATCAATCCATTGGTGTGAGTTTTAGACTGTCCTGCAAAAAGGATGTATACGTAAAACATCACAATTTAAGGCATTTAATAACTTCGGTTTAGCGGTGAAGTATATCGTCCTTTCTGAATGTCTTAACTTTTATTGAAATGGAGAGTATGACTTACATATTTATTCAAAACAGTTGGTCCACTAGCTACCCTACTTGTAAGAGACGCCGTGATGAGATTAATGGATGGAAATACATACAATATTTCTCTTTAAAGTCAATGAATTATTTATATTATCTACTATGACCTATTTTGATGTAAGTAAAAAATATGCAAAGATAAACTTAAAATCAATTAGATTATTTCGAAAATTTAATTTCCTTCTTTGTCGATCAGTTATTTTGTTGTAAAAAATTTCCGCTTCCCGGAGCGTGGCGCTGCTGCATTACTTTTCTTTCAGATTTTCCGACTGAAAATTACGGTTTGGTAAACACGATGAGTTGACTGAAGTTAGGCACAGTATGTATAGTCTGCGAGTAAAGGCGTTGTCGGGAACATTTTATAAACATACACTTACTCAACACATTTGGCTAGTGGGTTGTTAGGATTATAGAGCCGCCATTTTTGTATTTAACAACCGTAGGGAAGAAAATTTTCCTCAATGTCCGTGCGCCGGTTGTCGTATGATCGGATTATTGCAATTTTCGTAGACGCTTATTCCAATTTGTGTCATTAGATTCATCGTGAAACAGTTTTTGTACAGAGCAGATTGTTGATTAATGATTGTATATGAACCATTTGTGGAGAAGTTATTGATATTTGGTATATTCCTATCAAAGTTTGACAGTTGACTTAATGTATTTAGCGATGTGACGTGCGATTTTAGTAACGTGTTATAACTTCATGTATGACTCATTGATGCAGTTTTCCTATATACTCTTCAGTATATACGAGTTTATACTCTTTATAGAAGTGTCTTATAAGAAATAATAAATTTGATATAATTTTACATTGCAGTACAGTGCAGTGCAGTGCAGTTTATGTATTCATATAATTATGTATGTATGGCGCCGAGTTATCCTTTTGTCGATTAACTCCCGTCTGATGGTGACATACCTTATGTGCTACTAAGTACATATCGATTATAACTATCTGTAAGGATCTACATATGTTCCATGCAATTATCTACATTTGATCAAGTACTAACTGGTGTTGTATATATAACAGTATGTAGTTAGATATCATTTGTCAAGTTTATTATTATCGATCTTGTTTTTGTTATGAGTCACGTCTCATCTGTGGCAGTGTGAATTTCTCGAATGTTATTATTATTACATTCAAAATAATTGTTCATAGAGAGCTTCTTTGTTAATTATACAATACATCATACGTCTAATACAGTATATCGTAACGAACTGAATAGGCGCGTACGTGTTGTGTATAGTGGAGGATTATTATTACTGTGAAAGTGATATACTTACTGATTGTGTACGTTGAGTGAACATAATACATAGGCATAACGTATTTATTGCATTGATGAAGGAAGGAAATGCAGTTTGAATAACGGAAGGTCAGTTTGAGGGTGAAGTGGAGTACGATGCAGGCGTGGCCGGAGTAGAGAGATGGGTCATGGGGCAAAGGACAATAAGGTAGTGCGGCAATATAGGGGCACGGCGGGCCGTGGTGATTATACGCCCCCCCAATGACTCTGCGGACATAGAGTGGATAGATGGTGATATAGAGCAGAACCAGGAGCGTGGGGCGGCCCCTCCCCCTCCCACACCTCACACGCCTCATGCCGCGCCGCCGGGGGGGATGGGGTCGGTGGATGCCGTCGAGCTCGAGGTGCTCGAATTCCAGGACAGCGATGACGATATCGTTGGATGTGGCAGGCGACGAAGAAATCGCAAGAGGAAACATTCGTTGGCTCGATGTCGCACTCGTGACTACAGGGAGTCTTCAGAGTCTGTGAACATCAACGTCAACAATAGGGGGGGAGCAGAAGACGACGAAGGGGGAGTTGGGGGTGGAGGCACCCGTCCTAGGCCCAGCCTGCGAGAGTCCATCCTCTCTGTGCTGGGCAAGCTGGTGGTGTGGCGCTCCTGCGATCCTCGCCCCCAGCGCCCCACATCTTTGCCACCCCCACGACCACCGAGAATACGTCCTGCCACCACTACGGAATACTTCAAGTCCTTTTATGATTGCGGAGTTTGTCATGGTCAGTGCTTTTTTTAATACACGAGTATTTGGTAATCTTTGTTCCTATCATAACCTATCTTTGTTCATAAATTATTAATTTTATTACTTCAGTGCGCTGTAATTTTGGATTTGGAAACATTATTTAACTCTGAAAATGCATGGAAATGCAATGCAACTCTCAAACGGCTTTAGTGAATGTATTTAATAAATAAAAATGTTGTTTATGGTATAGTATCTATAGTTCGACGGCCGGTGTGGCATAGAGTCTGTGAGTCACGAGGTCCTGGATTCGATTCCCAACCAGGGTAGATTGAAGAATGACCTTTTTACCCACCACACGATAGACAGTACCTATAAAAAAATCACTGGGAGCAATAAACAGGTGACAATATACCTACACCGTCCATCCATTGATATTGTCAACATATCACTAAACCTCAACACGGAGCAAAAGCAAATCTATACAAATAATATAATAATAATATGTATGCAGGTACAATGCGTATGTATTCCAAAGTTGCTAAATTAAGTCAACTATAAAATGTGTTATTAATTAACAATATATTATTGATTAACTATTATATTATGAATTGAACCATTCGAGGCACTCATTAGTAATGAAAACCTGTATTAGTGTATAGGCGGCCATACACATGCCTGTAAAATGGAACAGTAGCGAGCATGCTTGTTAATGGCATGTGGAAGTTACTGGCGCGATGTGGATTCATTTGCAAGTTAAACTTGCATGCAATTTGCGTCCTTGCATGCCTGTATTTGCAAGACGTATACACAAGCTAGTCACGAAATGTACATGTCTCAAATCACTCATTCTCAAGCTTTTTTGCAATGGAAAACATTCAAAATGAATTAAATATTATCATATTGCAATTAGCAGTACAATGTGTGGTTAATTTAATGAGAAGAAAAAGAATAGTAAAAGAAGACGAAATTGGGTGAAAGATTGGATTAGCAGAAGGGAAAATTTTGGAGCAAGTAGTTGTCTGCTTACAGAAATGCGACAAGAAGATATATATGGTTACAGAAACCATTTAAGAATGCTGCCAGAAAAATTTGATGAATTGTTAGGGAAAATTGCGGATAAAATAAAAAAGAAGGTCAGCTACTGGCATACCTGTACCTGTCGCGATGTTCACACATGCCGGTTTCGTAGCCCCCCGCGTCCCCTCCCTCATGTTGCATGCCAGTAAATCAAATGCTGTGCTATCTACTTGCGTGGCAGATACAGGCATGCCAGTTAGCGTATATACATGATAGTAGATGGCATGTGCAATGAGCTGTTATGCAAGTGTGCCTGCTACAGTCATGTGTATGGCCGCCTTATTAGCAAGTGTTTATAAAGTAAATACGGTATATTAAACATACGCATGTAGGTATCTGGAAGAGATAAAACAAGACCAATTCTTTAAATTCGTTCCTATTTTGCAATTTAAGAACTACAAAAAATTGCGTAGGATACATTCGAAATATGGATGTGAATGTTATATTTGGAAATTGAAGTGTAGTTGACTGCGGATTAGTGATTTTTGCAGTAGTGATTGCTTGAACATTTATGAAACTATTCAAGTTTGACGACAAACACCAAGGTTTCGATTGCTCGGTTAGTTATTTCAGTGAGAAGAGTTCACTGAGAAGAATGGTTGGTAAAACGTTGCGAGATAGAGTGAAGAATTAGGATATCAGGAGAATGAGCGGATGTGAGAGGAGTGTTGTGTACAGAATTCGTGTAAACAAGTTAAGATGGTTTGAACGTATTGAGCGAATGAACGATGAAAGGATGATGAAGAGGATATATTTATCTGAAAAAGGGGGTCTGAGGAATCGCGGACGCCCAAGAACCACGTGGCTTGATCACGTGGATCAAATTCATGCATGTATCGGCGTGCATGTATGATAAACTGGATGAAAGTAGAGGAAGCGAAAAAAATATGTAAGGATAGAACTATATGGCCTTCCGTTCTCTCTGCCTACCCCACCTGGGACACGGTGTGAGTGTATAGTATACTAGTAGTGTAATATAGTCATTCCAGTTATGTTGCTTACAAATGACAATTTTTCATTAAATACGATTCCTATATCTCTTGTTCCGTTGATTGCATATAGCCTGCTATTTTCAATGTGACATCAAAATGAATACAATATAACTTGTTTGAAGTAAGGGGTGTGAGGAAGCGCGGATGTCCGAGAACTACTTGTCTTGACCACTTGGATCAAATTCTCAAGGACGGCCGTGTGTTGAGTAAGAGAAATAGACGTGCGTGTATGAGAAATTATAGTAATGTAGAAGAAGCGAAAGAATTATCTAAGGTTAGATCCTATATGGCGTTTCGTTTTCTCTGCCTACCGCACTCACGGGATATGTTGTAACTTGTAACGGTATATTAGTAGTAGCAGCGGATTTATTGTCAAAAAAAGCTTTGCGAAATAAGTAAAACAAGTGTTTTATTCTACTATTATAGAATTCTATGGAATTCTACTACCTAAACACCGGCACAGCGAATAAAAAAGCTTTCTTTTATTCAGGCCTGCTATACTACTGTATATCTCACGGCACGGCACGGTCACGGCATATCTCACAAGTGGGGTAGTTGGTGGATCAGCCGCATAAATAAATAATTCAAACTGTCTTACCCGTGCTATCAAAAAATAAATACATTTAGGATGGATGACAAACTTTATCGCTGAATTTATGTTGTAAAATAATTTTTAATTTTTCGACACCTGCTTTTTACAGGACCCTCGAAAACTTTCAGGAAAAGAGTGGGAGATATGTTGTATACCAAGTGCTCCACAGTCAACACGATCATTGGTGTATATAAACTTTTTTTAAATTTATTTATCTCTATTGATAAAAAAAACTCGAAATATTATCAAAATTAAATAATTTACAAAAAATAATTAAAAAAACAAACACTGTTTTAAATTCTTGAAAGTGCAAGTGTTTGTTTTTTTTTCAAATTATTTTTTATAAATTATTTAAAATGAACTTTCACAATGTTGTCGCCGAAAAAAAAGAATCTATTATAAAAATGCAATAGTAAGTTATTATTTTCAACCAAAGAATAAATAAATAAAACTTTATTGGCATCAATATATAATGTGTACAAGTTTTTGTTCCAATAAATTACCAAAAGGCGGGCTTATCGCATATGCGATTTCTTCCAGCCAACCCGAAAAAATAAAATATGTAATAAATAAATAAAAAATAAAACAATAGAAAATACATATAGATAAAAGTATTAAAAAGCAAATCCCAAACAAGATGCTAAAAAAAACTACAAATGCAATATATAATATAAATAAGATAAAATATAAAAAGCACACATAGGTACAGCAAGAATAGGAAGGGAAAGGGAAAGAGGAAAAGGAGAGGATCTGCTCGGCGTAATTATTACGCGAAAGTGTAAAAAGTAAAAAAAGAAATCAAAAAATGTGTATGAAGACTAGAGACAGTTTATTTGTTTACGAAATGAATATAATGTTGAAGAAGTACGAACCTTGTGTGGGAGTCTGTTCCAAAGCCTCGCACCATGAACAGTAATGAGGTGGGATGGATAGAAGATTATTTGATACACTTGCTAAAGATAAAAAAAATGAATTTAGGTTTTGTCTAAATAACTATAGTCTTTTCTAAGGCAGTAAAATATGTAAAAACTTAGGAAAACAACCAAGATATAATTTTGTGTGTAATTTGGTCAAATAACGATATAATGATAAGTACCTCCGCCGCGCCGCTACAAAGGCTGGTATTTATAATTTTAGTTACTCCTTATGTCACGCAACCTCTGTAATACATTTTTTTTTACTATTACATAAAGTGATTTTTATTGAACTCAAATAATAATTGTCTACATCAACTCCAGTAAGCAGTAATAATTATGTTTAATTCGTGAAGGCGGATTAGGTCGACAGTGGAATTCCTGGCATCCCAAATCGCCTGATTGAGTGTTTTCAAACTAACAATTCTCTGATCCATAATCCCTACCCCACATGTTGGGTGTGTCAAATATTATTTTAAATTTGTTTTTTTGTTGTTGTTGTGTATTGATGTTTTGTATATATTTTATATAAGTAAATTTGTTTTAACTAGGTATATATCAATGTGTCGTGGTTAGATGGAAGAAATCACTTTATAGTGATAATCTCACCACTGCATATCGTCTTAGTTTTTTTTTAAATTTTATATTTTTTTGTTAACGTTGTTATTCAATTCAATTAGTTTATTTCCTCAAAAAAGCATAATATAAATACAAATACAACTAGAACATCCACAGCCACTACAACTAATTCCATTTTGCCACCTCACTAGGATAAAGCCTGTATCGAGGCAGACAGTACAGTCAGTAACATAAAAAAACAAATTTTGACAACAATTGGTATTTGACAAAACAGTAACATAAAAAACAAATTTTGACATAACAGTTGGTGCAGGAAATTAATCGATGCTGGAGAAATATAAACAAATAGATGTTAAAATCAACAAATTTCAATAAAGCCAGGTTGATAAAAAGGTTATGGAAAAATATGTACATATATAGGATAGAAAAATAAGTTAAATATTAAAAATATAAGAAACAATAAGGATAGATACAAAATGTTCAACAAATAAGTATTATAACCAACGATATATAATGTTGATGTGCAAAAAAATAAATAAATAAAACAATTACAAAGGCTTCTAATCACCTTTGCATGTTTTCTGTTAATCCTCAAATTCAAGTTAACGTTCTTCAAACTTCTAATACAACGCGATCACTTTTTACATGAATTTTACATGAGCATATGCACATTTTCGACGTCTTCCATATATCTATATGCCATCAAGGCATTTTCCATTAGTGGAGTAGTAGTGGACTGCTAATTTTGACAAAATATTCAGTAATTTTGATCATAGTATTTTCATTTAATATTGGTAAACTTTAATTGTTTTTATACCAAGGTATCATTGTTATCTGTTTTCATTTATGTTCTGTCAACTATCTTTTTTTAAAATATTACAAAATAAATAATTAAAAATAACTAAGGGATGACGAAAGTTAAAAGTCCCTGATATGAAGTTAGCTATATTGACATTGCAGCTGCAGGTAGTCAAGTAGAACATGCTTCTTAGGAGAATTATAATTCAAAAAATCAAAATTGTCTTTAATATTTATTGCGTGTAAAACAGTAAGTATAGAATCTCTACCATCTTGTTTTCTTTTCATTTTTTTCTAAGAGCGAACCACCACTTTATTGTATATAGTAGATAAATTTAATAAAAAAAATATATCCATGTTGTGCTACGAGGGTTGCCTTTTATATTTTGGGATTAGAGAACAAAAACAAATATTAATCATCGAAAATAACTTTATTGTTTTTCAAAATATTCCCCATGAAGATCTATACACTTTTGCATGCGTTTGAACTAATTGTCGAAGCACTTTTTCCACTCTGATTGAGGTATCTCCAAAACATGCATTCTGAATGCAGTAACCGCTTCTTCAGGTGTCGAAAAACGTTGACCTCTCAGTTTGTTTTTTACTTGCGGGAATAAAAAGAAGTCATTTGGTGAAAGGTCAGGACTATATGGCGGATGACTCATCAAATCGATGTTTTGGGTGCTCAAAAATGCAGTTGTTTGAGCCGATGTGTGAAAGCTCGCATTGTCGTGGTGTAGAGTGATCCGTCTTCGGCGGTTGGTTTTCCTGATTTCTTGGAGGACAACTGGCAAACAAATTGTTGTGTACCATTCAGAATTGACTGTTCTGCGTTGTTCTAGTGGTACGGTTACGACATGTCCAGTTTTTCCGAAAAAACATGCGACCATTTGCTTGGAAGTGCTTCGTGCGCGAACAACTTTTGTTGGATTTGGCTCATCTTGAAACACCCATACAGTCGACTGCTGTTTAATTTCGGGCTCATACGCGTAAATCCTAGATTCATCACCTGTCACGATGTCATAGACGTGTTTTGAAGCACCGCGATCGTATTTTTCAAGAATTTCTTTCGACCAATCGACACGAGCCTTTTTTTTAGCGATTGACAAATTGTGTGGGATCCAACGCGAACAATTTTTTTTGACAGTTAAATGTTCATGCAACATTAAGTGTATGCTGGTCCCACTAATGCCTAAGGTTGTCTCTATCTCACGATAGGTCACATGACGATCTTGCAATATCAGTTCGCGCACAGCATCAATGTTTTTCGGAACAACAACTGATTTTGGACGACCTTCACGAAATTCGTCTCGGAGTGAACTCCGACCACGATTGAATTCACCATACCATCGATAAATACTGGTCCTTGATGGAGCTTCATCGCCAAAAGTTGAATTAAGTTCATTCATGCATTGCTGCTGAGTTAATCCACGTCGAAAGTTGTAAAAAATAATCGCACGAAAATGTTCACGATTTAATTCCATTCTTGGGGGCAGATGAATCTTATAATTTACTGTAAACAACACAAATAGCGCTCGTATTTCAAAACGTTCTGAGTACGTATAACCTCAAAAACTTCTAACTTTACGATAGAGCTGTCAGTTGACAGATTGCAACACCAGGGTTGCCAAATCCCGAAATATAAAAGGCAACCCTCGTATAAGGAATCAGAAGTAGCTGTATGTTTTATATAAATATTTGTAATAAATGGTCTGTGTGTAATTGTTCTGTTACAGAAACTGAAAGAAGAATCCGCGCTAACAATAGAGAATTCAACTCTCAATTTCGTTATGCTGTAAGTATTAATCATCTACATTTATTTGTCTTTCAGTTCTCACAATTTGGTATAAGAATTTGAGAAAATATGCAAATTTAATTCTTAGATCTTTTTTTAATCTTGATGTTTTCTATTTGGTTTAGGAATTTGAGTAAAAACTCAAATTGTGTAAGAATTTGGTTACATAGCCTGAATTTTTAAAATCTTTGATTATTTAGCTTCCAGCTTTATTAGATTATTATAAGATTTTCAAGTTGCAGTTTTAATCGGTGTGTATTTGGTCTTACCTCTAGAGGGACAGAGTAAGCATGCAGCTTCATTGGCATTCTTCTTACTTTTCTTATACTTCAATCAAAATGTTTCTTCCTTCCAACCTAAATCAAAACCTTTCTTATACAATCTTTGTTGCTGCATCTCATAGATTATGCTGATGTAGTATATCTCAATATCAACCAAGACCTGAATTATGTCATCTAATTTGTCTTCAATCTCAAGAGTTCTGATTATATTCACCGACTTGGTGGGATATTAAAAAAATATAGTAAAAAATCCTGCATTAACATAATGCGGATATTAGTATACATTTTATTCATTTCCTAGACAAATTAATGATCCCCAGTCTATTACATATGTAAATTTGTCTCATTACAATTTTTTGGTGTTTTTTTTACATTTTTATCACATGCTTGTTCACAAAATTTTGGCAATAATGTTTTGTTTGTATATTTTTATCGTTATGAAAACAATATTTTAGTATGAATAACTCACAAATACAGATCTCATATGGGTGTTTGTATATGTGTTGACTGATTGCAGAGCAACTACATCAAGACATCCAAGTACTCAGTTATCACATTCCTGCCCCTGAACCTGTTGGAGCAGTTCCAGCGTCTGGCCAACTTCTATTTCCTGTGCCTTCTGGTGTTGCAGCTTATCCCGGCCATCTCCAGTCTTACGCCCATCACCACTGCCATACCACTCATAGGAGTGCTCGCACTTACAGCGGTCAAAGATGCCTACGATGACTTTGTAAATACATATTTATTTATTTTTGAGTCGACGTTAATTTTGTAAAACTCCATGTTTATATATGAAAAAAAAAACACAATTCGTTTTAGTTTTACTTAAAAAAATTAATGAGCGTTGACCTGGTTTCGACTTTTTTTTTTTCTTTTTTTTTTTTTCTTTTGTTTTGTTTTTTGATTTTAATAACCGGGTTAGTTGGAAGACATCGCATTTTAGCGATAAACTCGCCCTCTGTACATTGAATTGTATAAATGATGTTTTCTATGTTAATTTGTATTATTGTAAACAATGTAGGTACAGTGAAGAATAAAATAAATAAATAAATATAAAGTCATTATCAGTTTGAATACTGGTCTATTCCAGGACATGGTAAACTTGTAGAAAAAAAGATGGAGACCATTTTTTGCAGGGAGTTCTACAGAACAAATCACTAAAATCAAAACTGGTGATTGTACTATAGTTTAAAAATAATTAATATCTTATAAGTATAAAACTTGCCTCTAAATATATCGAAAATCTTTGAATTGTTAAATAATAACCTTAATGATAAATTATATGTCTAAAGTTGGATGATGTATGTGTTTGTTTTAGCAACGACATCAGAGCGACTCACAGGTGAACAACCGCCGGTCCAAGGCGCTGCGCAATGGCAAGCTGGTGGAAGAGAAGTGGGCCACTGTACAAGTAGGGGATGTGATCCGTATGGAGAATGATCAGTTTGTGGCAGCTGACATTCTGCTCCTGTCCACTAGCGAGCCAAACGGTCTATGTTACATAGAAACTGCTGAACTAGATGGGTAACTTCCACTTACTTACATACTATTAGCACTTATAATTTAGTAAATTTTAATTTATTTATGTCTATTCAAGGAAAAAATTAACTCTATTTAGTGAGGAATAACTGCTATTCAACAACTTAAGTGACACCTTATTCACATAGAAAGATTAGTATTGTTTTAGATACAAGTGTGTTTTAAGTTATTAGTTATGTATTAGTCAAAAATGTTTTTAGGGCTTACCCTAACCTTAGTTTTATTTAGCCAAGGATAAGGAATTGTTTTGTGAGTATGGTCTTTCATTTAATCAGTACCAACTTTAAACATGTGTCTTATTAGGTCTGGGTTAAATATGCATTTTCTTAAATATGTGAAGATGGCTGTAAGATTCTATTAAATGTATGATTTCAAATCTCTAGATTTGCTAATACTGGTTTGTTTTCTTTTTATAAAGGCTATAAGTGATAAATTTGTATTAAGTGATGAAAAGTATTTTTTTATGCCGCTCTGAATGGAGGAGGCTGGTTTCTGGCCTGTGCTCCCGAGAGGAGCGTTGAGAGCAATGAATGAATGAATATTTTTATAAAAAAAATCAAGAGATGACATAGTAAATAACCTGAATATAAATTTCAGTTGTTTAGTGAATATCTGATTAACTTATTAGAGCAACTACTACAGCAAGGTTTCTGGTTTGTTCTACAAATTATTAATAAGCTGTAGAACAATTAAAATTTATATTACTTGTATCTGATATTGTGTGATCTGTTGCAGTGAAACTAATCTCAAGTGCAGACAATGTCTGGTGGAGACGGCTGAAATGGGGCAGGACGAGTCACTCATTGGATCGTTTGATGGTGAAATCATATGTGAAGTACCAAACAATTTACTCAACAAATTTGAAGGTAACTGTTAAACTCGCATTTCTATAAGTATTTATATTGTCTTGTAGCACAAAACTCAATTATTCATACTTCATTAAATGTAAATATAAATTCTAAAAAGCATTTCAATGTAAAGGTTATTCTCAAGTTGGAATAAATTACATGATTAATGACTTCAAGAATTTAACCTGTTCTGGGAAGTCCATGGGGAATTAATATGTAATAAAAACACCAAAGTATTGACAAATAATGTGACTGTTATATAAATATTGCAGGTTCTCTGTCGTGGGGCGACAAGATGTATCCACTGGACAATGATAAAATTTTGCTGAGAGGTTGTGTGCTGCGTAATACATCGTGGTGTTATGGGGTGGTTATATTCGCTGGTAAAGATACTAAACTCATGCAGAACAGCGGCAAGACAAAGTTCAAGAGGACCAGTATTGACAGACTGCTAAATTTTCTCATCATAGGAGTAAGATATATTTATACTTTATATTGATTGTATGATGATGATGATGATTTTGGATGATTTTATTTATGACGCCGTTTTACAGTCTCTAGACCGTCTCAAGGGCGCCAGTTATATTATTGGTTCATACTCTACCAGCCAGTAGTGACAATATATTGAAGGCAAAAATACTTAATTGTTCTAAGCCATACAATGTTATTTCCCCAAGAAAGTTAGATGGGAGCTTAAGGTCTACCTACTTTAAGGTACTCCAGTTTAAGGATCATTGGGTCAATCACTTGAAGTTCTTTATTTTCAAATAATTGTTAGGGCTATAAACAACTACAAACTCTTATGATTCTTAAACTCTCTGTAAAAATATTAAAAAACAGGAGAAACATTTCTTTTGACTCTTTTTGTCATCACGAATCTTTGATCTCTTGCATTTTTTTATATTTGTTAGAAAGAAACACTTGTATCAATTTATCCAATTCTTATTTCAATTTAAATTAGTTGAGTGTAATGTTGGTATCCCTAATGTCATCTATAAGTCTTTGGAGTGGAGTGTTGAATTACCTGTGAGAAATCTCTTTTAACACTTACTAATTTGATAAATAACATATTTATGCATGTATTGTTGTCTGATTTCAGATAGTGTTCTTTCTGCTGTCCATATGTCTGTTCTGCATGATTGCATGTGGGATTTGGGAGTACATGTTTGGCCAGAAGTTCCAGGTGTATCTGCCGTGGGACACTCTGGTACCATCGGAGCCTATAGGAGGCTCTGTAGTGATCGCCTTTCTAGTTTTCTTCTCTTATGCCATTGTCATGAACACCGTGGTGCCTATATCCTTATATGTCTCTGTGGAGGTGAGTCTACCACTGTATATTACTGCATATATACGAGTATGCTATACAGCTATACTACATATACTAACTCAACTTCTTTACTTAGTGTAGCTCTGTAAGACTATTTTCTGTTTACTATTGAATGTTCTGTTATGAAATTTCAGGTAATCAGATTTGCGCAAAGTTTCTTAATAAACTGGGATGAAAAAATGTATTATGAGAAAACAGGGACAGCGGCTAAAGCCAGAACCACCACACTCAATGAGGAGCTAGGTGAGATTAGGGCTTTTTCTATACTCATTGCTCTCTTTGCTATTGCATTCTTTTAATAACCTATAAGTACAGCAAAATGTTGTTAAAACTGTACCATTTTGTAAACAAAGTTTTTTAATCCAGGACTTAACATAATTTTGGGTTGGCTGGAAGAAATTCTATACGCTATAACCAGATTTTTTGGATTTTTGTTTGTAATGAGAATCACTCTAAATGGAGGAGACTTTTTGTCTTTCCAATTTTATACCACTGAAAGGAATTTGGAAACAAAAAAAAACCTGCAGATATTTGAACTGTGTATAAACTTTATTTTCAACACATATTTATATTTTACTTTATAGTATTTTTGTTATGATTTTCAGGCCAAATACAATACATATTCTCAGACAAAACGGGTACACTGACTCAGAACATTATGACATTCAACAAGTGTTCAATAGGAGGGAAGTGCTATGGAGATGTCATTGATGAGAATACGGGGGAAATATTGGAAATGTACGAGGTAAGAGAACACGTACACACATGTGTCATGTTGCAATCATCTTGGGGTTTTATATGAATACATAATGCAACTTAATTTATCATACATTGGTTCTATGAAATCTTTTATTTCTCTCAATTTTGCATATATTTTAACAGTCTTATTTGTTAGGAAATGTAAAATATCAAAAATTTAACATTGTTGATCCTTTAAAAAAAATTCATGAGTTCATTACTTTTTAGAAAATATATTAGATCTCACAATTCTTCCAGAGGAAAGATTGTAAGAAACTCTCTAAAAAAAGTAACACATCCTATTTAATGGAAGTTAATAAGTCTGTTAATAAATTTTCAGTTAATTTGAAAATTAAACCTTAAACCATCGTATTGGCATTGTTAATGCACAGTTTATACATTTCTAGCTAAAGTTCATCTCTGTAAAATATGTATTTTATTTTCAATAAATTGTTTGATAATAAGATTTCATAAAACTGACTACAGTATAATAAATTTTAATAGTCTGGAAGCATGTGACTTTGTTAAGAAAGTCAATCAATTGATTTGTCTTTATTTTCATTGCACACACACACACACACATAGATACTTAAATGTAAATGCATTTATTAGGTGGTGTGTGTGTACCACAGCATGGTATATTCTGTATTTAATGTGTGTTTTTGTATTATAAAAATACTACCAATGAACCATTGGTTCTTACGTTTGAGTTTGAGTATTGTTTTGTTATGTATGCATTTATGGTCATGTGTCTACAGAGTCTGTATATATTTATATGTTGAAGGGAAACTACACTATTTTGAATTTTAGGCGAAATGACTAGGTACTGAATAAACTTAACAGTCTTGTAGTCCGCTCTATGACCTTTTTGATGACAAGTTCACCTTTTTTTAAAGTACACTTGTATTTTGTGTTAAACAAAACTGGATATTATTTTATAAAGTGTGATAATGACTCAGATAATTTTCACATGTAATTATATTGAAAAAACTTTGAATATATTTTGTCCTCACTGAAAAATTCAGCAGTTTTACTCCAACATATAGATATGATTGTGCGTATTATTTGTGGTATGTACAACATTATGAAAGTGATGCATATGATATTGTGTCAATGAGTTTATACTTATATTATAACGTATGTGAGAGAGTATGGAGCATGTTGTTTACATTTATTTCATATAGCATTATATACCTATGTAAATATATATTTCTTAGGTATGTCACCTTAAAGGCAGCTTTCAAATTACCATAGACATGATTTCTTATTTGTATTAAATTGCTATTGTCTAATCATTAAGTTTATTGTACGTAAAAGACAGCGTTAATTGAAGCAGATCGCGTTGAAATATTGAAGCTATAATATTAATATAGTCAATAGCCTTTACTATTACTTGGTGTGTTTCCTTCATATCACTTATCAATTATTTTAAGGAACAGTTGAGATAGTCGCTGCTTATTATGTATGGTGCATGGCATGATTTAAATCATATGGGATAATATATTGAGGCTACACATTGTGCGATGTAAAATGAGAACTGCCTCCTTATTGTGATATAGTGATTTGTATTTATTATTATAGTCTACACTAGGAACGTCCCCGGATAGTGTTGGCTGTTATTTTAATAATAAGTTTCTGTCAAGATTAGTAGTAGAAAATTAGGAATATTATAAGCTAGTTGCATATATTGTAAATTTGCAATGTTTTAACAATGCAGTGGTACCTCAATACAGACATTGTCAATGTAAATACTTTGATCGCTGCTCATTTAGAATGTTTTAATTATTTTTTGCCACACGGAGAATGTTCTGTATATTTACATATTATCATAAAGATACAGTGAACTAGCAGAAACTGTGTCTGGATGCATTGTACTCTAAACTAGTATAAAATACTTTATAATAACTAGATACTTCATAATATAAAGAAGGAATGACAAAGTATAATAAATAACTAAAATAAACAACTAAATACTTAATAATATAAAGAAAGAATGACAAAGTATAATAAATAACTAAATACTTAATAATATAAAGAAAGAATGACAAAGTATAATAAATATACTATAATACTAAAATAAATAACTAAATACTTAATAATATAAAGAAAGAATGAAAAGTATAATAAATAACTAAATACTTTATAATATAAAGAAAGAATGACAAAGTATAATAAATAACTAAAATAAATAATTAAATACTTTATAATATAAAGAAAGAATGACAAAGAGGATATACGTGTGTGAAAGGAGGGGGGTGAGGAAGCGCGGGTGTCCGAGAACTACATGGCTTGATCATCAATTCTCAAGGACGGCCATATTTTGAGTAAGAGAAATCGATGTGGGTGCATGAGAAATTGTATGACTGTAGCAGCAGCGAAAGAAGTATGTAAGGACAGATCTATATGGCGTTCCGTTCTCTGTGCCTACCCCACTTGGGATACGGCGTGAGGGGATAGATAGATAGATAGATAATAACTTTATGCACTTTGATGGTAATAAACTGTTATCGCTCACATTTCCTCCACCTTGTCCTGACACACATTATGCAAACACAGTTTTCAGATAGTTTAGTTTTATTTTCTTATAGATACAATTATAAACTTTTATAAAGAGGTTTAACACATATTTTGAATTGAATTAAATGTTAATATGATGTAAGTTAGCAATAAGATTAAGATATAGGTAATAAGTATGTGTAGGTATTAAAATGTATGTATGATGTGGTATCACTGTGATTGTTTATTTATTTGTGTTGCGTTGCAAGTCACGTAACTTCATTTCTCCCACTCAGCCACTGTAATATACCTAACTCTGTCACTGTCTCATTGCAGCTAGTTTATTTTTTCCATTAAACTTGTCTATTTTATGCATTATTACAAATATCAGGTAGATATACGTACATTGTTTTATATATGTATATTCCTTATTATTATTATTTACACAGCACAGAGATAAAATCTGTATTTCAAGCATTCACTCTAAACTATTAAATTGTTTATTTCAATAAAATAAGTAAATATAATTGTGTAAAACTTTATCTTCTTAAAGGTATTATAGTTTGCACAGTTCATTTTATAAAGTTTATCATCATCTTTTGCCCTTCAACAGTCCTCTTGGGACCAGTGGGTAGAAACCAGCCTCCTTCATTCAGGGCGTTTTTGCGCTAATCAGTTCATTTAACCAGGGGCGCTACCTGTAAGTGGACCATCTCCTCAAGGGGTCCCAAGTAATCGAGACTTTTTTGGTGTTCTTATTGTAGTCATTTGCTATCTAAGTATGTTGGGAGACAAGCCTGGGGTAGATCCTAAAGGAAGACACTGTCATTTACATAGTTTTGTACTTGTGACTAACTTGTCTCAATTTCATAATAATTGTAAATGTTAAATAACAAATGGACAATGAATTGAATGCTTGTGATACAAATGTGGGTTTTGTCTCTTTATAGTAATGCATGTCACAAAAATGTTTTTATTTTTCTTTTTTCATTTTGAATCTTATGATTTGTGTCTGGCACGGTATAAACAAACACACCACACGCACTGTAGCGCATGAAGAACGACTCCAAGGTGAAGATGGGAGTGAGTTACAGAGAGGGCGGGGTGTGCCACACTAGTCTCGCCGCACTTATAGACACTGAAGCTGATCAGGGCAGAAGTACGCCTGGACCACGAACACAATCAAAACCTAGACAACAACAACTACAACAAACACCCAATGCACCAAACACAGATGTATGCATTCAGTACTACTTTATGGTTTTCATTTTATAAATATATACTTATTGTATTATACCTATATCAATATGATTAAATGTTGTATATAATACAAGTGCTCAGTAACCCTCGCTGTTATAAAGCATATCATACCTACTATTATATTAAAGCGCTTATAAAAATTCAACTTACTTCAGCGGACAGTGATATTATTAGTTCAAATTTATGATGTATTTAGGATAGTACATATTCATTACCTCTACTGTTTATTATAGTTCAATGCACATTTCTTTTTGTTTACCCAACTGTTGAGCTTATGTTTTTGATGATGGGGTTTATCTTAACAATTTGTTACCTGCTGAGCTCAAAGTATGTATTCGGACTCAGTGTAAATATATTTATAGCTATGTACATACTACTATTTTCTATTAATATGTGGAACAAATAGCAATGTGTATTGTAGCTACTGTTTGAAAAATAATCAACTGCGTTATTGTTAAGTAACATTAGGTAATATTCAATTAAATTGAAGCAAGCTTTTCTTTCAACTGTAGATTATAAATCAAAAGAGATATCTCTCTTTGTCAGTTTATTTTCAATTGATTGATAATGACCTGAGGCCTGAGTCAATAACATATTTTCACGTTACGTTTTCGTTCCGTTAACGTTCGAGTATAGACGAAGTTGCAAGCAAGTGTCAATTTCGTTGCTATGATACACAATAGTTACGAAAGTTAACACTTTGGCGCAACATCGTCTGCATTTGAACGCTATCGGAACGAAAACGTAACGTGAAAATGTATTATTGACTCAGGCCTCAGATAAGTGGAAAGACTTCTCTCTCACGATTTATAGTTGAAAGAAACAATTGTTTAAATTTACCTAATTATTGAATTCTTCTGCGTGTGCATCTACACAATATATTAGACAAATGTGTTATAATTATAAAGAAATAAATATATAATGGCTTTTTCTAAACTAAATACAGTATTATTAGAATAAATAGTTGACTTTCTCGTTATGAAATAATACCTAAAGTAGATATAGAAATATTTTTATTGTTCTTCTTTTACCATTGTTTGTGGTAGCTTAAGAATACCACATTTTGTGTGGTAATGAAAGATGCATTTTACTTGGGGTCAGCATTGAGTTAATGTACATTACTGGTGTGTCTTAGATGAGACTTTGTTGTATTGTTCTTATTATCTCATATTAATCCATATTTGAATCATGTAACTGCTTACTATTCATTGCTTGTGTAGCATAATATATATATTATGTTGCTTTTTTATGGAAATAAGTACAAACTGTTTTAGTTTTACTATATTTAATAATATGCATTGTAACCTGATTTCGACTTGCAAAATCATTCTCAGAAATTTAAATTTTGACGATAAAAGTTGAAACCAGATTTCTCTACCAATTAATAAATATAGTAAAACTCAAACAGTTAGTGTTTATTTTTATAAATTAATTTAGAGTTGTACAAAATAAACGTCAACTCAATGAATATAAGTTGCTGTCAGGTAGTTAAATCAGCCAGTTAACTAAATGGCTAGGCAGTAAGTTTAACACAGACATTAAATTGAATGGCTGACCAAGTTGTTTAATGCAACATTTATCAATCCTAGCGCCACAATGACAAATAGGAAATGAAATTTGGAATTTGGCAGAATTTTGAATATTTGACAACAAAACAAATAGCCTTTCAATTCTGTGCTGATATTTCTCTAACCCCTTAGCCATTTAGTTAACTGGCTAATTTAACTATCGGGCGACAACATATACATAAGATCATAGTAATTAGATGATTTTCAACTATTTGCATTATCAAGAAAGAGTTCTAAGGTTTGAACATTACTTCCCATTCACTTCACATTCACTGCTCAAGTATTATTTTGCTTACTTAAATGTTTGCCAAGATATACTTTTAACCACAGTTTTAGATTTTAAAAAAATAGTCGAAAGTTGAATTTAAAATAAACAAAGAAAACCGCTGAGTCTCTGGCAGAGAACTTGAAGCCCATCTCAAATACTTTTTGCTTTTATTGGTATGGAGATGACCATTTGAATGTTTTTTACATGGCTACCTCCATTCGTGAGAGATGTGTAAATGAATGAATGAATACGTATGATAAAAAAAATGTTAATAAACTAGGAAACAATCTACGGATTTAGGGAATGCTCATCTGCTCTGATGACCACTGGCTGTTTCATCAGTTTGTATGGTGCACAGTATCACATATTATCACATACTACATAATATATACTATACATTGCATGAGACATTTGTTTTGCTTTTCATTTGTTTCATTGATTGATATTGTGTTTGTTTGCACGACAGAGTTATGATACTACTATTGTGTGTTAGTTTACTTTACTGATTCTTGCTTAGCCCTTTGAACTATATAGCTACTAATATTTGTGACCGATTTGTTACAAATCATAATTTTCCTGACTGTATAGGTTTAACAGTTTCTATTTCACTGACAACATCTTTAGGGATGATGCAAATGATCTTAAGGCCTTGTGTCTACTGAATGCAGAAACCTGAGAACTTTAGATTAAATAATTTTCATTCATAACATTATTTATTATTATGTATATTCCCAAAATTAGTGCTGTTCCAAGTCCCCAGTAATGAATTGGTCTTCCACTCTTCTCTGTAAGTTTTTGAGTGTCCTGTAAAAGACAGGTGTTTAGTAAAATATGAACAAGACACTTAATATCTTTAGTGCAGCGATTAGGTATACTGCCACCAATCCTTTTAATTTTTAATGGACACAAAGAGAACAGCCTGCATTTTTATTACATGCAGTCAGTTTGCTTGTTATCTCATATGTCCCGTAGTAGGGATAGAGGAAGAGACTAAAGTATGCGTTAGGGTACAATACAATTTTTAGGTCACGCTTTTTGACAAAAAAAAAAACAAAACATTTTTTTTATATTCTGCATCCAGTGGCATAATATCTCCACATATATGAAGTTTGTTATTAAACTTGTTAACTTAGTTTTCAGTTTTTCATTGAATAATTTTTTAATTTCATTCTTTATTCTGCATAGATTACGAGTAATTTATATAAAATTACATTAATGTTAAATATAATCAATCAATTTAATTGCAATAGTACAATTTCTTCCAACCAACCCAATTTAAATGTTAATAATGTTATAATATATGTTTTTGATGTGTTTTAGACAACAGAATCTGTAGACTTCTCCTTCAATCCCAACTACGAGCAGGACTTTAAGTTCTATGACAAGACTCTGTTGGAGTCTGTAAGACGGGGTGAAGAGGAATCTCATATATTCTTTAGGTTATTAGCACTCTGTCACACTGTCATGCCGGAGGAGAAGAATGGACGGCTGGAGTACCAGGTAAAAGATCATTTAAAGACATTTGACATCTTCAATTTGTGTGATGAGGTACACTGCTATCCATCCTGAATGTATTTAACTTATATTGTTACATATGGGACGATTCACATATTTTTTATGTGTAGCTAGTTCATTAGCTGTACTTCTTTAAGCTGCAATAGTATGAATAAATGGATTTATCTAACACATTCAAGACTCTTGTCTATATCCGAATACCTCAGATTGGTGGATTATTATAAATAAACTTATAGTTCTCATAGGCGAACCATAGTGGGCAGCCTGAAGCATTGGCTGACTAAAACCAGCTCATGTGGAGATTGATTAATAAAGACACTTTACATCTTAAATTCAGCAATGAGGTGTGCCCCTTATCCTGAATGTCTATTTTTTGTGGGCACAGAGAGGATAGCTTGTATGTCTGTTACATATGACTGATCTGCTGACTACTCCACTTGTGGAATAGCTGTGATGGTATAGTAGTAGTAGGTGGTAAAAAACAACTATTTTCTTCCATTACAGATTTTAATCAAAACAAATATCTCTCATGTATAAAATATATACTAGAATACAACATTTGTCTTTAATTAATCCAATTGACAGCTTCAATGTTTCTCTCAGGGGTATAGAATTTATAATTGAGATTTTATATTATTCATTCTTCAATACTCCTCGTGGGTCCACAGCAAGCAACTTTAAGCCAATTTAGTTACATTTTTCCAGGTGCCCTCATGTTGTAAAAATACTGAAATGTCCAGCTTACTGTAATAAATTTGTCTCATTAATAAGGTACAATTTGTTTTCCAGGCCCAATCCCCCGACGAGTCGGCCCTGGTATCAGCAGCTAGGAATTTTGGTTTTGTATTTAAAGAAAGATCTCCAAATAGTATTACAATACAAGTTATGGGTGAAACAGAGGTGAGTTTAGCTTTGGTATATAATTTCTTTCACAGAATTGAACATGGGTAACCAAAATGTTACATTCTTAATAAAAAAAAATCCTGGACAACTTCTTATTTTCTTCTTATTTTAAATTAATTATTTCAGTTTATTCTAGACAGCTGAGGATTTGAAAAAAAATATCCCTGCCGTTTTCCAAATATTATTGTTAGTTACGTTATTAGTTTTTTTAAAATATTAATTTATATATAGAGAAGAAAATCGAAACTATTTTTATTTATTTATTTATACACACATATACAGCTTAAAGCTTTTATAAGAATAAAAAACAATTACATGGTATCAAAAATAATTAAAGTATATAATATGTAAGAAAGTATCAACACAGTATTAAATAAAAAATAAGCATGAATACAATAAACCAATAAAACTAACTTGCAATTGAACAGTCAACGATTCATACTACATAAAAAAGTTATCAAAACAATTAAATATATAAAATGTTATAAACACTATTTAAAAAAGTTAACAAAGCAATTAAAATATATAAAATGTAAGATAACTGCCAACAATCAATAAATGAAGAAATTCACAATATTAGTCAAACGTTAAAATCAATAATAAATTAGTCAAACGTTAAAATCAACAATAAAGAATTCCCAGACAAAACAGTCCTTGCAGTCATTATAACACACTATTTATATGTACATATGGATTATTCATTCTAATTAATCATTAATGAGCTCTGTACGCTTTATATTGTCCTAACTGCAACAAGCCTCGAAGTGATAGTTGTACATATTTTGTGTTTTTCATTTCAGGTGTATGAATTGTTATGTATATTGGATTTTAATAATGTTAGAAAGAGAATGTCCGTCATTCTGCGGAAGGACGGCCAGCTAAGGTTATACACTAAGGGAGCTGATAATGTTATATACGAGAGACTCAAAAAAAATCAGGACCAACTCAAAGCCAAGACTATGGAGCATTTAAATGTTAGTATCATCCTCTAATACAATTTTCACCTTTATCACAATCCTCAGTTTTTTTTGCTCATCACCATCATAAAAAATAAAAAATACAACAGCTTTAACAAAACAATATACAATGAAGAAGACCATGTTTTGTCCAAACCAAGTAATAATGAAGAACAGCAGGAATATTTTAAGTTTCTTGTTAAAAAAATATGTATCATGTAGAATGCAATTTGTATTAAATTCCTTTTTACTTCATTTAGTATTTATTTAATCCGATTGTCATTTCGGGTGCACAGAGCAGAAACCAGTCTCTTTTAGCTAGAACATCTTTGCACCAATTGATTGGCTTCTCTCCATGACATTCTTAGTGCTCAAATGTTGCTGTTACAAGAATGAAATGTGAAAAAGGGAATTAAAGGAAAAAAATATTACTAGCTAAAAAAGTGTCAGCTGCTGGTCTAGACTATTGGAAATTTTTGTGCATGAAACAACCGTGGCCTTGTCAGTCAATAATTATTGATAATTCTTAGTAAAATATGATACAGCCAGGATCATTGTCTCCTGTATTTCAGAGACGATAGATCTTTCCATTAGTGGAATATTTGAATTATGCTCAAATTTATGTTTCAGAAATTTGCTGGTGAAGGCCTGAGAACGTTGGTGTTAGCATGGAGACCTCTAGACGAAGAGTACTTTGCCAACTGGAAACATCGACACCAGCAGGCCGCACTAGCCATACAATCACGAGACGATCAATTGGATGCTATCTATGAGGAGATTGAGAGGGACCTTATTTTAGTTGGTGAGTGATAAACAAGTACTGTAATAATAAGTGTATTAAAGTGAGACTAAACTAATGAATATTTCATTCACATGTGTGTTTGTATATCAACAGATTTATATTTTGTCTCAAATAACATTTTTCATTGTATTTTTTTTACCTTCGTCCAAGAATTTAAGCAGTAGAGCACAATAAACATTGAGAATTGCAGAAATCGGTTTGGCCTACTCAGCCGCAGAGTGTTGTCCATCAATATGGTTAAAAATGCACACATAAAACTAATAGACGCTCAAGTAAATGAAGCCATGAGAATTATAAGTTGTAGTCTGAAATTAACCACTCTACTTGGGCTTCCAAGCACCTTAATAAAATGTTAATAACAGAGAACTGGAGAGCTATATAAATCTCTTGGTGAAAGATTAATAAGCTAATGCTCCGTATAGCTAGATTTAACTTAACACTTAACCAAGGCTCAAGAGCGGAAGATACTCAGCTTTGAAAACAAGTGTCTTAGAAGGATTTTGGATGTCAAATGGTATGAACATGTTACAAATGCTGTGCGCCGGCGCACCCAGCAGAGACCTGTAATCTCCGTAATACAGGAGAGACGATGATCCTGGCTGGGACATGTTTTGAGAATGCCTAATGATAGTTGGCCAAAAAGAGCACTGTTCTTCCGTCCGCAGGGGTTCCGTCGGCCCGGGCGTCCCTCTTTCACAATACACCGTTCCTATGACAACAATATTAGAGCGCAAGGAATGTCGTGGAAAGAGGTGACGCAATTGGCACAGAGACACTCTGAATGGAGGAGGCTGGTTTCTGCCCTGTGCTCCTGAGAGGAGCATTGAGAGCGATGATGATGATGATGATGATGATGATGATGATGATGATGATGATAGCTAGATTGGATCAACTCATTGATTTGTTGTCTCCATGTTGTGTTTTAGGTGTGACTGCGATAGAAGACAAACTACAGGATGGTGTGCCACAGGCCATAGCCAATTTGGGCATGGCTGGCATCAAAATATGGGTGCTCACAGGGGACAAGCAAGGTAAGATATACATATGTACAATTACACATACATACAAAACACACTACACATTGTAAAAAGAAGCAGTTTATTATGAAATTCAGTAAAACTTAAGGATGCCGAAGCTCAAAGGATACCATGGGAAGATGTTATTTACTTTGCACAAAGGTACTCAAAATGGAAAAGGTCGGTCTAAGCTCTGTGCTATATTAGGAGTAGTGGTATAAGGGTAATTAAGTTGAGTTGATGTAGTCATTATGCAAGATCAATTGTTTTGTTTTGTGTGTTGTAGAAACTGCCATAAACATTGGGTATTCATGCCAGCTGCTCACAGACGACATGGTGGAGGTGTTTGTGGTGGATGGGATCTCATTCCAGGACGTGGAACAGCAATTAGATAAATTCCGGGAATCCATTAGGATTGTCAACACATTCCAACCACAAGGTAACTAACTACTTCAAATCACTAATCAAATCTTCATCCATTTGTGCAATCTCATAATATTTGTTTTTACATGTTATGTACATTGATGTGCTGGTACCCATAATACAAGTATCATAGTTTGGAACTAGCTAGATCTATGTTTGAATTGTCCATATACTTAGATGTAAAAAAGTGAGCATTTTTTATTTATTTAATTAATATAAACTTCGAAACATCAATTGAGATTGCTGGTGTCAGAGAAACAACTTGCAGAGATCTTGCAAATTGAAAAATATAAGCAACATATGTGACATTACAGAGGTATTATGTAGATATAAAAGAAATATAAAAAGATATGACAACTCCACACACTACTCCAACTTTTTACTAGCATACTATTTCTATTTTACTAAAAGTTTTTACCATCTTTTTTACCAAAACAATGTATGTATATAGGTCAGTGGTTAACAAGTAACTTTAATGATAGGTACAGTGTCTGTGAATTCCAACAACCACGTGGGGAGAACTGCGGAGAACGGTAACGGTGTGGCATCATACAGCAATTCTCAGACAGTGACGAGCAGGGACGCAGCACCGTCTGTCAAGATGACACCAGGACCAGCTATCTCCATCGTGACATTTAGGTGGGATAATAGTATACAACAACCCATCCAGTGCGCAAGGTATAGAGAGACAAAGAGCTCATTTTTTCCCCTTTTTTATTTTCTCCTGTCATATCTTTTACATATTATATTGTATAACCTACTTATTATTATGTATCTACTACATACATACATATGCACATAGTTTGATAGTCTCTACATCTAAATAATTAAAGTCTATTACTAAATATTGCTCCTTAAAAGGTTCTTATGAAACGGTTTTAGCCCCACAGACTGCACTCTGGGGCCCTCCTGTGAGATCATAAGTTTTGCCTTTTGAGAGGCTTAATAGAAGTTCTTTGACTTATGAGGTATCTGGATATTAAAGAGTCTTCAATATTTATATTATTACTTTAAAAGTATATTTCCACACTATACTGCAGGTGGCAATAGCAGATAGCTCTCAATTAAAATAGTCAAAACAGCTGATGGCAATACTATGCACTATTTACTCGTATAGGAGTGTTGTCAAGTGAAGCGGCACATTGCAGAAGTTTATGTAATGTAGCCAGTGCTTTCCTCCACAATATTCCCATAAAAAAAAACATAGTACATAATAATACTGTGGTTGTCACACCGTCTTGCAGTTGCCAACTAAATTTTAAGGACGGATGAAAGTTAAGTAAAAGAAACTGAAGTGTGTATGGGGAGTTGTATGAATTTAAAGTAAGTTGGTGACTAAGCCAGACTGGTCTAGCTTTCCTTTTACTTATCTCTGTACGCGACCAATAGATGGACAATTTATGAATACCTACAGTACCTATACATTGTTTTGAAGTAATGACTGAAGAGAATTTAATAATACCTGATTGATGAAAAACGTGACTTAAAACAAATATATTTGAAAATAAAAATGTATGGAGTTTATCATATAGACACTGCCAACATTGAAGTTTGAAATTTACTATGGTTAATAGATACTCTATTTTGAAGGAAAAATTGAAGCAACTTGTTTAATTTTATAAATATAATGTAAATGCAAATTTTCTATAACATGCATGGTACATAATAATTCACGTAAATATAAATAGAACCTTAAAATACAATTGTTCAACTGTTAGCATGTTTCGTTAAAAATAATATGTTACTAGACAACATATCATCACTTTTGCCACAAAACTAACGGTCACTTAGGGTTTTTTATATCCATAAATAGGTTTTTAACATTGGTCGCCATGCTTTCGGCTTAAATTTTTCAGTGCTGGTTCAATACTCCATTCAAAAGTAATTTATGGAAATTGCCCCCCCCCCTCCCCCCGTCGGTAGCGACTATCATTATATGTGCAAAACTCACTTCCCAATCTCCTAGACTATATATTATATTATATGTATGTTTGTATGTACTTATATTATTGTATGATGATATTGTCTTTGGGTGAATAGTGTGGCGCGTGTAAGTTTCATTGTTACTATGTCTGTGTGTTGACTAACTGACTATGGTGTGGTTATCTATCTAGTTGTAGCATTAGTATTCTCTGTGCATAATTGACACTCACGACATGTATGTAGTATAGTGTGTACTGATTAACCAACAAATGTCAAAAACACCAGATCCACCATAGTCATACTATACTTTTCACAGTGGAGACAGTGCAGTGTTAACATTCCTAACTATGTATATACATACATTGTTGTATTGTATGTTGCCCTATACAACACTTTTTTGCAATGGTAACTATTGCTTAATGGTGTATAATTAGATACCAGATTACATGGAATGGAAAATGATAAAATTATGCATAATACATATATGCTTAAAATCTGCTGTTACAATAATTTTTATGTCATGTAAAAATGAATTATCCAGTGTATGTTAAGTTTCAAGTTTTACAGCGATGGAAAAAGGGGAGATATAGACATTATTTTAAATTCTATTTTATCCAGTGTATGTTGCTCTGGGATGCTGTTTTATCTGGTACAAGCTGTCACAAAAATTTGTCAGTTTATCATTAAAATATGAAAAAACATGTCAAATCTCCCAAAATATGCAAAAATATAGGCAATTGGTCAGAATGATTGCATATTGGAGTATTCATATAATCCAGTGTTTGACTGCAGATGGATTTATGAAAGTGGGCAAATATTTTGTACATCAAGTATTTGTATTAGTACTATTACAATTCACTATTCTTGAATCATCAACCTAAATTTTGATATTTCAATTCTAATCAAATGACACCAGGAACATTTTGTTCTCACTCGATTTCCATATTACTATGACGAAGCATTTAAAATGTATACTTGTTTTATAAGAATACATATATAGATTTAGTAGCAATGGTTGAAATAAAATATTATTTTGTACGTTGTATGAAAGATTTTGATTGATTTTAATTTTGTCTGAACATTGTGTGGTGTGTATGATGTTAAATATACATTATATTTGTGGAACTTCTTGCAGCTACTTTAAAATAGTGTCCAATTGCGTCATGATGGTAAACAACAGTACTATGTGCTATGCAAACGTTTGAGAGCTTTGTAAAAGGAAGCAGCGGGTGACATGTAGTTACGCAATCTGCTGCTGCCGCAATTTTCGACAATCTTGTGCATTGTGCTGTCGTCCACCATTAAGATGTAATCGAACACTGTTATAAAGTTGCTACTTGTATTTGTTGCGGAGCGCAATGACACACCATTCAATGTATTGTTTTCATCAGTGTGAGTGTGGTGATATCAAGTGTGTGTGAGGGTGTGTATGTGTGTGTGTGTATTCTACATATTACATATTTGTTTAAATATATTTTATACTTGCTTGCCTCCTGTTTTCTTTCTTATTTTATGCTCTTTTTCTCTCTAACCTTTCAATACCTGTTTGTTGCAGTAGATATATTTGATTATTCCTAGCATTTTTTTTTCTTTCTTTATACATTCACGTGGAACAAGAATAAATATAATTGATTATTAAAAAAAATAATAAAATGTTGTGTTATTAAATGTAATGATCACTTTGATATTAATTGCTTATGATGTTAGATATAATTCTGTATATTGAAGATAAATAAACTGCAAACACTGTGTCATCACATCATATTCTGGAGGAGTATGATGATCAGACATGTCTTAATAGAACACATTCATTTTGAGGAATTGAATAGGTGTAATATAAAAATTGTTTATAAAAAATTGACCCGATTTCTACGTTAATTTTATATAGTCGGGATCTTAGAAAAGATCTTAAAATGCTAAAATGTTTGAGAAAAAAAATAATTGTTAGATTGACACTGTAATATTATACATCACATATATTAATTTAGTATTAGTTTACTAATTAATACAAATACTACTACTATACCATCACAGCGTATCCAACAAGTGGGGTAGTCAGTAGACCAGCTGCGTGTAATAAACATGCAAGCTGTCCTCCTAAAAATCAATACATTCAGAATAGTTTGCAAATCTCACTGCTGGATTTAAGATGTAAAATGTTTCTTTTTTTCAAACACCTGCTTTTTACTGGGATATTTTACCTTTTACAGAATAATTTTACAGATTGAAAGAAAAAAACAGGAAATAACTTCGTATATTTACATACATCAATTTTTAGTGCTGTCCACACTTACTAAATAAAGTGTGCAAATTAATGTCATGTCTTTCTTTTCTTTGTCTACATAGAAAAGAAATGAGAAAGAAACAATTATTTACCTTCATTTTTTCTGTATTGACGAAGAGAAGAAAAGAGAGTTAGTTGGGTTTGTTGAGCATTGTGGATGCGGTTATATTTTCATATCTGAATTTCATTAAATAAAACAGGACATTTTCAATGCTGGTGAATATGCTATGGGAAAGGACACCTCAAGGATTACAATACTATGTTCATTATGTACAGAGCTATGACACAGTGTAGTTATTATCTCCTTTATAGAGAAGTGTAGTTTATTGTCCACTTTGCACATACGAGAGCTATAGATTATAATAACAATTTTATTACGCTCTCACATTTTGGTAGTTATATTATTAGTTTGTGTGTTAGTGTTAAGTACAATTAATTGTTTGTTTATACAAATTGTATAAAAATATTAATTTTCAGTAAATGGTTAGTTTCACAAGTACAAAATTTTCACAATTGATTCCATGTGTGGGTGTACCCAAGAAGTTTCCTTAGAGATGGGGGAGCAGCAGCTTAGAAAGATTTATTATTTGAATTTTATAAACTTTCAGTTTCATCTTATTATTTTGGTATAGAAATCAGCTTTGTTTTATAATATATTTTATCTAGATGTTTTTCCTATTCTTAAATGCTAATTGAGATCCTTGGGAAAAGCAACTGGCTGAACCCTATGTTTGCTTGTATCTGTATAGTATCATTTGGTCATAAAAACTTATTCTTTCAGAGGAGAGTAAACTCAACCTGTTTCTTGCAATAACTATAAGTAGGTACATATAATGAATGCCAAATAAATTATAATGTACATTGTGGTTGTGTATCCATATGCAGCTTAGAAATGTGACAAGTTTTTTTTAAGATATACATATCTGGGTTTTTTATTTTATACACAGTAAGCTTGTGTCATGGTATGCGAATTATTGACCAACATTTGTAAAATAAAATTATTTGATTTGTAAAAATTACTTAGCAGTGGCGTAGCTAGGGGGGGGCAGGGGGGACATATGTCCCCGGGCGCCACATTAGGGGGCGCCAAAATGAGTATTAAAACTTTTTTTTTATTTTTTTTTGATGTAAACAAATACGTTTGCAAGATTAAATTTTGGAGCTCCACAAATATCTTCATTACAAACCAGTTGGCAAACACGATTTTGGCACCTCCATTGAGCATTAAGGGGTGCCATTCTACTCATAAACAAAATGACACATCCACCATGCAGGATTGCTGATGGCGGTTTTTTTAACAAAGATCAGTTCGGGTTCAATATTATTCTTCATAATGCTTTGAAAATGAACCATATAAGGGGCGCAAACTTTGTCCCCGGGCGCAGATGACCCTAGCTACGCCACTGTTAGGTACTTAGCAACCGTTTTCATAAAATTTGTGGATTGTGTTTTGTATTTCACATGTCCCAAGTGATTGCTATTGTTTTGTATGTAGTAGTAAGGTTGTGCTTCATACCTTCACACGGTTCCACAAGCCAACAACCAGAAATTTTTCAATATTGAGATTTTTGGGTTATTTATAACACTATCATAAAATTTTAAAAACTGAACCACATTTTTGCTTTTGGTTAATTGTGATTGTACGCTAAAAGATGAAATGCAGTATCTGGGAATACTAGAATTTAGAGTTGTTGGTTTATGGAACTGGGTGGTCATTGAACAATTGGTCGAGAGTGGTTTAATGATATTTGCTACTATATATAATATATGTAATACTGTGGAGATGCGTCTCGACAATGGTTTTTATACTTATAAAACCACTTTTTGAATATTAATTTATTTCACTTCTTTCATATATATTTTTAATTTCTAAATACTGTGTATCTTTTTCATCAGTCGGCATTCAAGTATACCTACACTATTCTGATTATCATTTTACAGCACTATTTGTTAAAAATAATGACAATATACCATTGCAATGGTTCCTGTCTTATTTGTTTTCGTGGTATTTCTCTTATTTTTTTGTTAAATATTAACAATTTTTTAAAACGTCTCCTAAAAAACAGTTTTACAGTGATGAAGTTACCACTACCCATCTTGAATGTCTTATGTCTTTATGGGATGGAAAAGACTATGTGTTTGTGTATTACATGCAGTTATATGCTTCAATCACTACCTCACTTACAGGAAGTGGCGTGATGGCGTTATAATTAGTTATTTTTATTATTACTAAGAAGACGGAAAAGGTAGTATACTGTAAAAAAGGAAAGGAATAATATAATTCCAAAAAGAAATAATATAATATTGTGAGTAATAAGATAAGAGGCACATATTGCACGGTAGATTTGTGTATAACTATATAATATATGTATGTATTATTAATATACAACTTGTGACCCATTGTACGATATGTTATCTTGTTATGCTATGGAAACCAACAGCACGGACTGTAACTACACGGGACCAAATGCAGAAGCTGCAGATGTCTCCAATGAAGAAGGCAATGGGTTTGCAATAGTCGTCAATGGACATTCCTTGGTCCACTGTTTGCACCCACAACTGGAACAGAGGTGAGTTGAAACTTAACTAATATTTCATAATACCTACAGTAAAATATAATAATGATTCCCGAAGATGGTGTCACTGAGGCTCGCCCTTCATAAGTTTTGATTTGTGAAATAGTTGTGATGGGTTGAAGTTTATTGAATACAAAAACAACATTAATGAAGTTGAGTTCACTTAGTAAGGTGGCACACCTCTTCTTGACTAATTGGTGATATTGAAAGATCTTTGGACTCATTGTCCCTAAATACAGAGCCTGTTGGGTCTAATTTCTTTGGTGTTACTGGATCTGTTGTATGAAATCAGTGTCACTGAAGAGCAATCATTCTGCTACCACCTTCGGAAGCAAATTGAAGACTGTACTGCTCAGCGGCGCTTTTGTCAAGGTTTAAGGATTGTCAAACAGTGCCCAAACAAAAACACCCACATAATCATCATTAGTGTTGATTTATGATCTCGATTTGAGATTGGTGGTTAGAGACATTTATTTTATACATGAAAGTCATTTGGTTTACCCATCTGGTTACATCATTTAGATCTTATGTTTGTTATATATGAATGATGTTTGTAGATTCCTGGACCTGACAATGATGTGTCGCTCTGTGATATGCTGCCGGGTAACTCCTTTGCAGAAGGCTATGGTGGTGGAGATGATCAAGAAGAACAAAAAAGCCGTCACACTGGCCATAGGGGATGGGGCAAATGACGTCTCTATGATCAAAGGTACCTTTATTTATTTATCAATGATTGGCTTGAATCTAACATAATATTGAAGACTCCCTCCCATGGCCAGATATCTCAAATTTCGGAGAATTCAGTTTATCCACTTGTAGCAAAAAATGTTTTTTCACAACTAGACCTCAATGGGCATACATCTTACATAAGGAAAAACCTAATCTCCTCCATTCAAGGCATCTATGCACCAAGTGAGTCATATCTTTCTTAAACATTTGTGTACGCAAATCCGGTTAAACAATAAAAAAATTGTAAACATTCTAAACATTAATTTTCTATTGTAGGTCATGGTAAATGGTTTTTGTAATGATGCATATATTTGTGTTGTAGCTGCCCACATAGGTGTGGGCATATCTGGACAGGAAGGGCTGCAGGCAGTGTTGGCCAGTGACTACTCCATTGCCCAGTTCAGGTTCTTGGAGCGTCTGCTCCTGGTACATGGCAGATGGTCCTACTACAGGATGTGCAAGTTCCTCTCCTACTTCTTCTACAAGAATTTTGCTTTTACCCTGTGTCACTTTTGGTTTGCTTTCTTTTGTGGCTTCAGTGCCCAGGTCAGTCAATCTTCAATACTTCATATCTTCTTTATTATACAAAGTGTTTGACAGAATGTTAGAAAAATTGATAGGCTATATATCTTTATTTAAGTTTATTTATTTGTTTGCAGACTGTATTTGATGAGATGTTCATATCGGTGTACAATCTATTCTACACATCACTGCCCGTCCTGGCACTGGGTGTATTTGAACAAGATGTTTCTGATAAGAACTCACTACTGTACCCCAAGCTGTACACCCCCGGTCTCACAAATTCCCTCTTCAACAAGACTGAATTCATGAAGAGTGCTCTGCACGGTTGTTATACATCCCTCGTACTCTTCTTGTTGCCTTATGGTGAGATATTTTTAATAATTATTTCATTTACTTATATGGTGATTTAATATCCTTCACACAAGCAAATGCGGATATATGAGTAAGAATGACTGTTGTGCATGTTGATGGAGTGTACAAATGTGGAAGAAGCGAAAACAGAATGCTAGGATAGATTGAATTAGTGTTTTATTCTCTCTTTCTACCCCATACAGTATGGGGGGATAGAGAGATATAAAATACTTGATGTCATATTGTTTTATAGGTACATACAAGGACGGACTCTCTCCCACGGGTCATATTCTCTCTGACCATATGTTACTGGGCAGTGTGGTCGCCACTATACTCGTACTGGACAACACCACGCAGGTGGGTTAAATGTATTTGTGGTAATAATTACACTCATGGAGGGGTGCTCCAAAGGAGACCAGGATCAGATCTGAGTTGTGAGGCCATTGTTGAGGATGATGACATATACGTGAAACCCTCTTATTTGTAGTATGCCTTCTGAAGGAACGATATTTAAAACAGGATACAAAATTAAGATAAATACTGTTATAAAAAAAAACACATACACATTAAATTAATTTGAATTGAGTAAAATAAATTAAATAATCAAATAAAGTTGTTGCCTTGAGGTAAATTTCTCAAGATAACAACTGTGTATGAGAATGTTACATATTATTATGAACTTCAATTGATATTCATGTTGTGTTAATATTACAGATTGCCCTGGATACAGGCTATTGGACTATCTTTAACCATATTACCATTTGGGGGTCCCTGCTCTCCTACTTCATACTGGATTACTTTTACAATTATGTCATTGGTGGGCCCTATGTTGGCTCGCTCACTGTGGCTATGGGACAAGCAACATTTTGGTTCACTAGTGTCCTGACTGTGAGTCTCTATTAATTACATATGTCGTCTCTTTACTTGTGTTGTGTTTGTTTATGATGCAGAGTTGTTCATGAGGCTCTATGTGGTGATTACGACCCCAAGAATTGGGGAAACACCTGAAGAGAGAGATGTAAAAAGTATTTTATAATAAATTATTGGTGTAGGTACTAATATGTAACATAAGTAAACTACATGTATTTTTAATACTGTATGTATATTGCAGGTAATATTCCTTATGGTTCCTGTATTAGCCTGGAGGCTTTATGTAATGGATGTGAAACCAGGACTGGCGGCCAGACTCCGTGTTAGACAGAGAGCTGCCAGAGTGAGATCCAGACAATCCACTGATCCCTTACGTGCTCCTTCAGCAAGAAGAGCCAGAAGATCATTACGATCAGGTTATGCGTTTGCCCATCAAGAAGGATTCGGTCGCCTCATTACTTCTGGTAAAATCATGCGTAAGTTGCCAAACGCTGATTTTAGTTTTCCATCGTTAGGTGGTAAGTTCACCAGCACGGCTAATAGAGACAAAGATAGAGAGAAAGATAAAGCAGCTGCTGATAATAATAAACCTTCTACAACTGCCGAATCACCTCGAGCACCTTTCCAAGATTCAGACACCATCAACCTATGAAGATGCCTATTTGTGTGCTTTAAGGATTCTCTCCGCATCAGGTTATATACCGACCAGAAGAGTTTTGCGCCACTCACCACTGTAAATTGGATGTGCTGTGTTCTGTTATCTTCTCACTTAGTGACGTATACTGGATTGTATTAAACTCGATTGTGAAATGACAATTCTGTGATATAATTAAAGTGATGATTCTTGTCCTTGACTGACAACAACAGATTTTTTGTTAATTTTCTATTATTTTGTAGCAATCTTTTTAAATCGTAGTCTGTCCGCCCTGTGCAGTAATATATTTTTCAGTATTTAATATTATTTGTCGCACGATAGATGGATGGATAGATAAGGAAGGTTTGAATGATGATACATTGATAGATAAAGGACATCAACATTGTTATATGATTTTAAGTTTATAGTTTTTATTTATAGCTATGATTGGTCATTTAATGATACAAGGCTGTTCGTTCACTATGCAATATTAGGTATTTTATGTAAGAATGTAATTGTAAAATTATTATCATATTTTAATTTATTAGAATCATTCATTCATTGAATCACTGATCAAATTCTCCTAATTGATTAATAATATATCATGATTTAAAGCACAAATGATACATGTCCACTATTTAGGTAAAATGAGTTAAAATGTGTTGAACATGGCTAATATGCTAGTGCACAATACCATTCTGGTACCATCACCTACGTATGCAAGTGATACTTGGATATGGTTGAAGAAGGACGAAAGTGGAATAAATGCAGTGGAGATGCGATCGCTGAGAAGAATGGTTGCTAAAACATTGAGTGATAGAGTGAAGAATGAGTGGATGCAAGAAGAGTGTTGTGGACAGAATGCGCATGAATAAGCTACAGTTGTTTGGACATGTTAAACGAATGAATGAGGTAAAAATGACAAGGAGGATATACTTGTCTGAAAGAAAGGGTGTGAGGAAGTGCGGGTATCCGAGAACTACGTGGCTTGATCACGTGGATCAAATTCTCAAGGACGGCCGTGTGTTGAGTAAGAGAAATTGTATGAATGTGGAGGAAGTGTGTAAGGATAGATCTATTTGGCGTTCCATTTTCTCTGCTTACCCCAATTGGAACACGGTGTGAGTGTATAGTATAGTTAAAATATTTTACAAGATAGGTTGCAGCATCTTCTATGTACTGATTACTAATTACCAATAATACTTATATTGTATCGGATATTTAACAAAAACCAAATGCCACGTTTTTAATTTATCATTTTTTTGTGCACAGATGTAATATATCACGTAAGATATTTGAGAATGCATTTTTATAGAGTTTCTTAATTCTTAAAAAGCACATATCCATCAAGAATATACTATACTACTACTACTACTATACCATCACGGCATATCCCACAAGTGGGGTAGCCAGCAGACCAGCTGCATATAAAACATGCAAGCCGTCCTCTATCATCAAGAATATCTTCTGAATTAACCCTTAATTGGGCCCCGTTAAACTAAATGTAAAACGTAAAAGTTTTTGCCAGATTTATATTGTTAATTAGGATAGAAAGTAAATAGAAAAAAAATATTTCTTGTTTTCTTTTTTTTTCATACATAAATCTAATGTGGGAAATATTTACCTTTTGCTTTTATTCTGTTAAATTTCAAAGAGACTGGTGGGAAATATTTTCCTTTTGCTACTGTAATTGTCTTATAGTTTGGAACTAAATAAAAAAGAAAGTAACTGGAAAACATTTTTTATTTAATTTTAAAACTAAAAATTACAAAAAAATATAAAACCTAGTGTACTAAATGAAAAAAATCAGTATATTACTACTCTCTTGGTAAATGAAAATTTTCGAAGCAGGGAGTAACGCATAATGATACTTTACAAACTTTGCATTCATATTTAGAACGTCTTTCTTTTGCACGTGTGCTGCAAAATCGACACCTCTTAAATGTTTTGAGAATTGGCATATGGCATCCAACATCCCGGAGTCTGATTGCATCAGGAACACCATGAACCCCTCCCTTTTTTGTCTTAAAAATACATGAAGATTTCTTTCTACTTGTAAAATTTCCCACAAGTGCTCGGGCTATTCGCAAACGAAAATCTCGATGAATATTTCTTTCGGCAGAATGAGAATTTATATACAATATGTAACTGTTCACTAGACATGCCTCTAGTAAAAACCAGAATATCCTATGCCAGTTTTTTCTAGACTTCTTACCTAAAGGATATGAGGAGCGATAGTGGTCAAAAATATCGACTCCTCCCATGTATTCTGTGTATTTTTTAATCGGTAATGGAATAAACATTTGTTTTTTAGTCCCATCTTTTTGCTTTCTATTTATGATACATACATCTTTTGGATTGAATGCTGTGGTGCAGACGAACACATCCTTTGTATCTCTCCATTTCAGAGCAGCCACAGGGTGCGAATACTGAAATATGTACTCTCCTGTAGCAAGTTTGTTGTCTTTACTTTTACTCACAATTGGATCAGGTAGACCTTTTCTGTTGCTACGAATAGTACCAACGGAATAAATTTTCTTTTCATATAATGCTTCAAGTAACGGCAAACTTGTGAAAAAATTATCATATGCAACTAAAGTATTTTCAGGCAATTGTTCACACAAATCCATGACTACTCTATATCCTAGGTTGTCCTCGCTAGTTGGTCCATTCTTCCCAGTATAAATTTGAATTTGATAGAGATAACCTGTTTTTGATTCGCACCTGGCCCAACACTTATATCCCCGCTTGATGGGTTTTTTCGGCATGTATTGCTTTAGACAGCTTTTACCCTTAAATTTTATCATTGCCTCATCAACACTATGCGTTTGGGATGGTGCACAGGCTGCTGAAAATGTTTTATTTAGCGTATCAATAAGTGGTCTTACTTTGCCAAGTTTATCATAGTTGGGAGAACTTCGTGGCAATTCTTTTGTAATATCAGTAATGTGTATATTTTCGGTTATTTTCTTAAACCGTTTCAAAGTCATTACTTTGGAAATGACTTCGTTTCTATAAAAGTCATCAGTTGACCAATAAAGCTGTGTATCAGACATGGGATTGATGGACAACATGATGATAACCCCAATGTAGGCCAACATTTCGTCCTCAGTGACATCATTCCAATGTTTTGAGTTGATTTGTTTTGCATAAATATTTGTATTAGTTACTAACATGCGAATAGACTCTTGAGGAAATAGATCATAAAAATAATCAATCGGTTGATTTCTATTGGAGTGTATTCTTGTCGGTTGCAATAATGAATCAAATGTTTTGGGACAATATATGCCATCAATGTTTGTAGACCATTCTCTATTTTTATTTAAAAAAAATGAATAGCTTCGTCTACTTGGTTTATAACTTTCAGCTTCGACTTCTTCCACTGTTTCCAATGACGCATCTTCTGAAAGTGAAAAACAGATATGTTACGTATAATAATTATTGTGTATAGTAAATAAAATTACCGTTTTTAAAATATAAATTACTAATAATAATCTTCACCTGTTAGTGTGTCCACATGCTGCATCATATTAAGTCTTGTATTGGTGATGTCTGTGCTCATAACTTCGTTTATTTCAACATTATCATCAGAGCATAAATCATCATCAGATGAATCCCTCATAAGCACTGCTTCAATTTCACAAACATCCAACTAAAAATATTTAAATGCATGCAATAAATATACAATCAGTAAAATCTAGTAATAAAAGCGGGTAATTTAGGATAATTTGTGCAATTCTGTATGAAGATTACTTTTTTTAGTACAGTTATAATAGGTAGTATAAGGACAATAGGCAAATATTTCCCACAAGATTTATGGATGCATAATCTATAAAATATAACAGATGATAATTATAATTATAATAATTGTGATAGAAAAACTCAAAATCTACCATTATATTAAAAAACATTCTACTTACCGTATTTTTCCGAGACATTTTTAATAAAAAACTACACACCAAGCACTGTTTAACGCAAAATGACAGGAAAAAATCTTCCCTCCAAATGTTAAAATTGATAACCAAAGATAATGCGGTTCAGTATAAGATTGCGCATAAACGATGAGTATACAAATATATTTAGCTTCGACCGAAACGCATTTTGTGGCAATTACGTTCCTTTTACAAGTTTAAATCACCTAAATACGATGTGGGATGTATTTTCATTTGGTCCAATTAAGGGTTAATGTAAATTAATTAATCAATTGAGAATCTCAAACTTTCAAAACCTGTTTTCTCTAAACTGTCAAATGTGGGCATGTGTCTTCTGTGCTTTAAACCATTGATTTTCAATCCTTATGACATTTGTATTTTATGTAGCAACCAGAGAGAAAGAGAAATCAATGTGTGCAGATGAGAGATTTGATGAATCTAGAATAAGAGAAAGAAGTATGTAAGAACAGATCTATATAGCATTTCATTCCCTCTTCCTGCCCCACTTGATATAGACAACCACAGGCCGCTCCCTTATAGTGTGCGGCAGAGGACACACAACCTCATTTAAAAAATAAAAAACAACAATTACAAATTTATTTTATAACTTTGCATACATACTATTGCTTTACAAAATACAGTGCCAATGTTTGTTGGATGTTTGTTTCAAATGTTAAACATTGGCGATTCTTTTGATTATTGTGTCCTTTTTATGTGACAGGATTCTTGTTACCAATTATGTGTCAACAAGTACCTACCTGGCCAAAATGCATGCCTATACATCATGGCGGGTTCACAAAAACAGTTCTTATAGAGCACACCAGATTTTAACTGTTTAATAATTGAAGTGTTCACTAATGTCAAAGAGAGGAGGATAGAACTTCCTTATAAGAAATAAGGTAGGTATTTTTATTTCACCAAACTCTTGGTGGCCGCCTCTGATAACATTTCTAATGATGCTGTAAAGTATCCAAGTATTTGTTAGTTCAGACGTTGAGTGGGTGTCGAAGTCATTTTGAAATATACATACTTATTTTACAATAAGTACTATATTATACCCTCACACAGTGTCCAAAGTGTGATAGGTAGAGAGGACGGAATGTCATAAAGATCTATTTATCTTACATAAGTAAATCAGGGTAAACGACTAAAATGTTAGTATTATTTAAAAATTTAATTCTACTTTCAAAAAATTATAAAACATGAAAGTAGAGTCACTGATCATCATTTATAAATATGTTTTTTGGCTGATCAGTGATTCATCCTTTGTTTAATATTTGATCTTTGTTTATTATTAAGACTTGTCATTGTTTTTTTTGTGCAGTATTATTGTAAAGTGTATTATTATTGCATAGTGGATGGGTGCCATTATGGTTTTAGTGTAATTAAAATAAAATATTTTGTAATACTTCGTGTAACCTGCTAATACCTGTACTCACAAACACAAATTAACATTATTTGATACTTTTTATAATATTTGTATTATATGTATCAGGCTTTAATCATAGGTATAAACACGATATTTTAGGATGCGCCCTTGAAGTGAATATATTCCACAAAACGGCGCACTATAAATTGTCTAGTTATTATTATTATTATTATTTTGTCTGGAATAAAATTATTCCCAACTATCAGTTGACAATTGAGATTCAAAAACATTATAAGACAATATTAATAATTTGAATTCTCAATATAAAATGGAATAGGTGCACCTAAAGACATTTCAAGAACTCTTCTGTGAACCTTTGACCAATACACAACCAAAAGTATGATTTCCAATGTTGTGATAAGGTGTACCATGTGTGATAGTGTTAATTAGAGTGGTGTCCCTTTCTAATAGATGATTTTGTACAAAATAATTACAGTAGGTGTGTATGGTTAGGCTCAAAAATTGTGCTTATAAACCATAGACACGACTACACTATAACCCGACTGCAGCGCATTTCACATGTTCACTAACTATTATTGTATTGATTAAACCGTCCTTATACAATACCATAGACATAAAGTTTCTCATAAAGCAAAATGTGTCCATATAAATGTTTTAGTCTCCCCCATGATCCATGTGGAAAAATATTGTTGAAATGTATATAATTACTGAAATAAAATAAATATGCAGTAATACTGCAGTCCATGATGTGAACTGTCTTTTACATAGAAAAATGTTGTCTTTTAGCTTAGTATCCATTCCTCAGCCCCCCCTTGTCTTTTCAACCATAATTCCTACTATGTATAAAGTGTATATTCAATGATGTTATTTTAAATTTTGATAATATACATAAACATATTTGTTGTTTTAATTAAGTATGTATGTATATGCTAATGGCCAATGCCATGGTTAGATGGAAGAAATAACTTGATAGTGATAACCTCGCCACTGCATATCGTCCTACTATTTTGAATTTTGTATTTTTTTATTTTTACAATATTAAAGAATCAAAAAGTCATAACTTAACATGTTATCAATTAATACACTCAACATGTGGACCAGCAAAGATTCCACTCTTACCAGAAATGTCTTAGTCTTGAGAAAAAAAGCAAAATTTAAAAATTTAAAAAAAAGTCAAAGTAAAGTTAAAAATAAAAAATCCCAAAATACTAGAAACCAAAATAAATTCAAAATAAAATCACCAATCCAGTATGAGTTACAAAGCCCAGCTAAACACACCAAGGATGTTTGTTTTGTTAACTCTGTTATATAGTTATGATGTGCATAAATAATATAAATAAATGAAAATAGTGTACAAAAGTATAAATATGCACGATAACTAAAATTGGGACAATTTTGATTCATTTTGGTAATAATAAGAAAGCATCTAATAAGACCTAAAAACTGAGATTTTTTTTATAGTTTTATCGAAGAAGATACTTGTTTTTTCTTTAAAATATAATAAAAACACAACATTTTGGTTTCATAGTGATGTAAAAAATATCTTGGAATAATTGTTTTGACAATGTATAAAACTTAACATTAAATAATAAAATATGCTAAAAAGACCTTGATGTAATTTTTTAATCTATGACAATATGAGATGATATTTTTTTTATCTCACATAGGAAAACCATATCGGGATGATCTTTATAGCGCTGTTTTGTGGATAGCTCTACCTCATATGTTAGGAAGGGAAAACTATCTTAAGAATTACTATCACAGGTAGCGCAGCTTTTCATGGAAGTGCAGTCTTGCTATTTATTATGTCTATGAATGTTGCACCTTGTAAGCATTATTTTGTATGTAATATTTAGGCTTTATTAATCAAGGATTAACTTGTTCTTAAATAGGACATGGCTAGTAAGCCAGGTCTATATTTAAAATTTTGATTTGTGAGTACGGGTGATGGGGGACTAAAACAAAGTTGATGGAATATTTTATTATAATTATGTAATGAGATTAGGATGAAGTATTACAAAATAACGTCAGTATGATCAGGGATATGGTACCGTAATGTTTGGTATTAAGATAAAAGGAGAATCAAAAGTACATAATTACCATGTTAAATATGATGGAAGTATGTATTTTGGACCACTGCTTAAAAAATAACTGATTGATTTAACATCCCTCCATATGCATGTTCATTATTTTATTTATGTGTTTATTGTTATATACACAGAATAAATTATAAGTTTTTAAATGTAATTATTGATTTTTTATTTAAAAAGAAAATATATATCTAAATAGGCCATCTACTCATTTAAACATTCAGTCGGGGAAAGACTACTATTACAAAATTTATAATGGGTGTTTGTGTGCTTGGAACTTTTGAATTCACCTTTGTTCGCAGATGGTGTTGCCACCGCATACATTTTTTGTGTCATTCAGTAAATTTACTTGTATTATCTAAAAAAATAGTAACAAGTGTGGAATGTGGACGTGTGAAGGAAAATTAAATATTGTTTTTAGGTTTTATATTTCATCATTAAAGTGAGTGACTAAATGTCAAAAGAATTAAAATAAAATGTAAAAATAAAGAACAAATTTTATGTGTGTGTGTGAGAAAGAAATGTTTGAAAAAAGGGTGGGTGTGAAGAAATATGGCGCAGGCTTAAGTGCTGCTTATGGTTGAATGAGTAATATAACCATATGAGAAGGCTGATAATAATAAGAATAAATATGAATTAACTACAGTGGCTTGGATATATGGAGTGAATAAATGAGGACAAAATTACTGAAATCGTATATGGATGAACGTAATGGTAATTTATAAAATGAAACACAATATATAGTTATTCCACTATTGACTTTATTGACGATGAGAGCGGAAGCTCTTGAAAGCCGGCTCGCAAAAATAAATAAAGTCAATAGTGGAATAACTATAAATTGTGTTTCATTTCATAAATTATTAATATGGACTTCCACCAAGAACCGCCGGTGGATAAATTGAACGTAATGGTGTTTGGAGATATGACCATCTGAGGATTTAAAAGCAAGGTCATAAAATAAACCATGTCCTAAAGGAGGTATGAATACATTTAATTGGAAAGCATACACGACAAATTGAAGGAGAGTATTTTTTACAACCTGTTGGCTCATGAGACTGCATAATTTGTTTTTAACATTCAAATGTCTTTAGTTTGGTGTTGGCAGCCCTGTCTGTGTGAGGTGACAACTTTGTTTATTGTGTTAATGTCTCCCTGTTTAGATTGCATGAGTATAGGTATATAAGAGTGTGGTATTGTGCGCACTCTCTGTAAGAGATACATCAAGTGCCTGTATTTAAGTGTAGTGAAGTGTATGATTATTGATGTTATTTTTACAACTAACCCTTGTATGAAGTCACATAATATGTAAATTCAACACATGAAACTATCATATAAGGGGCTGGTGTCACTGACTTTCGATGACACTAGCGACATCTGGGGTTATATTTAGGTTAAGCAATGATTCAAATTCAAACAAATAACTGATCTTCATAATTTGTCGAAAGAAAAAATATGTTACGTAGGTAATGACAGGTACAATATCAATTGGAAGTATCCTGCATGCAGTACCTATACTAGGTGAAACTATCATTGTGGTTTATAAGGGAGAGTTTCAAAGTTTTTGTGAAGTTTCCTGATAGCTTAATTGGACAAAGCACATCTTGTGAAAAGGATGGGTTGCGGGTTTGTTCAAATCCCATCCAAGGCACTACTAAATAAGGTAATCTTCTATGCCTTATGTGATAGTTTTACATGTTAAATTTACATATTTAGTTATGTATCATTGTCTTGAAATATTATGACATAAAACTTAATATTATATAAAAAAATTATTTCATTTATGTCACAAAACTTATCTATTTAGTCTTAACTGTAAACTGATTATTATCACCACATTGTTGTCCAATTCTGTGAACATTGTTATATAATGATGATGTGCAAATAAATAAATAAATAATTTTACTCAAAATCACCTTTGCAGTAAGTAAAATAATTACCGAGAATGAGTTCATTGAATAAATAAAACGCGATTTTTCACAACACAAATAAATATTTGAAACGGTTATTTTTATATTCTTGCCTAATAAACAGTTCTTTTTGAGCATATAATTATTTTATGAAGCTCAGTAGGCCTAGTCAAAACACATTTAAGCGTTACGTTTTCGTTCAAATGTTGACGACGTTGCGAAAACGCGTGAATTTTCGTAGCTAAAATATACAAGTAGCTACGAAAATTGACACGTTCTTGCACATCGTCTACATTTGAGCGAAAACGTAACGCTAAAATGTGTTTTGACTAGGCCCACAGATCTGTTTTGAGGGCAAACCGAGGAAATGTGTTTGTTATTTTTATGATAGAGATGTAAGATTGCTAGAGTAATTGTAAAAAATAATTAGCTTAGCGGTAGGAGCATATGAACAAAGTAACATGAGATGATTGGAAGAAAACAGTAGTGCTTATTGATTTATTCATGAACCATTTATATATTAATTTGAGTTTCCAGTTCTATATTTAAATACAAGACTAATATAATTATTATTGGATCATTCAAAGTTGATTAAGTTGAGTTTAAAAATACTAAATATTTATTTTTGTTTTAAATGTTTTGCTTGCATTATATTGAGTAATTGGTGATATTGGTTATTCATTTTATTGCACGAGTTGTTTCAATATTTTATACAAAGTGACTACTCTTGTGTAGAAATATTTTTGTTTACAGGCTTCAACTATAAGCAAACTGTGTCAAAGACAAGATAGACACAGACCGCTACAGTATGTTGTATGAGAAGATAACTATAATTTTTATAATAATAATGAAATTATTGTCTCATGTAACTTGGTAACTACCACTTACCATGTACTTGTGATAGGTCTTTGTCTGGATATGGGACTTATTCTTTATCACGCATAATCATAATCAGCGAGTAACGCTTATTCTAGCTATTATGCCTGGCTTAGTAACACCTCACTCACAAAAAGAGATAAGCATCATTATAACTTTATGTTTGGTTCAAATTATTCCTGACAGAATATTGTTTATCACCATAAAACAACAGCTGCAGTTTTAAAAATTTAAAAATTATACTTATCAAATTTACCGTTTAATATTATTGAGTGAGTGCGCCCTAAAACACATTGTTTTATAAGGCTTTGATTAAAACAGGAATAAATTTATTCCCAGTTTAGCCGTGGCTTGTGAGTCGAGGTTATGTTTAATGTGTACTATGTGTATGTATTGCTAGCAAAATACTTACCAATAGACTGCCTGTACTTAGTAAGGTGTGCGAAGCGTCTCTTTTGTATTACCGTAAATATTCAACACTCGTGATAGCCTATCACATCTTTATAACATATAAAATACAATCACCAAACACTGCTATATTGCAACAAATCTTATATATGGATATAAGTATGTGAATTATATGTTAGATTTTCCACATTGTATTTTGTGATGAAATGCAGATTTTTTTTTTGTGAGAAACAGTCATTCATATATAAATATATATTTAGTTTTAATTTTTAAGTGTATGATCATATTGATCACCCAGTTCCATATGCTAACAATTCAAAATTATTCAAAATTGAGTTTTATAGCTTATTATTTCACGTACAAAGTGATATTCTTTCAATTCCACTAATAAAGTATTCTAAAAATCAAATTATTTTGACTTTTTAAGCTCATATTTGTTTGAGATTTTGTAAGACAACTTTAATGCCACATATTTCCAAAGATTTTGAGTTGATTGTTTATTGAACTGGGCGATTGATATTGTTTATGTACAGGGAAAAAATTGGATGAGACAAAAAAGAGGACAGGGGAGGGACAAAGTAACCAAAATTCTTACTTGATTGGGTTACTACAGTTGTAAAGTGTTGCCCCCTGTTTTTATTGTAGGGTCGCTACATTGTAGTGTAACTCAAAATGTGATATTACATATTTAATCTTAATTGAATTATTTTATATATAACAATGTATGCTATAGACTAATTGAGATATTATTGCAAACTAGTTTATATCACTTATTTTACTTATTTATATTTGGTAGATACTCTATAAGATCCATTATCTATATCTCTATCTATGTATCCTCTCATCCTTGCATTCCTTTGCAAGATAAGCAGAGAGGAAGGAATATAAACTTGATTTATCCTTGACATTTCGCTAATTTCTCTCAACGTTCATGAAAATTACAGCGTTACAAAATAAGCCAAAATTTTTCAAATTTTTTAAACTATTTCTCTTCTCTCAATTGGTCTTTGTTGCATGTATGTATATATATATATATATATAAATTTTCTTAATATCTTCACTCTCGCAGGTGTGAAAATCCAGCTAAATGCGAAAACTTCGTTTAACATATATATATATATATATATGTATACACACTGTGCTAAGCTATATACAATACACTGTACATACTATACATATATATATATATTTATTTATATTATATAGTCTGATATTGGCTCTAGGATTACTTAGTTTAACATTCTGTTCCAATAGTTTGTCTATCCATTAATATTACTTGTATAAAAGGTATATAGAATTATATTTCAACAGAGAGTAGGTAATGGATAAACATACTATTTGAAACTATCATAATTAACATATTATAATAATGAGCAGAGTTAACACCATTAATCATGAATTCAACTTTGTTAATTGTTAGTAGGTTAATAGTAATGTTACCTACTTGTTTTTAAAAATGCAAAGCCAGTTGCAATTTATTCTAGGGAACCTAGAGCTTAAACAGAGAAAAGTCGGGAGCTAAAATTATATATCTGATTCGCTATTTGAAAAACTGCTGGGGATATTTCTCACTTAGGATAAGCAAATGGAAACTTTTTCAACAGAGTCAAAATGAAAGGTAAAAATTGAGCTTAATTTGAAAATTAACTACAATTTTTAACAGAGTTAACTAACTGGTTAATTGTTAACATCCATTACTCTGACAATAAGGTCGGCTAATTCAATTTATTTCAATCACAACTATAATTTTTGCACACAAAACTCAATATCATGTTGAATCTTTTAATAATATGCACCAATAAGTGATATTTTTTTACATACATTGCTATTTGACTGGATGATTCACATCTACCTTAGTGAAAATCTTGAGAACATAACTCAATATATAACTAGCACACTGTTTTCATGTGAAAACTGGAAAGGTGTTCTGATGTTTACAAGTCAGTATAAGTAAATTTGACTGGATGATTCACATCTACCTTAGTGAAAATCTTGAGAACATAACTCAATATATAACTAGCACACTGTTTTCATGTGAAAACTGGAAAGGTGTTCTGATGTTTACAAGTCAGTATAAGCTAAGTCTTTAATAATATGCTGAAAATAAATAGACTTTTATTACGTATTGGATATTGTATTGGGTTGTAGCGGGTGTTTTTTTTAGACTTGTGGTTTTCAATCTGGCAAAACTTTTTTTGGAGTTGGTCTTCTTGAGAGCTGTTACTTGATTTATGCTCAGTTTGGTTTGCCATTTCATAATGCTAAGACTTACTCCTGAACAAGCGCCTCGCACGTTCGGTGAATGGGCCCAAAACGAGATGGCCATCGATCCAGATTTTCACAAGAAAATTTTGTTCAGCAATGAAGCTCACTTATGGTTGAATGGGTGGGTTAGTAAACAAAATTGTCGCATTTGGAGTGCTGATAATCCACAAGCCATTGTTTGAGTGTCGTCACATCCTCAAAAAGTCACTGTTTGGTGCTCTACGGGCAGAGGGAATCATTGGTCCATATTTCTTCAAAAATGAAGCCGGCCATAATGTTACAGACAATGGAGAACGCTTTAGAGCCATGATTAATGACATTTTCGTGTCTGAATTGGAAGATGTTGATGTGGACGACCTTTGGTTCCATCAAGACGGCGCTACATGACATACAGCCAACGAAACAATGAATTTATTGAAGGAAACTTTTGGTGAGCGCATTAGCTCACGTCGTGGACCTGTGGCGCCGCCTCCAAGATCGTGCGATTTCACACCGCTGGACTATTTTTTGTGAGGTTATGTGAAATAACTTGTCTACGCAGATAAACCCGAGACGATTGACGCCTTAGAAGAGAATATTCAGCGTGTTATTTCTGACATACGGCTCCAATTGCTGCAAAAGTGATCGAAAATTGGGGCTCTCGGCTGGACTTTATTCGAGCCAGCTACGGCGGACACTTGCCTGAAATCATTTTAAAAACATAATGGCAAACCCTTATCTTTATAATAAAGCTAAATTCTTGGCCATAACATTCAATTATATGCGTTTTATTTCTTCTTAAAAACCACACGTCTAAAAAAAACACCCTTTATATTACCAAATAAATATGAAAAAAGCTTACAAAAGGACTAATTATTGAGTTAAGTTATCTGCAGATGAGTTTGTTGAAAAGCGAAAAAACTACAGATTTAAAAGTTTTTAATAATTGCATTAAAAAAAAACTATAAGTTTTAATTGTCGGACAACTGTTAAATATTACATTTCCACAATTTTACGGTCAAAGACGATTGTGGGTCATTATTGCTATTTGTTATGGCTTTATTTATTTTTTTGTCACAAAATTATATCAATTGGAATTAGGTCTGCTTTGCTTTTGCCTCAAAAATTACATTATTTTAAACTATGGATGTCCCAAAAATATTTACCCAAAAATCAACCAGGGTTTGGAAAAGAACTGTCTCAGCAAAATTGAGACAGCACTGGTTGTCTGGAAAAAATTATGTAAGTGATAAGTCCGCCAGCTATACTGACATCTGTGTATAGAAAAGATTAGTTAAGAAAAAAAGATTAGAAGTTAGGTATTGTTAACTAAAATTTTAATCCAGTTAATCTGTTTTGAAAAAAGTAAACATCATCACTCGTTAATTTTTATTTTTAAATTATGTTACAGTAAATTTCAGAAAAAGACCTCTAGCACATAAAATTTTGAACCTATAAAAAGGGTTTTTGTTGTTTTCTAAAAAAACTTTCCTATTATGAAAAATCATTTGGGGATTGTTTTTCTCTCCAGCAAAAGGAACAGACTTAATTTAAATAAAATTGAGGTTTCGATAATTGTGATTATTTAAAAAATTAATGGCTTGTTCTGCATCATCTTGCATTATTTACATGTTGTTAAAGCTATCAAGTCTATTAAACTATTATATTTTTCAAATATATTTGGAATATATTTATATAAATATTTATTATACTTACTTAAGTATTACATTTAAATATATATATATATTCAGTGTTTTTTTTTGTTATTTGTATAAACTGGAATTTTCGCACCTACGAAAGTGTTTATATGATATAATATTTCTTTAGGTATAGTTCAGTCGTAAGATATGCATTGCATGCAGGGTAGAGAAGAGAGTATTAGGTGTTCCAATGGTTTAGGCTGGCTTAAGCGCTTTATACCATGACAATGGTATAAAGTTCGTCGGTAGCCTGGAGGTAGAGTCTCGGCCTCCAGAACAAGGGGTCCGTGGTTCGATCCCAGGTGCCGGCAAACTCCCCTTTCACGGCACAAGCTTTTAGCTTAGTGTGAAAGGTGTATAAGGTTGTATTTGGGTTTATAACAAAACCCAGATATATCTTTAAAAAAAAAAAAATGTTCACCAATTCCACATATCTCTGTTATGCTTCTCTCTATATCAATCTTTTCAGAGTGGGTGACTGCATTCATCTCTGTATAGTGACTTTGTTAAGCCAACCGCACATACTAAAAACTGCACCTATAACACAGAGGTGCTTGGTTAGATTCCCAGTAGATGCAATCGGCCAAACGAAGTCTCTGAAAGAGATAAGTGGAATTGATGACTATTTCCGTTATAAAGTGGTTGAGCCAGCCTAAGATGATTCATATGTGTCAGAACACCTAATACTCTCTTCTCTACCCTGCAAGCGATACATATCCTGCCATTGAACCATACGTATTGTAATATATGTATACTGTGTATTAAACCAAGTATTGATGTTAAATGTTGGTGTAGAGACGGGAATATATCGGCAATAAGATGAGATTTCTGTAATAAGAAGGCTATAGATTATTTTGCAGGGCACGGGAATAGAGGGGATTACATGTGCATTAGTATTAATAACATTTCTAGGTATTAAATCAGTATATAGGGTGATCCTAACTCAGTGTTTCCCAAGGTGGGGCATCACGCCTCAGAGGTGGAGCACCGCGCTTCCACATATTATTGAAAATTTACCAACTGTTTACTTAAAAAAGAAGCCGGTGGGGCATATGACTTTTGAAAAGACTATGGTGGGGCATGGCATGAAGAAGGTTGGGAAACGCTGTCCTAACTGTGATGGCTATCCTAGTGATCCAATATATACAGGTAGGTGTCACTGAGAATAAAATACTTAAAATTTGTCTTATATTACAATTTAATGGATTTGAAATACATAGCTTATCAAATCGGGAAGGATTTGAGGATAAGGATCAGCTCTAGAGCATATTGAAATATCCAATCTTAATGTCTGTTTACATTATACAGTTATATTGTCTCAGAACTACCCCATCATTGTAAATGTTAGTCTGTCTATCCGGTGTGCGAAATTCTCTGCGCATTACTACCTTCTCCATTGGTGTTGTTGTACTTAAGTTTTTATTTGATTACCATCTTAAAGTAAACTGTAAAATGAGGATTTATTATGATATTAAATATGCAGCTCCATAAGTCAACAATTTGTAATTTTAAATACATATTTTGAATTGTTGATATCAAAGTTTTGAAGCACTAGTATTGGTCAACCAAAACTACACACGAATGTGTACTTTTGGACAATATGACGTATGAAGACAATCTTGTGATCCTTTGTACGCTTTTTTGGATGGCATATTTACTTATCTTGAAAACGCGTAATATTTTGTGGTAACCATAGATAAAAGAAATTTTGCCAATTCTTTTTTAAAGCAGAATGTCTTTGTACTTGGTATTGCTTCATGAAAAAAAAACTAAGTAATTTCAAAAATTATTGCGTGAGAAGTAGCAAATATAATTTTGTCAATGGTCATACTGAAAAATTATGTTTTGTGACTTAGTATAGTTTTACTCTGACATACTACTTCAGCAGATATTATAAATTGAAAAAAAAAGATTTTGTTGTTTGTTTTGAGATATTGACCTATGGAACTGTGTGATTCAATACATTATGTAGTAGAAGTATATTAATAAAACTAAAACAAAGATGCATAATATGTATTATAATACGTAGGTATGATTTTTGTAATTGATTTTATATTGTAAAAATAATAATTGTAATTATGATAATTTGTTGACTAAAATGATGTAAAATAAATAGTTTTCATTTATATTAAATAACAAAATATGGATGTATTATTATTCTTCAAGGACATATCCAGAATATTCTTTCTAAAAAGTGGGTGGAGAAGCCAATTTTGATGCTATTTCCCATATTTATTATTTTTACCTACACATTGTATAATTTTACCTTCTTGTTTGTAAAAAAGTCAAATATCGTCGTTGCATATTCAAAAAGAGACATGTGCTAACATTTTTTTAGGCATACCTACTCTTAAAAATTGTTCATTATGGCATTAAAATTGTAGTTTGGACTTTTAATTGGCATGTGAATTAATTACTTTATTTCTTTAAGTATTGAATTTTAATATTTGATACTAAGAATCACTTTATAAAATGGTTATGTCATTATAAGTAGTTTATTCTAGAAATGTAGTATATGCAACAACGATTTGCCAAAAAATTTAATTCACATGTTTGACGGAGGAAAAATTCTGTGGAGAACCTGGCAAATAATTGGTCTATCACTCTTTTCCGTAACTTTTTGAGCGCCCTGTGAGGCAGGTGTTCACAAAAATAGACATTTTACATCTTAAATTTAGCGATGAGGTTTGCCACCCATCCTGAATGTATTAATTTTTGGATAACACACTTATTGGGAGATGCCCTGATGATGTAGAAAAAACAAATTTAATTTTTGATAAATTTTGCTCACTCACAAAACACGAACATTATTAAAATAATTTGTTCATGTTATTGGAATCATCTGTTTAGTATGAATGCATGATTAGTTGGGAAATACTGACACTGACTAAGTAGGGAGAAAAAACTTAAACAATTTTTTAAATAACCAAAAATTAGAATAATTTACTTTGTAATATTACAGCGAATACAAAATACTGCACATTTATGGCAGCATCCACACAGCTGGATGCAAACTCTTAAATCTTTCGGCAACAATTTGGAGCATTCTCCGAAGAAATATTCGAATGAATGCCTTCGTTACCCGTCCATGAGACGTAATTCATTCGATTTTTTTTCGGAGAATGTTCCGAATTGTCGCCGAAAGATTTAAGTTTTTTGCTTGCTGATTGATGTTTGCATCCAACTGTGTGGATGCTGCCATTAAGAAATCTGATTTGAGCAAACATATATGGTATAAATATAGGATTTTTGCTTTGAAAAATAATATATAAAAAACTGACCAAGGTAGAACAGATTCTCCTACGACTTGGTTTTACATTTTTTTTTTAATATTACAAGCACATATTTGTATGTGGCTTTGTTAAAAGCTCTAATGTGCCATATCTCGGAATATTACAAATATAAGTTGTTGGCTTATGAAATTGGGCGATTGATATGTAAAAGTTTCCATATCATCTGGTTTCCACTGCATACTTTTTAATACACAATCTAGATTTGAATCCAGCCTTCAAAATTGCAATCTCTTAGCTAGTGTCGGTCCATCTATATTGTCTAAAAGTTTTCTCTTGAGCGCAGGTTTCTGTGTGTTCTCTTTACTTGCGATGCTGGAAGGTAAGGGAAGTTTGTTGCCCACGGTTGGTGCTGGCTTGTTACTAAAGTATGTCATCTGCAGAGCCTGTGTACAGTCACATCTGTTAGGAGGGTATAGACACAGTAAACTGGACAACAGATCCAGTACATCATCAGACACAGCCGTAAAGATGTGCTTAAAGGGTGTTGGAGGAAATGTCTTGAATTGAATGTAGTCTGGTAGTCCTGCTAGACCCTGTAAAATGCACATATGTATCTGTTAGTCAAAGGTAAGTAATTATACTATACTAAGAAATGGCAATTCCAAATGAGTGGTTTGGGACAAATCCATGTAAAATATCAGGAGAGACAAAAACCAGTAATTCTTCTCCTCAAAACATGAAATTAAAATAATATAAATATTATGAATGTTTCAATGTACAAAATAGTGTAGATTAAAATTTACTATTTTCAAATATACATTTTTTTAGAACTCCACATATTTAGTTAAAAAAAATAGCATATTTGCATTTGCCTATTTTGAATCATAAGCAACACAAATGTAATGTTTTTAAATATAACATAGAACAGAACAGAAATATCAGTTTGTTTACGTGCAAGAGTTGAGAATAATTTTATTCATTTTCAACAATGATTTTTTTACATGGACAAATAAATTCGTAACAATTTTGGAAAAATCGATAAATTGTTTAAAATGTACAGCTCTGTTAAGATAAATTCCTCACCGGCCAAGTTTCCTGTGTGGGCGTCCCTATGACTGTGAATATCCTGGTGAGCTGATCTAGGTCCGACTCCCCGGGCAGGAAAGGTACCCTCAGCAGCAATTCTGCCATGATACAGCCCACGGCCCACATGTCCACACCTGTTCCATACTGTCTCGCACCAAACAATAGCTCGGGGGACCTGACACACAAAATTATTACTTAGTACAAAATTAAAATATGACATAGAATTAAAGAAGTACAAAAAAATACAGATAAAAAATATCAAATAAATGAAATATAAAGCAAACCTATTTATTAAATATACAATAGGTAAGCATTTGATAACAGCATTGTCCATGTGAATTAAAATGATGGACAATACTAATAATAATTTACTTCAAAATTATTTGACACAACATTATACATGGTGTAAATGGGAGTATTTGAATTTGAGATGTTGGCTATGTGTGGTTGTATGAAGAATGAATATTATTATAATGCGATGTCATTATTATGCAACATTTGGAAATGAATAGCATCCTCTAAATACTGCTTACCTGTACCATCTGGTTACAACTTGATGCGTGTTAATTCTGGATGGAGATCCAAAAAATTTTGCTAATCCAAAATCACCTATTTTGAGTACACCGGCTCTGTTTACCAGAAGATTGTTTGGCTTCAAGTCTCGATGCAGAATCCATGACTTGTGGAGATATTCTAAGCCTGGTGTAAAGAGAGTCAGACAAATGAAATAGTTAAGTAAATTTTTTAATAAATTTGGACAGAAAGTTATTTAATACATTTATTTGTTTATTTACTATCTTATTATGTGCTACAACAAACTTATCTTTGCTCAGAAATGAATTGACTGCAACTAATATATCACTGAAACACGTAATAAACATGCAAATTGTCCTCTCCGTGCCAACAAAAATTAAAACATTCAGGATGGAGGAAATCTCATTGCTGAATTTAGGATGTAAAATGTCTTTGTTTTTCAAATACCTGCTTTTTATACGTCACTCAAAAACTTACAACAAAGAGTGGAAGACCAATTCTAAAAAAAAACATTTTACATTTTAAATTCAGTAATGAGGTTAGCGATCCATTCTGAATGTGATAATTTTTATAAGTGGAAACCAGGTCAATTCATAACCAAAAGTAGTAAAGTATATAATTTATTAGCATATTTTCAACATTTATCATCTTGATAAATAAAGATACTATAGTTGAACAAAGAATGTTTTATAAAAAGTTAATAAAATGTTTCATTATAGACCAGCACTGAGGCACATAGTTAATGCTCTCATTTGTAAGACGAGAGGTCCCAAGGAGTGTTAAACTAATAAATAAAAATACCTCTGTACTCAATAAAGTATCAAAGTAAATTATTACTTGGCTAGTTATATTTAAATTAAGGTAAAGTTAGTGTCTGTACCTTGAAGTGTTTGTATCATATACGCCTTTATGTGTGGTGGGGTCAGTACTATGGTAATGTCCTTAATTATCACCTCCAGGTCAGTGTCCATGAAGTCGAATACCAGAGATACGTTGGATTTATGACCAAATACATCTGCAACATACATAAACCAATGAATCAAAACAATTTCAACACTTCTCCCGGGAGTATAGGGCAAAAATCAATATCTTCCATTGAAAGTCTTTGCATCAAATGTGTCAGAGACTTGTAGAGTATAAAACAAATCTCTTGCATTTTATGCAACTTTTAAAGTATGAATGAATGAGTCATCTTTTTCAATGATATTCCTAATGTTCTTATGTCACTGTTATAGAAATGAAGTATTTTAAAAGAGGGACGTCTAGACCATCAGTAACCTTGTGGACAAGAGTATGATGCTCTTTTTGGACTACTATCATTGGACATTTTCAAAACAACTACAGAAATCATTGCTGGCATGTTGATAGATAGTCTCATCTGTGACATGTGATATACGCAGGGTGGTTATCTTATATATAAAAGGAAGTGGTGTGTGTTACAACACTTATAACTCAAGAATGACTGTACCGATTTGAATGATCTCTGATTTGTTGGATTCTTCTCCGCCCGGAATAAACTATAGACTATTAAAACATCTTACAAATTCACGGTAAGAAAAAATACGAAGAAAATTATTTACGCCATACATTTTTAATTTCAATAAATAATGCAATATGGAGAATATACAAAATCATCGATGAAGTTTTTTTATAGATTGGCCTATTTTTATAGAATAATTTTTCTATACATTTTCAAATTAGAATCGTAATCCATACAATTTAACATCTGTGGTTCTTATATTTCGATTTTGAAAAAATCATGGAAAGAATTTTTATAAATTTAAAATGAATAGGTATCTACCTAAAATTAGTACCTACATAATTATATTACGTACAGCAGATAATTTATAAACAAATCTGAGTTAAGTTAATTGTTCATGTCGGTCGGTGGGGCGCGGAGGTAATGCTCTTGCCTTTGAGTCACGAGGTCCCGGGTTCGATTCCCGGCCAGGGCAAAGTGAAGAATGACCTTTTTCAAATTGTACTGGGTCTGGGTGTTATATGTGTGTACCGTCGCGTTAGTACCCATAATCATCATCATTATCATCATCGCCCTCAACGCTCCTCTCGGGAGCACAGGGCAGAAACCAGCCTCCTCCATTCAGAGGGTCTCTGTGCCAATTGCGTCACCTCTTTCCACGACATTCCTTGCGTTCTGATATCGTTGTCATAGGAATGGTGTATTGTGAAAGAGGGACGCCCGGGCCGACGAAACCCCTGCGGACAGAAGAACAGTGCTCTTTTTGGCCAACTATCATTAGGCATTCTCAAAACATGTCCCAGCCAGGACCATCGTCTCTCCTGTATTACGGAGATTACAGGTCTCTGCTGGGTGCGCCGGCGCACAGCATCATTTGTAACATGTTCATACTATTTGACATCCAAAATCCTACCCATAGTACCCATAATACAAGATTCATATCTTAGTTTGGGACTAGCTCCATGTGTGTGAATTGTCTATGTAAAAAAAATTAATGGAACTTATGAATTAATACTACATTTGGCAACAATTTCCTCATGTTTCGAAAATATTACTTTTTCTATGGAAAAAAGTACTAGACAACGGGTGGGGCCGCTAAACTGCGAAAGTTCCAAATGAATTATATTTTTTTACACTATACCTACGACGACACACTTGGACAATTACGGGAGTTTGTAAAGAGATTAATAATATTAATCATTCATAAAGTCAGTGGGAGAGGGCAGAAGACCGGTGGGCCGCCCTAGAAGAAGCTGGCAAGGGCAGGTGTCGAACCTGTGTGTTGAAAGGCTTGGTTTGGGGTGGCCAGAGGTCCTGGTAGCAGCGATGGCAGGGGTTCTCTGGAGGAGATACCTAGGGGCAATGGGACCCCGACTGAACTAGGACAGGGAGAAGAAGATGTATGTATGTAATCATTCATTGATTCTTAGGTGGTACGAAGTTCGATGGGACAGCTAGTATAGGATAAATATTGCATCATTGTATTTGATACAGTATGTCAATTACATGTTAAAATATCCATGGTGACTTTATCGATTGTGAGCTGACTTTCAAGAGACTCCCTTCTCATCATCAGGCTAGTCGGATGATCATCTGGAAATCTGACTCGCAATTAATAAAATTACTATGGAAAAATGAAACACATAGTTTAACATGAACAAAATTATCTGAAGTCCCTGACAGTAAGTAATAATGTGATTGTACCGCAAAGGCGCAATATGAAATCAAACCCAGGATTATTTTAATTGAAAGTTGAGAGTCTACCATCCAGGTAATGACCACCTCAATTATTTTGATTCAACATTTAATTTGAATTGGTATTATGCTTGTCTAGTATTTAACAATAAGTCTATTTGTCCACCACCTACCTACAAGACCAATAAGGTTATGGTGATGCAATTCTTGTAATAGTTTAATTTCTCTGAGTGCAGTTCTGTTGATGCCATCTTTTGCTTCCAACCTGCTTCCTAACTTTATCTTCTTGACGGCCACAATGACATCTGTTCTCACATCTCTGGCCTTGTATACAGTGGCAAACTAAACACACAAAAACTTTTAAATAAAGACCTGAATAACACTTCATTTCCAACTCATTATTTATATCAAAAATTATCACCTACATTCATGGGCATTTCCAAAATTACTGAATGGATTTGGGTTAATTGGAATTAATCACATCTCTGCGATAACATCCGTTGCATCTACTCACAGAATGTGAACCTATAATGCAAACAAGAGCCAAAATAATTGGCTCACACTTTCCTGATCAAGAACAGATCAAAGGAACTAACCCACACAAAATTTTGAATTTCTTTCAGGTTTTAGGTCTGTGGGAAGACATCTAAGGACTAAATCCCACAATGGACTACATCTAGAAGTCGAGGTGGGCAAGGTCTTTGGATGGAAGAAAAAAAAAAATAACTCCCTGTATATTAATTGTTAAGAATAAACATTAAAAATCTTCTTCACAATTTTCTGGCTTTCTGGAATTAACCATAATTTATGTTACATTTTCAATAAAGTTACAAATTAAAGTAAATTTTAAAAAGTTGTAATCATTAATAATAATTATTATCTAACTCTGGATCTCAGCTATTAAAAATTAAAGTAAAAGTTACAAATTAAAGTAAATTTTAAAAAGTTGTAATCATTAATAATAATTATTATCTAACTCTGGATCTCAGCTATTAAACATGGGAAATATTTAACAGCCAACTACAAATGGTCGAATAAAAATGCATCGACTTTAATAGTATTTGTGCTACTTGCTACTGTAATTGAGTTATTTACAAGTGAGGGGCTGAAAATACTAAAGGATTGATGAAAAATACTGACTAATTAAACTATAGGCTTGTGTTGCGAAAATGGAATATATCGGCAACGGGGTTCGAACCCGCGATCTCCTAATCACCATAAATATATTATCATTCATCTTATTAATTGTGTGAACTCTTTTCAAGCATTCCAGCAACAATATCCAAAATAAAAAGCAATTTTTGACATTATTGTTTTACCAACCTGTCCTTCTCCGAGGAAATCAATCTTTTCATAATTAAGTACACGATCTTCCATGCTATATATTACAGAAATTATATAAAATTAATTGTGTATAATTAATACAATTTAAAATAGACGTTTGACACAATTCAAATTTGAATTTCAGATCAGCAAATAACATAACCACAAAACAAAGTTTATTTTTCCTACAATACAGTACACAGATAATGTTTGAACGAAATGTACTTGTTATGAAATGTCAATTTGTACTTGTTTATGGTTAACAAAGATGTTAAAAATTTTCCTAAAGTAGCATTCACATTGCTTCACTTTGGATGATCATCCAGAGTGTCAGGGTCAAACCTGTTCATCGAAAGTGAACACGTCTGTTCACATTTGTTCATCCTATGCTTTCACTACCATGTCTACTTTCTCACTCATGTTGTCTGTAGTTTGACGTATTTTCGTATAAAAATAATTTAAAAAAAATCAAAAATGAAAAATAACACTTAAAAATAAGTTAATATAGCTCTCGACTGCATAATAATTTTGTACATGATTCTGACATTCAATACAAATTCATAGAGAATAAAACAAATAATAAGATGAAACTTGTTTATGGTCGTTTCAGTGAAAGGACCTTTCATCAAAATTATGACGAGTGGTAATCTCTTTCCTCCGTCATCGCTAGTGATCACTAGCGATGAAACGCCCGTTCACACTTGTTCATCTTGGAGGATCATCCGGAGTGATCACTGAAAGTGAACGTATGTGAACGACCCTTAAAAGATCCATAAAATGTGTCTCTAGCCAACTCTAGCTCAGCCATACTCCACCTTCAGGCCAAGCTTTCATGCGCGGCCCTAAAACACATTACGATTTTAAAAATCTGATTTTCTATATTTCGTATATCTTGAAATTTATTCCTTCATACTGCAGCTCTAAAACTTTAAAATCAGCTTTAAAATCTCAAAAATATATTATAAGTATGCGACCGGTAGAAAAAAAGGTTGAGTACTTATGGCTGCTCTAGTTTATTATTATTTTTATATTATTATTATTATATTTAAATAAATTAGATCATTCAGTTTCATAATTCTAGACTCATTTACAGAAAAAAAAACTATTATTTGTCGGGAACACCAAGGCGTCTACTTTACTTATATAAGTCAATAGACCATTAAAGGATGACGTCACAGAAAAATCATTGAGGGGCATCAGGCATCCCAACACAACAGACGATTACGGTGTAATATTAGGTGGAACGTCTAAAGAATACCTAATAATAAAAAAAAACTGTCAGTGTCGATTTTGTTATTATTTTGTCGTCTGACTTTCTTTTTTTTTCTCTTATGGCATAACATCCTACAAGGATGATTTGCGCAATCTGACTGTTTGCCCCCCAAGCAAAAGCAAATCCATAGACAAGACCACGTGACCTTTAATGGTCTATTAATAATGATTAGACATCCATTTTACTTATAAATTTACATGGACCTAAATAGAGTAATGGACAGACACTTTGGTAAACATTTTGTAGCTGCGCGGGGAGGGGAATGACGACCATTTTGTAAGAAATAAATTTTGTTCGGTGCGTCGCATTTGGGCTGCGTTCAGACAGTCACCGAGTGATCAGTCGACGACGCATATTTTGAAAGTACCTATACAATGCCAGTACGCATTCATAGTGTTCATGTACTGTATGTTACTATGTTTTCAAAATGTGTAACAAAATAAGAATTATAGTCTCAGAAAATATACTCGATTTCTGCGTAATTGTCATTTATAATTTCTGACGCTGATTCAGTGAATTCGTTTGGATAAATTTAGGATATAAACTTGTAACAAGTATTTGGGAAGTATACAAGCTCAGAAAGTTAGATAATGGAATAATTTAAAAAAAAAAGTATAAAGCAATTAGTTATAAACTAATCAAGTAGTTATTACTTTAACTGTTAATTTTAAAGATACCTATTAAAATAATTTATTCCTTCGTTAGAGACAAAAATATTTTTATCATTTAAAAGAAATACAAAAGTACTTGAATGCTACTATAAAAAGGCGCCAGTCAAATAATAATAAAAATATTAATTATTTAAATATATTCATAATTTACGTCTTTTACACGTCGGCGAATTTAAGAAATTATAACAAAAAGTAAATCCAAAAAAAAAATTTTTTAAAAGTTATAAAAGCAATAAAAATAATAATAAAAAGACGTAAAAAATAATGGCGCCATTACGATAACATTGGGTCATAAAACGCTCTAAGTTATTCACGATTATCCGGATTACATTCACCACTCACTGCAACTTCATGGTCGTTCAGGTCAAACGACGCCGAGTGACATTTATGCTCCCATGAACCAACCCTTGTATTTGTATGTTTAGTTGTTTTAAAAATGTTTAAAGTTTTTGCACATCAGTTGAATTTTTCATATCGGTTTTTGTTTTTATATCTAGAAGAATAGGAATCATCTTATGATTAACATGGTGATGTGCGCTATAAATGGTTGTGGTTATAAATCCAATCCAACTTTCGCAGGAAACAGGATTGTCATATTTTCGGTAAGTTGTTTTGTATTGTAGTTTTTATGTTAATATATTGCGATTTTAAAGTCGTTTATATTATAATTCGTATACTTATAAATGATCATAATAATGTTATAAACGTTCTATATAATTATCTGTCCTTATTCTCCTATATCTACACATGTAACTTGTTTTCCATTCTGTCATCTGACAATACAAAGAACCTACAATCTGATGTTTGGTTTGTTTACCCGTTAGAATGAAATGTTTCTTGCATACAAATCTGATCAGGTTAATGATATTATCGCATGTTTATAAACAAAATCATTTTTTGTAGTTTTCCAAAGGATCCAGAAAGGAGAAACTGGACATTATCCAATATTTGACACCAAGTAAACGTAGTGTTTTGTGTTCAAAAACATCTCGTTTTTCTGCGAGGTTGGAGAAAAACGTCATTCTTACGAAATATCCTGAGTTTCCCGCTCATTTGCAAGTTCGTGTGTTTTATATTATTCATTTAGACATATATCCTTCAATTGTCATTCATTCTCTCCATATTGTGTGTATATGAAAACAAAGTTTAAAAATAAATAATGATTTTGAAATGAAATACTCAATTTTATTTACTCATCCTATTCCCTATTTCATCAAGTATATGAAAACATTAAGTTATGTGGCATTGTAATTATTTTAAGAAGTAAATATAATGTTTTCTGATACTGTGAATAATTTCCATACATTGCCCATACAAAATAATGTTAAATAAAGTATTTCCTACAAAATGGCCACCGTCGATTTCCCTTCCTCACTTTTTGGCTTCGCTGTCATTCATCTTCTTCTTATTTTGTTTGGCTTTTCACCCATTTAGAGTGTTTTCGCCAGGAAACAGTATGAACTCTTCACATAGAGTAACCCAAAACTCCATTTGCTTAGACCTACTTACGCAAATATATATTATCTAGAGAAACCAGTTAATCATAGTTTAATCTCATTCAGCTCCAAAAACCTAGTGAGCAGCTTGAATATAGGTCTGCAATTCAGGGCCAGAAGATATGGGACGCTTACAGGTAGCTGAACCCCCAACCCACGGAGGTCCTTGAGAAAGTCTGGATATCGGTCATTGATTGGACACTGCAAAAAAACATGATCTAGGTCTTCCTCCGCCCATTCACAGTCGCATAATGGGCTTTCCACCACATTGATTTTAAATAGGTGTGCTCTCAAACAGACATGTCCAATACGCATACGGCAAATGGACGAGGTCTCAAATTTGTTCAGTTTAATACTGGAGAACCAAGGCTTTTTGAATATTTGGGGCTGGATTGCAGCATAAAATCTGCCTTTAGACCTAGAAGAGGTCTCCCACAGCAGCTGCCATTCCTGATACAATCCCTCCTGAGCAAGTGGCAACAAATCGTTAACCGGGATGGTCGAATGGACTTTGCTTCCCGACTCCAAGGCCATCTTTGCAAACCTATCTGCTAATTCGTTTCCAGGTATGCCACAATGGCTCGGAATCCAAGCCATTGTGACATCAACCCCTCTATCCCTACACCTGACCAAACGTTCCCTAATTTGTAGGCATATGGTGTCATCAGGGTGATTAAATGGTGAGGACTTGAGACTCTCCAGGGCGCTCTGACTATCACTCAGAATTAAGATCCCCGAGGAAGGAGCATGGGTCTCCAATATAAAACCAAGCGCCTCTAATATAGCGATACATTCGGCTGTGAAGACTGATACTTCTCTCGGCAACTGGAATAGTCTGAATATCTTTTCAGAATCTGAGTAAAAAGCCGCACCAACGTGCGGGTAATCAGGATGTTTAGAACCGTCAGTGAAAATCAAGTGATAACCCCTCCAGCGACTCTCAATTGCCGAACAAAACTCCATCGGGGCAAAAGGGCCATTCTCAACTCCCAAAGACAAGAGAATATTTGGTCGCAGTGAAAGGACCTGATGGTCGGCCAAATATATGGGTAACTTATTGTGGCTGGGAGTCCTTGCGACCAAAGAGTGGTACGAGCGGGCACTCACGACAAGGTGTGGGGGATGTTTATTCCTCCAGAAGACCGAAGACTCACACAGCGCATCCAACTTTTGTAATTTTGGAATGAGTGGATGATTGTGAGTCCTCCAGCGACCCAGGTAGAATTTATCTGCGAGAAGCTTTCTACGTAGAGGCAAGGGTGGCTCCCCCGCCTCCACTTGCAGAGCATTTACAGGGGAGGACCTCATCGCACCCAAAATAATTCTAAGTCCCTGTGACTGTACACGCTCCAGCTTCAGAAGATTATTTTTGGAGGTCGGTTCGATAAGAAAGCTAGCTAAGTCTAACTGACTTCTAACATAAGCATTATAAAACAGCCTTTGGACCGAAGGGTGGCACCCCCACCAAACGCGTGACACAGCTCTCATAGCGTTGAGACCAATCAAGCTTCTACTGCAAATGTGATCAACATACAAATTCCAAGAGAGTTTAGCGTCCAATATTACCCCCAGTACTCTGACAGAATTCTTTGTAGGGATGGAATTTCCACCACATCGGATATCGATTCTAGGGACCACCTTTTTTTTTGAGAATATGACAACCTCACACTTATGGACGGAGATTTCCAATCCATTATTATCAAACCAAGTAGAGAGACGGTCCATATTAGAATTAAGGATTCCCTCCGAATCCAAAACATCCCTACATTCCATATATATGAAGAAATCGTCAGCATACTGCAATACCCTGCAAGGATCCCCAACAGCACGGTCTAGGTCATAGGTGTAAAGATTGTATAGGATAGGGCTGATAACAGACCCCTGTGGAAGACCCGCATGTACCTGACGTGATTCAGTCTCTACAAGAATGTTCCTATCGAGCAGAAGGTTGGTAATAAAGCTACAAAACCTAAGCGGAACCCCCGTTTCGAGCAGCTTTCTCTCCAAAATATCAATTCTAACGTTGTCATATGCCGACTTGACATCCATGAAGACCGCAACCAGAGAGTTTCTCGCAGAGAATGCAATGTTAACATCGGTAACAAATATCGACAATACGTCCAATGTACCCCTCTTCTTCCGGAACCCAAACTGTGACCCCGAGAGGATGTCATTGTGCTCCAGGAACCACTCCAGTCGCCTCTTAATAAGGTGTTCTACCACCTTAATTATAGAGGTAGAAACTGCGATCGGCCTGTAAGAAGAAGCACAATTAACCACACAATTTTTTTTTAATATAGGTACTACAATTTGGGACTTCCAATTTGGGGGAATTTCTCCTCCTTCAAATGCTACATTAATTATGGATAATAAGTATTCCTTCGATTCCGTATCACTTTTCCCCAAAAAACTATATGGGATATTGTCTACCCCAGGCGTCTTATCCTGGACTGAGGCCAGGACCCACTCTAGTTCGTCCATATTGAATGGCATGTCCATCCAACTCCGTGCGCTGAACGTGTATCTAAAGGGAATCTCGTTTATGTTGGGAGCAGAAGGAGGCGCCAGTTTGTTTACAAATTCGAGTTTCCATTCCCCTGATACAGTTTTTCTGCGGCCGGAGTACTTAGGATTGTGGAATTGTTTAATAGTCCTCCAGACAATGGATGGAGGTACGTCTGGGGACAGGGATGAACAGAATTTCTTCCAGCCAGCCCGTTTCTTGTTTTTTAAGGTACGCCTGGCGATAGCCGCGGAGTTTTGATATATTAGATAATTCTCCATACTCATGTTATTAATGTATGCTTTGCAGGATGCCTTTCGTTTGTTTACCACCTCTTGGCAATCTTTGTCCCACCAAGGGGGCATAGCCAATAGCTTCTTGGATTTTCCGGGTCTAACAATAGGCACGCACCTTTTTCCCGCCTCAACCATGGCCTCCGAAAACTCGGTGTTACATAGGGCTAGGTTACCCTGAGAAGGAGTAGGAAGCGACCCAACACGCCGCTCCAGATCGTCGGAGAACCTCCTCCAATCAGCAGCAGTTGTGTTAAAACGGATACGCTTGTGTCGATCTATTGGGTTACGGGTTGACCTTTGGTCCTCTGTATAGGATTCAAGGTGGCCAGATATGTGAATGGGGAGGTGGTCACTACCACATGAAAAGTCCATGACTTGCCAGTCGAATCCTGCGGCTATATCCGCGGAGGCGAGGCTGAGATCCACTGAGCTCTGTCTGTGATTGGGCGTGTCGACCCTTGTAGGGGAGCCATCGTTCAGAACACACACATTAAACTCCTCCAGGATTTCGGCTAGGTCCCTACCTCTGCGATCATTGCTTTCGGAGCCCCAGAGGGTATGGTGTGCATTAAAATCTCCCAACACCAAGAAGGGAGGAGTCAGTGCTGAAAACAAGGATCTGAATGTAGAGTAACCTACTCTGCTGTTGGGCGGGATGTATATGGAGAGGATTGAGATTTTACCAATCATAACACCAATCACGTTCAACTCCTCACATGCACCCAGCGATAAAGGAACAGATGGCAGCGACGAGTTGACCAGCAGGGCCACTCCGCCTCTACCATCCGGCCTGTCCTCCCGGAAACATGAATACCCCCCCACTCCAAAGTGGAATTCAGGGACCATCCACGTCTCCGAGAGGGCCACTATGCATGTACGGAACTTATTGATTAGGTATAAGACGTCCGTTTTTTTGGACAAAAGACTACGACAGTTCCACTGCAGGATTGAGCGCAGTGGATACATCCTGAATTGATTCTATTAGAAGTGATATAGCTGTGGCGACGTTGGACGGTATATTTGGGAGCAGGGACAAGATAGACACTAAGAGGGTTGATATATTTGTTACAATTGGGTCAACAGGGCCGGCCAGGGCTCGTGACTCCGTTGAGGCCTCGTCCCTTTTAAGGGCACAGCCATTTTGAGGTTGGGTAGCTTGGCCATTAGGATATGACAGAAGAGAGTTAATCTCTGTCCTATCCCAAGATGTTGTGGGTCTAGGTTTGTGGGCTTTGGGGACTATAGGACGCGATACTCTAATTGATTGAGTCGGTTGGCTGATAGAAGGGTGAGATGAGGATGTTGCTTCTGCAAACGATTTGTGTGCCACGAGAGGTGTCTTTTTTGTGGCCTCAAAATAAGAAATATTGTCTCTAGCCATGGTCCATTTAATTTCTTTTTCACGACTCAGGATTGGGCAGGATGGACTCGTTGCGATGTGAGGGCCTGAGCAATTAACGCAAGCGAATGGCTCCACTGCTTCGCATTGCGAGCCCATGTGGTCTTTTCCACATTTATAGCATCTGGGCAGGGAACGACAATCCTTCATTAGGTGACCAAATCTGCAGCATTTGTGGCATAGAGTGGTAGGATATGTGTAAAGTTCGGTGACCAGGGAATTATGGAAAAGGTATATATTTTTAGGTAGAATTTGTCCCTCAAACGAGAGGACAACGGTTTGAGATGGTACCCATGTCACAAGGCCCTGATTGACCACCTTTCTATTAAGCCTTCTGGCTTTGACAATTTTTCCACACCCATCCGGAATTTCGGCAAACTTAATAATTTCCTCCTCTGTTACGTCAACTTCGATGCCTCTAACGAGTCCCATCTTGATCGTTTTAAAAGTGGGAATATAGGCTTTTATGTTGGACTGAGAGACAAAATTACTTTCTAGAAACGCATTTGCTGCATTTCCAGAGGAGAATGTGAGCTGAATTCTGTTCCTACCTAACTTCATTACTCCGCCCATGACTAAATTTTGTATTTTGTGATTGCTCATCTTCTTTCCAAAATTAATTGGGTGTAATGGAGTGTTATCAATGTTTGATACGAGAACAATGAATGGAGCCAACGAATGCTCCGTATACCGGGCTGCTGGGACTCCATTGACGGGTGGGGTTACTTTGGGAGGAGGGGGCATCTCGATTATGGTTGCAGATGGAGGAGGTATTGTATGGGGGGAGGGAGAAGATATTTTATCTTCATCATCGCTAGATGTATGAGTCTCCTTCTTCCTCTTTGACCTGCGAGATACTTTGGATTTTACCGTCACAAACTGTGACGGTGAGGTGGGCATGTCCACATCTGGGACTGAAATCAATGATCCGTCCGTCTCCGAGCCATCCGGTGGCCACGGGTCTGGAGACACTCCCTCCGACATTGCGTTATTGCGTACGAATTCGAGGCCACCTAGTGTCCGCTGTCACTTAAGCAATCGAATATGTCAAACTTACTAATATTACAAGAATGCGCACTTATTGACTAAATTCAAGCTAATATTTAAGCACTATCAACTTTTAATATGATTATATCACACCGCTATCACTGTCTCAAATGTCAATGTCCAAACGTCTCGCTGTCATTCATACAAATTACTATAAACGTTCCATCCCCTACCTACATACATCCATGTAAATTTATTATAACATGAGCAGTCCGAATTCAGTGCCTTTAGTGTTTAGTCTATGACTTTTTTCTGTCACGGCACGGGTAAATGGCTTCTGTCAATTATATTGGGCTCGCGATTATTTTCATATCAAAAGTTTTAATTGGGATATCTTAAACTCATATTAATAAAACGCCTTGTCGATACGGTTAAAAATAGTCGTGAGCTAGAGGTGTGTTAAAATATTACAATATATTATTTTTGCAAAATAATCGATCAAGCTTTTGCAGCGTCTGCGATACAATGTTTTTGTCAACAAACCTGACGGGATTCGATTAAATGTCTTGTAAAGTAGTGCAATAACTTTCATGTTAGATTTGTTATGCATAATGGATTTGATTTAATTTATTGATTTCTTGTATTTCCTCATGTTACATGTACAATTGATTTTCTTATAAATGTGTCATGTGTGATAATTAGGACCTAGTTACTTAGTAGGTATACATAATGCAAGTTCAAGTTCATAGTTCATCAGGCAATGCAGCAAGTGGTGGTTCGGGAAGGCCCAACTTGGATTATTTTACATCAGAATTTGAGATCAATGATTCTCCGGCAGGTGCTAGAAAACTACTAACTAAGGTACAGAAGTGATGTCCATCTTGTATATTGTCTTCCTGCATGTTTCTTTTAATATTAACATAATATATATTATTATAGTAGAATACAATTAAAATAGTACTTGTATGGATACGAAATTTGGTAAGATTGTAGGAAAACTAAATGCATGGAGTAGTTGAACATGTTAAACTTTTTAATTTAGATATATTGTATTTACATGTTGAATTGCAATCTATTAGATTTTGGATGATATTCTAATTAGAAAAGAGTTTATGTCTACAATTTTGCACACACTTTTGACATTTAATAAAGGTCATGATCCCACCCTCAATAAAACCATCATTGTTGCGTAGCAATCTGTAAAAAATAGTGTTTTTATAAAACAATGAGGCTCACGAAATTGCTACGTCTATAAAAAAGTTTAATTAACAAATTTTGTGTATTTAAAATCAACAAAATTATGATGAAATATTAGTCCCTAGGTGAAATACTACATATTTACTTCAAAATAATCCATAAAAATCAAGGTTTAATTATGTTCAGCTGTCCTACAATAATTCCCGTTGTCCATATTTTAAGAGTTAAATATAAACTAAATAAGGTAAAGTATGGTAGGTACAAATATTTCATCTGCAATTTAAATCTTGAGTCTAGAAACATAATTATATTTATTAAAAAAAATAATACTTGGTTCGCATGATCTCAGAGAGAGAATGTGTATTTATTATTCTAACATATACTTGTTATTGTTAACAAAATTTGATTTTCATATTTTTGTAGGGCTTCATACAAGATGAAATCAGTAGATACTCAGGAGCTGCAATCTCCACCAGAGGACGCTACCTTGTCAACAAGTCCTCGACAGAGAGAGACAGGCCTCTTTATCTCTTTATTCAGGGACCCACAGAGCGCTCCATACAATGTGAGTTATTAATATCAATGTTCGTATCTATCTGTCAGTTCAAATATATTATTAAAAAAAAAAAAACTAATTTGAATCTTATTTTGGACCACTCTAAATTAATCATTCCAATTGATCACACTCACTGATGGTCAACCTTTTTGAATAGGTACTAACTAAGTAGGTGTGTTGTATATGATACACATACATATGTGAACTTCCTTAAGGAATGCACAACACAGAGTTTCAACAAGTATGGCTCAATGTGATTTTCTTATTTATTTGATTCAAGTCTGCATAGTGTGTTTGTAATTGGCGAATGTTAATTTATTATTGTTGTAATATTGCATTATTAATATTGTTTTGATATAACAGTGGCTATTCAGAAGATCCACGAGATAATTCGCAATGACATAGGGGCCTCCTTCAGATTAGGTAGTGGCTCCAGCACAAGCACCGGTTCTAACACTACACCAAGCAGCATCAGTAATAACATCCAGCCTTGTATAGAGAGAGTCTATGTAGGATTGGACGGAGTCCCTCCATCATTTGACCTCAAGGGAAAAATCATTGGGCAGGTACAGCAAACATTGTAGTGAACTTTTTTGTTATTTTCTTATCATAAATTATATGCATACATTTTTAGGGTTAGTTGGTAGATATAAATGATATTATGCAACAATGTAATGAGCTGCAAAAATATGGAATTTCAAACATAAAAACGGTATTAATGGTATATACTTTAATTGTTCAAATTATTGGCCACCTAAAACATAATACATTAATTTTCATCTCAGTTTATGGTAGGTGTGGCTTAATACATTGTTGTATAACACTACATTGTCGCTATAAACTCCCTACTACTTAAATGTTCTTTTCGTATAGGTTTGTAATACTTTATTCAAATTTAAAATTGGATTCCAAAGATTTTTGTGATAATTATTTTTAATGTTATGACTATATAGCAAATCCTGATGACTAATTAAAAATTTAGTCAATATTGCTTTCAAGATGTTCTATTATACAAATATTTTATAGAGTGCTAATACACTTATTTATTATATTTCAGGATGGTTCCAACTTTGCGTTCATCCGTAGTGAGACAGGGGCCAATGTGACACTGTGTGGGGGCTCAGAGGTGGGGGCAGAGCCTCTGCATATCCTCCTGGAGCACTCCAATGAGGAGGGACTGCACGCAGCCAAACTTCTGGCAGGAAATCTCATTGAAACATTAGCACAGGAGCTACATCAAATACAATTCCAACAGGTGGATAAATAATCAAATATATAAATAAATCTCTTCATCAACACATATCTAATGATAGTTGAACAAAAAAGTACTCTTCTCTCATTCACAATATTTTCAGAAGCCCTTTCACAATACACCTTTCTTTTAATAACATTACCAGTGTTAAGAATGTTCTGAAAAAAAGACTTAATTTACACAAAGACATTCTGGATGAAAGAAGCTGAAGGAGGTTAAAGGGTGATTCATTTAGATTGGAAAAATACATTAATGTTATACGAGTGCTTTTAGATAGTGATATATAATCTCCAGGCAATATTAATTTGCTGTATAAACATGAAAATATATTTGATTTATACAAGAATTTTATCTGCATTTTAGTAACTAAAAAATTTGACTTTGATTTCTCTTTTATTGCAACAGTAATACTTTTCATCTTTTGCAGATGAACATGCCTCCTCCCCCCCTTCAAGGAGGTCCCAATGGCATTATCGTCGCAGGACCGCAACTACAGGTTTTGTTTTGTTTTGCCAAATTAATATAATTCTCATCTCTATCTGTCTCTATCTATATTCCCATATCCTATAAAAAAGTAGCTCTAAATATATTAATAAATAAATTCAACTTCTATGTAGGCTAGTTGCTTATTGTGGCAATACTTTCGGTATATAACTACTGCATATTAATGTTTTGTTTATTGCAGGCTGCCCCACAGATAGAGCAGATGCCTCCACCCGTACACATCAACATTCCTCCCCCGGGTGTACACATCCCCCAACATCTTGGTCCTCTGGTTAGTATATACAATGTAAATTGACATTAATCAGTGTACTACCTAAGTTTATACACAGAACTGGGCTCCCAATGTGATGTCTTCCAACTAACCCGGTTCTAAAATTAAAATTAAAGAAACATAGGTACATACATTTAGACCATAGACAAGCAAAGTTAAATACGGTTACATGTATAAAATAATTCATTTTTTTATTTATTTATTCAATCATATCCAACTCAATCAAACATTATACAAGACAAGGAGTACACAGTGCAATGTCCTATTTGTAAGTGTTCAAATTTTAAGTTAAATTAATGTTTGTAGGTGCCCCCTCCTCCAGCTCCAGCTCCAGTCCCCACTGCTTCTCTCCCACCGCCTACCCCCTACATTATGCAAGAGGGACTCGTTTACCAGACACCACCTCAGCAGATGATCATTACCACACATCTGCAAGTAGATCCTTCAGCTCCTCCTCCACAACAACAGCCACAAATAGGAGATCAGCAACAACAACAACAACAGAAGTTTCACATCATAGGACAGCTGCCAAATCATGGACAGCAATATAACAATCCTAACATCTTACCTATTTCAAATAATCCCAACCCACCTCACACGGTTGTTATACAAACAGCACCATATCAAATGGGTGTGCCAGCTGGAATATCACAAGTGCGTCAGGTGAATATAGAACAAATGCAAATACCAACAGTGCAGAGTGAACAACAACAAATTCAAATGCAAACTGTGCCACCTTTGTATCCTCCACACGATCAACAACTGCAGCAACATTACATCATGAATCAGAATCAATATCCAGTTGGCGGATATCAACTACAAGAAGATTTTAATAATAAAGAGCAATCTGGTGGTGTTAGACACAGGCAGTATGGTGTTAATGAAGATATTGGTAATGTTCATTACGGTGTTAATGTCCCGTACAGAGTCAACGATACTGCAGTCGAAGGTGAATCACCTCTTCATAATAATGTATACATCTCACAACAAATCCCTGACAAACAACAAACTAAATTTGCAATGGTAAGTTGTTCACATTAATTTGAACACATAAAAAATTTAAACATCAATTGAAAACATGTGGCATGGTGTAAAGGAAAGGGTGACCATCCTTGTATCAGCTATGTCCATCAAATCCTAATAGGTAGTACTGTAAATTAATGAGTATGAAAGTGTGCGATAGGGAGGGATTGGTGATAACACATTATTATTTTTTTTTTTATATTTTAATATTAATCTAAAATACACTGTACAGACATTATCTAAGTTCTATACAAAGAGCTAAACTAAAGGATGAAGGAACATACTAAGGAATCTGTACAATATTGTGTTTTATGAATTCTGATGATATTTTGTATGCTACTATGCAGTTTGTGGTGAACCTTGTATTATTTTTTTTAAATGCAATGAACATAAATGTTGAATGCAGGAATAAACCATTTACCTTATTTTTGACACAATTGGAGACCACTGGTGTTAATCAAATTTTGAACCACTCTAGACTAATCAAAATATGAAATCATTTACCCTTGTGTCTGCGATATAGTGAGACATTTGTATATAACTAAGTTCGCACATTTTTTATAAAATATATACCTTTTGGTAGATTTAATGAATATTTATATTTATATGGAACCCGCAGGTATCTTCTAGCACTGGCCCCATTGTCAGATCTTCAGAACAACAAACAAGGAAGAGGAGATTTGATGAGGTAATTGATCATACGTTATTTCAGATATCTTGAAAATCTTTCAGAAGATTAAATCAATCTTTTTTGCATTTCAAAACTTAAATTAAGAGATTTATTTTGTATAAGCGATCATCTACAAATCAGATAATGAAATTTTTCTTCTGATGAATGTTTAATTGCCTATTTAATTTAATTAACTTACTTTAAATAAGACTTGAAGTTAAATACTCGTGTACATTTGTGTTTTGTTACAGGGTAATTGGGATGAGAGCAGGCCCAGCAAAAAGTTTGAATTAGATCCGGATGATCATAAAACTGCATCTGCCGGGTGAGTGTCTTGCATCATTTATTACATGTAATCATAAAATTTATTAATTTATTAGTTTTTAATATTCTTTTAGAGAACACAGATAGAAACTGCCTCTTCAATCCTATTTTTGTGGCATCATTCAATGGCACTCTCAAGATTTTTCCCAGCTGCCTAGAAGTTCAAATGATGATTCACCATGTCATCTGGTTTAATTGAAAATGAAATATTTACATTTTGACTTCTAGGTGCCCAAAAATATCTGGCATTCTGACAATTTGCAAGTTTCACATATATTCAATATTCTTATAGATGCCAGAAATATTGGTATAGTGTCACATATAAGCCGAGTATATTGATGCTATTTTTGGAATTGAATACCATCATCGAACAATGGGAAATGTCAAATTGAATATTTCCAAGATATAGATTTTTAAAGTATTGCTTTGAATTTTATTCTTTACCATAGGGTATGAAGCTACATTCCACTGTATTCTGCTGGAACCAATACAGGTAGTCACAAAATAGCACCTGTCAAATCGCGTACATGCAAATTGCAAACTTTTACATGAAACTTTTGTAGCAAACTTAAATAAATTTATTTTTATCATTATTGATATAATACCAAAGTATCTGCATATTTTATAATCTTGAAATCAAAGAAATTTGTCTGTAGACATTTAGTTAGAGGGAATTTTGTAATGAAAGTCTTTTCAAATATGCAAAATAGAATTTGAGCAAACAGGAGAGCTTCTTATTACAGAATGAATGAAACCTTCCTAAAGAATACTTATCTTATTTATAAGTCTGCAGTATATGCACCTCATCAATAGAGACAAAAATAGTAATAATATCTATAATTTTATATGACACAATTTAATACGCAACAAAATGCTTTTATGTGGTAGGGTGCGATAATGTGTAGTTGGCCAATAAAATCATAACAATTTTTTTGTCCTTTTGAATTTTTTTTTTAAAATTCTATATTACACATTCTTGTAAAATAAACTGAACATTTATAAGACATTTCCCTTATTCAATGATAGCCTTCAATTATAGATGCTAGAAATATTTATCGGTGTTATAGATACCGAGAGTATTAATCTAGTGTCACCGATAGACGCATGAAAGATTTAATGTGAGAAAATATGTGTTATAATTTGATTAGAGAATTCGATACCAGCCCATTTTTCTAATCCCGGGATTTCGGGATTATCTACAGTTAATCCCGGGATCCCGGGATTGTATTGGTAATGAAAAGTGGTAAATAAAAACAGTAAACCATGTCAAAATTTGTATTTTATTAATCTTTTAGCAATGTATTTAAGTTTTGAATTATTTTTCTTTTATTTTTGTATATAATAAATCACAAACAGCTAAGTGAACACCGTGAGCAAAACAGACTTGGTGCTCTGCATTAACAAGTTTTCCAACCTTCAGCATAACATTTGGTCCATCAGTGACTATTGCCACAATATTGGTATCTAGTGAGATATCAAACTCAGAAAGGTCTTTTAAGATGCGAACACAAGCATAACACAAGGCTGTCAGTGGTTCATTAATGTGAATGTGTCCCAAATTCCTGAATTACGTAAAGATTATACTAATTCTGAAAATCCCGTTTTTTTTTTCAAAACTACAGTTTTCATGTTTCTTACATGCAGCTGATCTGCTGGCTACCCCACTTGTGGGATGTGCCGTGATGGTATAATAAATATGATGGTATTTTTTAAAACTAATCCCAAAAATTTCGGGACTAAAATATGACCGGGATCTCGGGATTGAATCCTCAAATTCTCATAAAAAGGTGCCAGTTACTTTTATGACACAAAGATGATGATAGTGGGTTTCAAGAAATCACATGTTATGATATTTTTCATGAATGAATTCCAGGATGGTATGCCCTCCAGGCAGGAGTCAGAGAGATGGAGGTGGGCGCAGAGTAGATCCGGAGCCTCCATATACAACATGGTCAAACCAGAAAGGTATTTTATTGACATGGTAGCTCATACTCCTCTTTAGAGTCCCGTCTTATTAATATTGTTTGTACTCAAGGTCCGTGGCAGTGAAGTGGAAATGGCTGACACAGGTTTTATGCACTGTACTCTTATATGAATGTAAAGGGTAAATGGAAAAAACAAACTGAGATAGTATATTTGCAAAATGAATTAAATAATACGATAATAATGAAGTATTAATCAATAAATAAAATATTAGACTCCATGATGGTATCAACGGCTGAAAAATGTAATCATCATTGTGAAAATGCTTTATCAATTTTGACTCCTGAAATGTTGTTTCTGGACTACTGATTTCTGACTCTGTTTATTTTTTCCTTTTACCCTTCATCTAATATTTGGCATATAAATACTTTATATTTTACTAGCCTGGTTGGCTGGAAGAAATCCCATGTGTGAGAAGCCCTTTTGGTACTCTGTAGATTATTATGTACTACATATTTTGGTGTCAATAAAGTTCTATTTATTTAGCTATTAATTAATTAGTTGTATTTCAGCCAAAAAGGAGTAATGGAAATAACTAAATATTTCGTCCACTTTTAAGGCATGTTAACAATATGCTTTCAGATAATTAAATATTTGCAAAACTTTTTTAGAACAGACAGTCTTTGAATTATGACTGGCATTGGATTCTGTGGCTTGGTGTATTTTGGTTTTTACCAGTGTAAAATTTGAATAATCTTCTTATTTTGGAGTCCTGTTGTGGTGGATCTTAGAGAATTTTCATGGATATGAAGATGAATTGATATGAAGACACATAATAAGAACATGACAAAATCTTGAAGCTTGCTGTGAATGGCATCAGAATGTATTGGATTACTTCATTGTCTTGTTACTGTGATTCCTTGTGCACACAATATATATTTTGAATATTTATTGAGATGTTTTGTAAGGTGTAAGCTGAGATTTCAATTAGGTATCATTAAGACACTTCTAGTTTCATCAAAGGGCTTAACTCATTCCAGTATCCTATTTCTGCTGTGACATTATGAATACTGACCATCTGCTGACATATTTACAGGCATCCAGAGAGGTTTTATCGGATTTCAGAGAGTTGTGTGTATTACACATGTTTTACTTTGTTTTGATTTTTTTTTCCATTGGTTGCTGCAGTGCAGATATTTTGTTGATGGGGGGGGAGAAGAATCTAAAAGATTCTAATATCACAAGTAGAAATATAAATATCTTCAAGAATGTATAAAATAATATAAATATCTTGTGCATTTTAGGTTGCCTATCATCAACTTCACTTGATTTAACGCAATTCCGATAGCTTTTATATACTTGGTTCAATATAAAATTATTTTTATCTTTCAGCTGTATAATCAATGACAAAAATTTAGACTGGCAATTCCAAAAAAACATCTTGAGAGTAAACTATGTTATACTTTTTGTGGGAGATTTTAACCAAGAATCTGATAATTAGATGTCGGAGATACATACCTACTATTGTTTAGATTACTTCTCTTTAGCTATGGAATGACAGAACTTCTTTTTTTTATTCTTCAACTTATGGCTACTTGTGTGGTTTATCAGACATGCAGCACAACTAACAAAAATACATAACCAGGTATATTATAAGTGATGCAGTAATCAGAATGTAATTATTCTTCAGCACATACTATCTTAACAAGTATTCTACAAAGGAGAGAAAATTCCACATCACATTTTATCCAAGATGTCTTTAGAACAGTCCAGCATATCAAGAACTTTGTCCAGTGATTTCAGAATCGATCATTTTGCAGACTGAATTTATTTTAAAATTAATATTGATGATTACGGGAGACTGTACAAATGTACATATTACTTACTATTTCATTCAAATTTTCGTTATTTTTATAGGTATTTGTATATTTTAATGATTTTCTGCTATGATGGTGCATATTTCTACTATTTTTTGAAAATGTAGAACCACATTTCACATATCGACCTTTGTTATTGCATTCTCAGAACATAACTTACAATATGCATATTATCTCAGCTATTATAATGCATATTTCAACCTGTTTACTTTGTATGTAATCTATTCTCTAATTACGACATATTTTGTTACAATGTTTTAATGTGACACAACAGGTGAAATGAATTGGAGTAGAAACCCTGAGCAGCATGAGGGTAACCTTCCCACTCAGACACACCCACCACATCCTCCTGTAATGCGTGAGCAGGAGAACAATGAGTAAGTACTTACTTTTTATTTTTTTATACCAATGGCTCCCAACTTTTTGATCAATTTTTTTATTGTTAGCTGAAACCTTTTTTTGTTCTCATGATTTTCTATTTGGTATAAAAATACCTTTTTTAACATTGCCTCAGAGAGGATGACTTTCAGTTCAGAAGAATAAAGAATAAAGTTTCACTCATGGCAAAATCCTTTGTGGTATAAATGACTGAACTACTTCTATTTAGCCATGAGGTACCCATTATGGATGTCGTAATTTTTCATGACACAGAAAGACTGATTTGTATGTTTATTATATATAGTAAGTCCGCTGACCAAAATTTGAAAAATACTGTGATAGTATAAATATATAAAAAGGGAAAACTTGTATTTTGCAGCAATCAACATAGTTTGCAGAGGAGATTCTGGCCGGATCCTACAAGGAACGCAGATGGATACAAGAATATTCAGACCCAACAGCCACAGCCAACACAGCAACAGCCCCAGTTGTATGGTGGTAACAATATCAGCAATAGTAACAATATGTCAATACAACAACAACAGCAGGGAGATGAGATGAGAACACAAATGCAATACGCTACAGCGACTACCTCTTATAATCAACAACCACCTGGACAAGGAAAAGTGCCATATTTTCTTCTATCACCATCACCTCCGGCTACCACGCACATGGTTGTTGTACAGGGATATAATGGGAGCAATCAGCAACCCCCCATATATTCGCAGCCAGCTACAAATAACAATATGAATGTCAGTAATGTTCAACAGCCTACTACGGTAATGCAACAAGCTCCACCTGTTGTACAACAAGGAGGTATTGTCCTGACAAGTCTACCTTCTAATAATAATAACAATAATGCTATTATACATCCACCACATAGTAATATACAGCAACAGCAGATGCATCCTGTTGCTTACAGCAGCGTTTATACTCAGCAACAACCAAATGTTGTGATCCAAAATCAAAGTATGATACCCCCTCCCGGTATGGTAACTTGCAATGTACCTCCCCCTAGACCTCAACACACTAATATACCAGCCCCTCCTCCCACTGTGGTGACACAGCAACATAATTACGCAGTTTGGGCCAACAATAGTGGATGAGTCAATAAATATTTTGAAAATGTACAAGTTTGAAATTACCGGACCTGTATCACAATTAAGTATTTTTAAAATGTGTAATATGTAAGATTACATTAGTTTTAATAAACTACACGCTGTGTTTTGCATATTGATGTAATAATTTATTCAAGACATGTTACAGTAGATGACTAAAGTAAGCAACTGCTTCCTTCATATAATGTAGGTAGAGTCCTTCGTCAAATATGCACAGTTATGAAATTTTGGAAACAGTGTGGGCAATAAATTACGTTTATTTTCCCGGTCTGTTCGGGCTTATGAGCCTCCTAGTGATGCCAGTAGCTAAGTTATGCCAGTATACTGTTGTACAGTTTAGATAGAAGAATAAAAACAAGTTATTCAGCAAAAATAAGTGATTTGGTACTGTACTTAGAAACCATGCACAGAGAAGACAAATCTAGATGAAAACACTCTATAAATGATTATGTATGATATGTTTGTCTGTAGACAGATAATAAATTATTGAAGTGTAAAAAGATGTGTATAAAATAAGACAATAAATAATTATGTTATTATAAAAATATCAACCTTCTGTTACATTCCTTAGAAATTATTTAAAGAACTGAAAGTAGTATTTTGAAACTCGGCATTTATAGCTATAAAATCAAAGTATGCTTATGTTGACAACCACGGGATTATGTTTGGAGCAAATTATTTACAGCTGTCATTGTTTGCAGTGCATCCTGACCACGGCTGCCATTTGAGAATTAAAATGACACTATAAAATAAAACATACTCCCTTAATTAATGTGTTGGTTTAAACAGGAATAACTATTCCCATGATTGGTGATCCAGGTATAAATATATAATAAATAAATCTGGCTGGTTTTGTTTCAGCCATGTAGAAATGTAGTAGAACTACGAAATATGAATTTTCTACATTTAAACGGGAAAAGGCACTGAAAATTTTAATGCTCTTTTATGGACATCCCTTTAATAAATTAAATTATTTATTTTGACAACATGCAATGTATAAGATTATTTTTTTTTTTTTTAATTATTTTCCTGACGAGTGAGCTGAGCACACTGATGAGGATAACACAATATGTACAGATTACTAGCTCTAGCTACCGTAAATATTAGGGGGGGGGGGGGGGGTTAGGGAATAAGAGTAAGGTGGTCAAATTTACAAATGTTGATGTGATGAAGGATATAACAAAAGAAGCATTATTGAATTATTGGCTACCCTATTAACTAAACAAATAAATTAGATTCAAGATGTCAAGTGAAGTGGCAATTTCTACCAAACAACCCATACATAATATATCGAGAGAATAAGTATTTTATTTGGAGAAATCATGCCCACTGTATCTGCAAATTTTATTACACTCAATACAAATTACCTACCACTGTGTAGAAACAATAGTAGGTATGTACATATGAGTTTTCAATGCTATTTCTTATTAAATTCAGGTAAGTGAAGGAAATGTTTGGTTGTGGTTTCTTCTCGATTGTTTTAGTTTTCAATTAAAACTGAAGAGTACCTATACCCATAGACGTAAGATAAATAGATGAGTAGGTAGGTACTAGTTTTAAGTAGGTATTAGGTATGTAATCCAATGGTGGTAGGATGCGAGTGTAAGTGGAACACGTTTATTCTCTTCTAGACTGATTGTAATCTCTATGTACAAGCTGGAACTAAACAAACAAAGACTGTTAGGAATGGAGAATTTCTCATTTCCAAGTTCTATACTTTGAGATCTTTATCTGAACATCCACTATACCTACATCGTACAGCATAATCATATATCTATCTTATCCTATATTGTAGGTTTGCAATGTACCTACCTAACCTACTTATATTGTCTGCAAGTAGCATTTAATGGAAACAGTTTTAAGTTTAATACTCACAGAATACATTTAGCCACCAAGTAGCGGGTATTGACGATGGGTGAACGGAAAAACTCCCGGGACTTCGCGCAACAGGCAGAACTTATCAACTTTTTAAAGCTGGTAAGTATTATACATAGATATTGAAAATATCATACATTTTAGAAGGATTAATTATGTAACAGTTCCGAGACATTTTGAATCTTTTTAAAGAAGTATGTAAACTAATAGGTAATGCACTTCTGTTACTTGGTTTTATAAAGATCCAGTTGTTCGCCAGTTGTTGTTCTGTTCCAACTGTGTTGTAAATGAGAATTATGTTTGTTTTTGTTTTATATTTTAACATGTAAAAGGCTCACGCCGTGGATTTATGTATAAATATAAGATCGCGATCGATTGCAGCAAACTATTGTAACCGATAACTTTCTCTTTCTCAACTGAGTTCGTCGGCAGCTGTTCTGCATCATCTTGCATTATTTACATGTTGTTAAAGTTATCAAGTCTATTAAACTATTATATTTTTCAAATATATTTGGAATATATTTATATAAATATTTATTATACTTACTTAAGTATTACATTTAAATATATATATATTCAGTGTTTTTTTTGTTGTTATTTGTATAAACTGGAATTTTCGCACCTACGAAAGTGTTTATATGATATAATATTTCTTTAGTATAGTTCAGTCGTAAGATATGCATTGCATGCAGGGTAGAGAAGAGAGTATTAGGTGTTCCAATGGTTTAGGCTGGCTTAAGCGCTTTATACCATGACAATGGTATAAAGTTCGTCGGTAGCCTGGAGGTAGAGTCTCGGCCTTGTGAACAAGGGGTCCGTGGTTCGATACCAGGTACCGGCAAACTCCCCTTTCACGACACATGCTTTTAGTAGCTTACTGTGAAAGATGTATAAGGTTGTATTTGGCTTTATAACAAACAAAACCCAGATATATCTTTAAAAAAACATCTTTCAATCTATTCTTGAATGATACTAACGGGTGGAAATCATTCGCTGACCCCTAACTAGAATTATTCTCCCGTGGATTTCACGGAACAATCAGTAGGTAAGAATATATTATTATATCACAAGTTTTTTTCGAAGGGTTATGCCTAAATATTTGAAATATTAGATGTTCCGCACAATTTGTGCTAATTTAGTACCTGTACTTACTTACTTTTGTCAATTTTTTTTTGTATAGAGGAATAATATTCGCCGAAAAATAGAAACAAACTTTCGCATCATACTAAAGTGATTCTTTTAATTATTTATTTTCATGTGAACTTTCAAACACCCATTTAATAAATGCCACCTTCTGTGTTTTTAAGGTTTTTGCTGGTTTAAAAAAAATACTAATTATATAACGAAGATTTATTTATTAAATTATTACCTACACTGTTTTACATAACTATTTTTTTTTAAATTAAAAATACGAGTTTACTCTTTGTATCTATAAAGCTATTATTAATTAGTAATTGGTTATAGCTAATTTAATTATTAATATGTATACCATGAGTATGTTTTATTCAATTAAGTATCTACGACTTAATTTGATTACACCCATACTGTACAATTAATTTATAATATGTATAAAAACTGTACAAGAAAATCATCGAGAAAATATGTCGACTAGAGTTCGAATTTTTATGATGAGAACAAATAATTTTTATTATGGAAGTTTTACAAAATAAAGGTTCATATTTTAGGGATCAATGAAAATGACTAGTGTTTTTTAATAATTATAATAACATTTCGCAAGTATGTAAACTGTGAAGTTAGTTTTCTCATTGTGTAAGTACGTGGATAAAGCTGTATAGTTCCTTATTACGTATTCTAATGATACAGCGATCTAAAACTTTATCTATACAAGTTACAAACAAAATTAGGATGGAAGGTAGTTTGATTTCCTGAAAAGCGTTAAATGCAAGATAAGCAATGCGCGGTGATATTATACGAGTATTTAGCAAAAATATCGCAGTGTTGAGTTATATTGTAAAACGAAAATGCTCTTCTAGGAAACCACCTTTTATTTCAAATATTGTTAACTGCAATAAGCTCTGCCTGTTATTTTTACCCTCCGACTTAAATCAGACGGCGGCAACTGGTGAATCTGCCAGAGCCTCCGCCCTCTTCTTTTGCCATCAGCTGACTCCCACTATTACAAGAATAAGAAGCGTAACCGGAATAGGGATCGCGCATAATAACGCTGAAGGAGTCTTTATGCCAGAACCCTGTTGCAGCTCTCCCAAACTCTCTTCTGAAACAAAAATAAATAATAGGTTACAAAATATAGGTTATTTAGGTAAGTTTTACGTAAGCAAGTTGCGATGAAGGCTTTTTAAGTTTCGGTATTTGGAACATCTAACTTGGTAATCTGGTTGGTGAGAACACAGATGTTTTTGCTGACAGTTTCCTCAAATACAGATCTGACATCATCAAATTTTTATGTGCACAAACTGACAATGGGTAGTCGAAGTTTATAGTTTACTTGTTATGTTTTTTATTCTGTAATATTCATTGTTTTTGGCGTGATTTCATTGTGAATTCTTATTTATAAAATAGTTTTTATCATTTGCTGTATATATATATATACAACCATTTGACCTCAAATTGCGATTTTTAACTTACCGACCATTTGTTATTCTGTTTGACATTTTATATTTATATAATTTCAATTGTTTTAAATTAATCTCTTGACCGAATTATTTTATTTTGACTTTTTTACTTAAGTTACGTTGTACTATTATTTAATTGTACTCTTGTTTTGTATCAAATTAATTGTTTTGTGTCAAAAAAAAAAAAAAATTACTTTTTGTATGCATGTATTGTATGTATACTAAGTTATTTTACATGTAAAAGGCTTCGGCCGTGAATATCTAAATAAATAAATAAACATCCGTGGTTAATCAGTTAACGAGTTATTTTTTTACAATATGTTTTCTTAGGACATTTAGACATATTTCCTAAATCACTCGCAAACGAGTGGATGGCCTTGAGAAGAATAGAATAGAATAGAAAAATGAACGAATCATGTTTTTTTCGCGCTAATTTTGTATAAATTTTAACAAAAATAAATATAAGCGGACTACTACGAGTATTACTACTCCTATACCATCACGGTATATCCCTCAAGTGATGTTACCAGCAGACCAGTAATAAACATGTAAGCTATTTTCTCCGTGCCAACAAAAATAAGAAATAAAGGATGGGTAATGAAAACCTCTTCGCTGAATTTCGCATCGCATTTAAAATATGTTCAAGCGCGAAACACATAAAATAAAGTATAAATGCCAAAATCTGCAAAAAGAAAATAAAAAATGTTGGAAAAGTTAAAAAATATAATTTTAGAACAAGTAAAATTCAATAATATGATTGCCAAAATAAAGAAAGCAAGTAAAATATGCCAAATTTTCATGATGACGATTTGAGCTTTCACACATTTATTCAAATAAATGTCGTTTCGAGCACTCAAAACAATTATTAATATTTTTCGTTTCAATTCTACTGCCTGATCAACTGCTGATTATTGGGGTGAAATACTTTTTTTTTAGGAGACTTCTTTTGTTTTGATATATTTTATGTATGTTTTATATATATGAATATATATAAAAGGAATTTTTATTGAATATATTGTAATTGTGTGAATGTTGGATCTATCTTTGCGTGTTTGCTTGATGTCTGTTCGTGATTGAATGCATGTATCTATAGATATTGTGTGCATGGTCTGGATGGTCTGGATTATTTGTGTGAATTTTGCTGATTTTTACTGATTATGTATAATTATTGAATATCTGTAATGCGCCTTGACATAAATAAATAAATAAATAAATCAAAACTTTTCCTCGCTCGAAAGACTTGTTTTAAGGTTCAAAAACCGTGTTTTGGAGATGCCTCTTTCGATGTGTGATAAGCTTTCATATCCTATGTAACATTTTCTGAATAGGTATGTAGGTATATCGTAAAAAAATGGCAAACTTTAGTATGAAAACGTCATAGGGATTAAAAAATATATGGTTTTTCGAAATACCGAAGTTTAAAGTGCTACCTTCGTATTAAAATATTTGGTATACATCATTGCCTATACAAAAAAAAATCTCTAAGGTACCTTATATAATAATACCACCGTATGTGGAGGAGTTAAAGGAGGAAATTAAAGTATCTTTATCGACAGCATTTTACCATTTTACATTACCGTCAGATAGTACATTCCTTCTGTTACTTGAAACTTATTCAGACTATGCTCTACAGATTGAGGTAAATGATTGAGAAAGTTTTTCATGACCAAAAGATAAAAAAAAGTGTAGCATTATTTGATCGTATGTAGTTTCATTTCTTATCTGTCAAAACCTAAATTATTTTTCAATATGAAAATAATTGTAATAACAAAAAACTTTATTGCACAAAAAATCAACATAAGAAAATAAACAATTTAAACTAGAAAAATAAATGTTGTGCAATGGGCGAGTTTATCGCAGAAGCGCGATATCTTCCAACTAACCCATAATGATCTAAATATTGGTTGGAAATTTTCATTGACACAGGTAATTGATAATAGCTATATAATGTAAGTATATTTATATAGTCAATAGTATTAGTAAAATTTAAATTATTATTTGAATTTACTTACTTATGTCAGATTTTGATATAGGTAATATCTATTTATACTATCATTGAATCATGGTGTACCGTTATGTGTATGTCTAATTTTTCCAATGACATCAGAAAGTAATAAATGTTTGAATGAAAAGAAATGAAGGAATGTACATACCACTTAAAACATGTACCAGTATTGTATAGACGGCTTGTGGAGGAAGAGCACAAGTGTAATTGCCTGCATCAGCCGGACCAAGTCTTCCGACTCTCAGAGTACTTTCCATAGATCCAGATGAGCCACGCTTTGAAGCATCAGTCTTCACAGCAATGCCACCTCTCACTGCGTCTCGATGAAGTTCTCTACTGCCATGTAACCACCAGACTGTCGTGGCTGTTGCAGTAGCACCTTTCACCAAACATTTTAACTGTAATGTAGATCCTATCTCATAATACTGCTCTTTCAGCGGAGATCCAAACTCATCCACGATTACTACTTCCGATGCTGAAAAGAAAAACATCGCAATATAGTTAATGGTGCTATGCAATAATGTCTTAAATCAAGCAATTTTTAACTTAATACTTAATAATGTCGAATAACTTTATCAAAGAAAATAATAATTTAAATTAAGAAATAAATAATACAAATTGCTTTATGTGGCAGAGCTTGATTCCACACTGAGTTTCTAAGAAGTGTAGGAGATGTCGAGAAGTGTTGAAGAGTAAATGAATGAGATGTCATTTAATAATTATATCACATTAAGTTATACGAAATATTGATGATATTAGGATTAGCCTTGACGTTTCTATTTTCGTTCCTACAATTCTGTCACATATCTTCTTATATTAGCGGGTACAGGTTTAAAACCATTTTCACGTGATGAAACACAATGTCGAATAATTGTTCGTCTTGTATTCTATCGAACAAAATCGTACTCATTCGTTCAGTCTGTTTTTATATAATATATAAAAAAGCAACATATTGTCTTATAAGTATAACTTACTCTCATATATCAGTAGGCCTAGTCAAAACACATTTTAGCGTTACGTTTTCGTTTGAATATAAACGACGTTGCGAGAAAGTGTCAATTTTCGTAGCTAATTGTGTATTTTAGCTACGAAATTTGACACATTCTCGCAACGTCGTCTATATTTGTAACACTGAAATGTGTTTTGACTAGGCCTAGAGCGACAACATTTTCTTTTAAATCGTTAAGATCTAGGATAATTCTGTATGAAAATTTTCCAGGAACTCGTACTGCCGTAGTCCCGTAGTAGGTATAACGTTATTTGGACCTCATTGTCAATGTATCTGTATTTTATATTGTGTAATTTCGACTTTTACATCTGTGATAATATTGTGTGCTGCGTGAATGTTCGATGCCTTATTTGTTTCGAGCATTTGTCATCGGTGCTGTCATCTGTAGGAATAAAATATATTTATCGTCAGTTTTATATTTTGAGGGGCAGTAGCGTAAGCGTGCGTTTACGTTGTGTCGTTTGTGTGTTGGTCCAGTACGTTCGTCTTTTATATTATGCGTTGTAGATGTGAATTATCGAACTGTTACGCAACAAACTTGAATATACGAATATATTATGAAAGCCTAAAAGACTATTTACGTAAATATATATGTATACATAGTATTTGCTGAAAGTTTCACAATACAGTATTCATATTATATTATATAGGTATGACATTTAAATTACGACACGTGTTAATGGAATAACAATAGGTATATATAATACATGTTTTTGATGTTAAACGAAGACGGGTGTGCATGTTATTATAATATCTACATAAGTAATAATAATAATATATCTGTTGAAATGTCACGTACAACAAGATGACAACCTGTTGTTAGGGATGGAATCAAATCTTAATAAGTTAGTTTGTTATACTTGCGGCACATGGAACATTTGTGTACATGGGTGTACTGAGGATACTTAGGATCTCGACAATGGTGGAAAATAAGGTAAAGTAATATTAAAGCATGGGAGAAGTAAGGAAAATTGGTATCGAAATGAAAAACTATTCTCTAAGTATTTACTAGTTTAACCTATTTAGGTTAAACTTATATATTTCATAATTTTATTAACAGTATTTTAAAACATAATATGTCATAAAATCTACCGTACCAAGGTAATCTGAGTCAATTTCTAACTTTACTCCTTCTAACGTGAACTTAATTTATTGTACATAAATAATTAAGCTATAACTAGTCTAAATTGACAGACATTGACAATTATTTGTATAACAGTTAATTAAAACCTTAATTTATTGAATGATTATTAATTATTATTTCAATTATTTATTTATTTATTTATACATTCAACGGCATAAAATCCTTTTATTACAATGACTACAAGCAATTTCCTTAGGTACATAAATACAAAAACAACAAACAGAGAGTCAGCAAGAAAAAGAACATTTAAATTTATGTTAACATGTAAAAGGCTTCTTGCCGTGTATATTTCTAAAATAAAATAAAAATAAACAACGGAACAGTTAAATATATTATATATCGTTATTTTTATGTATGGTTACCATGAAATTGTAATTTTCTAATGTATCATAAAAGGCTTCTGTGAAATAAAAAATTGGTGATGAGCACATAGAAATTTATGGGTAATGGATAAATAACCAATATAAAATTAATAAAAAGTCCACAAAGTAGACATTTGAAACAATAATTAAAAAAATGTAAGTTGCTGTTCCCCTAATATAAAATTTTGGATACGTCCATGTTTATGTATCTACTTAACGTAACGTCAGATCTTACTCATAGTGCATAATATGCACTATGAGTAAGATCTGACTCTCTCTATATATTACTCTCTATATATTATATATTATATAATATTATATTCCTTTATATAATACATTATATAGTATTTTGAATACGTCCATGTTTATGTATCTACTTAACGTAACTTACGTAACGTCAGATCTTACTCATAGTGCATATATAATATTATATTCCTTTATATAATACATTATATAGTATTTTGAATACGTCCATGTTTATGTATCTACTTAACGTAACGTCAGATCTTACTCATAGTGCATATATAATATTATATTCCTTTATATAATACATTATATAGTATTTTGAATGTTTTTTAAATATTCTACAATGCACATCCGTTACTTGATTTTTTAAAAACGCGATCGATTTCGGTAAACCTTTACCATTGACGAGCGAGATAATACTGACTAATATTTTTGTTAAAACATCTACAAAAACAAAATAATTGAAAACAATAGCTGCACCTGTTAAGGATTAGGCATTGTAAACATTGTGAGAAGAGGTGATTTATAATGATTTATTACTTTATTTACAATATTTACGTTTGAATTCAAAGCTTTATTAATTTCTAATGTTTCCAAAGAACATAGTTTAAAATAATTATTAATATTTGTATATTTAAAGGAACTATTTGTTTTTACGAAATTGTGATCAAATTCAATTATATGATTCGCGATAAAAAAAAAAAAATCAAGTAACGGATGTGCATTGTAGAATATTTAAAAAACATTCAAAATGTCTCGTAACTGTTACATAGTTAATCCTTCTAAAATAACTGATATCATTATATAGTACTTATCAAATTTTACAAGGACGTATGTAATTACTAAAGGAGGACGTATATAATTACATAATAATTATATCATTCTCAACAATATCAGCTATTAAATATTAATGACTTGAAGAAGTATTGGATAGTTGAAAGGGAAACTTTTATGCCCGTATCTACTCATAATCGAAACGGGCCTGTGGGCCTAGTCAAAACACATTTTAGCGTTACGTTTTCTTTTCGTTTTTGTTCAAATGTAGACGACGTTGCGAGAACGTGTCAATTTTCGTAGCTACTTGTGTATTTTAGCTACGAAAATTGACGCGTTCTCCAACATCGTCTACATTCGAACGAAAACGTAACGCTAAAATGTTTTGACTTGGCCTACTGATCGTCTTCTGTTTTGGATATGCCACCATATTATGGTATGGTAGGTACCGACTTAACATTATTTTCTTAAATCACTCGAAAATGGGTAGATAAAAATGTTCATTTGTTTTGGCGCGCATGGGTCATTTAATTTCGTGTAAGTGCTTCCATATTTTTATAAATCGTGTATCTACGAGCTGACATTTGAATACCTACTTCAACGATGATATTATGAAACAGAATTTAAATCCATAAAAAAAAAATCAGTATAATATTGAATTGGTATCTACCATAAAAAAATCGAATGACGTCCTAGTTTATTCAAGAATTGTGTAACTAAAGTAAACTTTTTGAATAAAATAAATATTCCAAATTTAGTTGATACTTTTTTAAAAATATTTTTGCTTTTTTTTGCTGGTAGAAAGTGCTTCAAGATAATGAGTACCTACGTTTGTTTATTGCATATATGTTTTTTTATTTCAAAATATAGATACGATTGATAATCATAATATTATAACTCTTCAAATGCAATAAATTAATAACAAGAGTGATGTTTATTTTTCTGAAAATAATTTATAGCAAATAGGCAATGTAATTACAATGTTATATGATAAATACACTGCTTTCCAAGCCCGTCCTTTGCACTTATTGTAAAATTTCGGATCACTTTATTCAAAAAAATACTACATATATCCAAATTTATAATAATAATAACTAGACAATTTATAGTACGCCGTTTTGTGGAATAAATTCACTTCAAGGGCGCTTATGTATCATGCGACAATTTATGAAGTTCTAGAATGTAATTAGGTATATTCAAAATCAGTCAGTCAGTGTCAAATATGAATACCTACGTTGTTTTCAAATATTTTTTGTCTCCATGGTCTCGGAGATTCTCGAAACAGAATTCTCTTGAGACGATTCTGAGACGTAATTGTGTTATTCTGGGGATAAGATTCGTGTATTCATAATTCCTGTTTTTTTTTACTTGATACTCATAACAAGATCGGAAATGTCACATTTTCTGTAGGCACGTTGACGACACTTTATCTACTTATTTTATTTTAGCGCATCATCAATTATACAATGAAATCAAAAAAGTGATTTACAGTATGTAAAAAAAAATCGTTACAAACTTGCCATTGCAAAAAATTATCTGTACAAATGTTGTATTATTTATTTTATTGTGTACTTTTTTAAGTTTTTTTTCTTATTATTAATAATGTTACGTCACACTCGATGCTATATATGGGTACTTAAAATTTTCTCCCGGGATATCCAAGTACCACGGGCACGTGTACCAAATGTCATCCGTTTTTGTGTCACTATCTGTTTCGTTATTTCTAAAAAAATGTGTACTATTCTACAGTTTGTAAGAATATTGTAGTGAGTAGTGCTTAAAAGTGAGTATCTTCTCCAAGGGACATTAAGGGTTTTTGTAATTTTCCTTCTGGCCCTCCCTTGAAAAAAATAATTGTTGTTTCGTTGAGTCTGGATGATATAAGAGTTTTGCTCTAGAAACATCCAGAAGAAAGTGGTGGGAAAAACCCATTACCCTATCTAAAGATGTATTATTATCTTGGGTTAGTTGATAGATATCGCGTCTCTGCGATAAAATCGCCCATTGTACAAAATTATTTGTATACAGGTACCATTTTGTAATCTTATTATTTTTGTATAAATATTTAAAAAAAGATATATCTGGGTTTTGCTATAAACCCAAATAAAACCTTATACACCTTTCACAGTAAACTAAAAACTTGTGTCGTGAAAGGGACTTTGCCGGCACCTGGCATTGAACCGCGGACCCTTGTTCACGAGGCCGAGACTCTCCAGGCTGCCGACGAACTCAATAAAGTTTGTTATTATTACAACAAAATATTTACCTACAAATTATCAAAAATAAACAGAAATTATCCAAAAACAGAAAAAATCATTACGTACTCATCCAATACTTTTGCTTCACCATGTTATTTAACGTTGGACGTGGTATTTTTAATATGATAAATTTAATAATAGTCCGTTTGTTCATAATATACACATAGGTATTATGTGCGTGTGTATTCCCTAACGGCACATCTACTAGGCAAATAACATATGTAGAAGGAAAATACCACACTGAAAATTTGGTTCTTTTGAGTGTATTTTTGTATAATAAAATTTTGGCTTCATTCATTAATTTTTTCCAAAAAAATAAGGCTTAAATTTTGTTTATTTCGAACTTGTGATTTTAATCGCATTGACTGTGGAAAGATAATATGATATATTATAAGTGATTTACGTTAATTTGTTTTCTTCTGCTTATCCAGAAACACGTGTTTAATGCGATAATGTAATTTTTCACACAGAACTTTGATTTTCATGTTACTTGTCTGGCAAATATGTCCATAGCTGACATACTAACATACAAACCCATTTTTTTTATGAAGTGTGGGTATAAGTACAAACTATCCCATTCCTCTTTACCAGAAATCCTTCACAAGTCTGTCTGTCGAGTTCATTGAGTGGCGATTGTCATAATATTATTTTGCAGCTTAGAGAATAATACTAATATTGTCTTAAATCAAATTCCTAAAATAACCAGTGGAAATTTAAAAACGAAAAAAACATATAAGTGGCCATTTTCATGTGATAAAAAATATACAATGGTTTTAAAATGAACACATTTTTTATTTATTCATGTTACACAATAACAAAGTGTTATTATTGTGTAGCATGAATAAAAAAAATTGTATGAAACATGGATTGTTTCAAACGTACCCTGTAAACCACTCATAATAAACCCTGCAAGGGATTAATCTCGCCGTGAATCTTATTACATAAGTATCTTAGAAATAATATAACGTATTCTAGCCTCAAGAGTGGATATAGGTGTATCAGATAAAAGTGAATCGGTTAGTTTAAATATTTAAAAGACTTATTTTCAACTATCTAAATTAAGACGACAATAAATTAGCTACAAAGATTAGACCTGACCTGAAGTTTTTAAGACTAGGTGCTTACTACTACTACTACTACACCATCATGGCATATCCCACAAGTGGAGTAGTCAGCAGACATGCAATAATCATGCAAGCCGTCTTCTCTGTGCCAACAAAAAAATTAAGACATTCAGGATTAGTGGCAAACCTCATCGCTGAGTTTGACATGTAAAATCTCTTTATTTTATCGAACACCCGCCTTTTACAGGACACTCGAACACTTGCGGACAAGAGTGAAAGACCAATTCATAGCCGGGTGCTCTACTAGGTTTGTTCTAAGATTTAAGACTTCAAATACAGACTAAGTCATGGAAAGAGGTATCACTATAGTGATGTGAGTAGAGATAATTCTCCAAAGAAAATGAAATCGGCCAATACACTTCGCAGCCAACCTGATTGATCCAAAAATTCGTGGAGCTGATTAGGGTCCAAATTAGAGTTTTTTTAATACTAACCATTTTTTAAACTTAAATATGGGCATGTGGGGTGTCAAACTTCAAGACTTACCATCAGTAAGAGGTTATTAGCACCATCATTGGGAAGAGGTTTTTATTACTTTAATTTACGTAAGCACTTACTCCATTTTTTAATAACCCATGTGTTTGTTCGGTTATCTGTTTATTTAAACCCAAGCGATGCCGGGTTAATAATAATAATAAACTTTATTGTACAAAATATTTAAACAAAAATAAATATATTACAACATGGTATATACAAATAATTTGCATAATGGGCGAGTTTATCGGGTTACAAAAACTAGTAATAATAATTCTCCAAAATTATCCACTTCAATAAGAAAAATAATTTCTTGAGAATTTCACAACACTAGTTTAGCACAAGCAGCTCTAAGTTGTAGAGGTCTCTACCATGTGTTCTTTACACTGAAAATATAATTATATAATCTTCTTCTTCTTTTGCTTCAGTTAGGACTAGGTCCTGTGATTCTCGGAGCCTGCTCCTGGGAGGTGGATGTCCAACTGTCCCTCCATCTTTTAGGTGGTTTTCCTGGGGGTCTGTTTCCTGTCATGCGTTCATCTGCTGCTATTCTGACCACTCGATCTGAGCTCGCCCTTCCCACATGATCTCTCCAGAAACGTCTTCTTGTTCTGTTCCATCGCACAACATCTTCGACATTACAGATTCTTCTTATTTCTGAATTTCTTATTCTGTCACGAAGAGTTACACCTGCGATGGGTCGTAGAGTTTTCATTTCGGTGGTTCTAAGAAGGCTTTTTGTTTTGGTGGCGTCATCTCTTGGTTCTATGCCGTATGTCATGATCGGTCTTATGCAGGTCTTATAGATCTTTACTTTGCTCTCTCTTAGCATGTCTTTGTTTCTCCATACAGCACTCTTCAAGCACCCAGCCACGACGGCAGCCTTGTTTGCTTGTTCTCTTACATCGTCAAAGAGGTTATTGCTGCTGGAGATCTCGACACCCAGATACTTAAATCGCATCACTTGCTCTATGATTTTATTGTCGATTGTAAGTTTGCATCGCACTGGATGCCTCGAAGTGACCATGCTCTTTGTTTTGTCTACTGAGATTTTCATGTTGAATCTTTGAGAGGATAAATGGAATCGGTACAGCATTCTCTGAAGATCATCTTGGGAATTAGCAATTAGGACAGCGTCGTCTGCGTAGCATATGCTGTCAATATTTTTGTCTCCTATAGTGTATCCCAACCCCAATGATTTGACATCTTCAATTATCTTGTCCATGATAATATTGAACAAAAAAGGGCTCAAGCTGTCTCCTTGTCTGATGCCAACTGCGGCTGGGATTTCTTTCGAGAGATCATTTCCCACTCTTATGCGCATTCTATTGTTTTGATTTAAATTCCTTATTGCTTTAATGATGGTGTGTGGTGCATTTTTCTCTTTGAGAATGTCCATAACATCCTTCAGGAGGACTCTATCGAAGGCTTTAGTAAGGTCAACGAAACACATGTAGGCTGGTTTATTGTATTCTATAGATTTTTCCTTTAATTGTCTCACTACAAATATTGCATCAGTCTAATTATATAATCATAGAAAAATAACCTCACTCGGATATAGCCGGGTAATCAATCAGAAATCGCCTCGTATATATACTTTAGATGCTTATATTACAATAGACTATTCTGTGCCCATCACCCAGAAGCAATTATATGAATTTAAATATATAACGAATTCAAATTTATTCCAAATTCCCAAAAACAAGAACTTTTCATCCAGACACCTACAGACTATACATATGTTATGAATTGAGAAGGAAATATATGCATATATGCACATATATGCACATATATATATATGAAAAGAGGGTAAAACATAAAATTTAAAAACCTATTGACAACGGTCCTTTAACTTAATGTATTCTACCAACATTTTTTGTATGAAATAATCTTTGCTTTAATGTCAAAAACTTAATGCTAAAGCAATCATATCAAACGAAATACATATACAGTATAATTTTCTCCTTTTTGTTTAACATTATAGGGTCAATGTGCCCATAGCTGCCTGATACAACTTTTGACTGTATCACTTTCATAAATTACAATATTATCCAGATATTATTTAAATTAACAAAATTTTAGTGATTATAAAAGTTTCAGTATATTTATTAAAAAAATGGTTTTGGTACTAAATTATTTAAAAATCAATAATTTAGAAAACCACTGAATAAAATTTGTGGCAATATCTACTTAATAATCCAAATATCTATGACAGCAACACCTGCAGGCCACGAATAGCTTATTTGCATGACGCTCAAAAACTTACTTAAAAGCGAGGAGATGTATTCTTTGCTAGATACTTCACTAGAGAATAATAATACAACGACAATTCGTATAAAAAATTAAATATAAAGACAAACAACAAACCTTCAACCAGCAAATGTGCCCTTATAATAGCCGGTGGATAAGTAGACACTTGGCACTCATACAATCCTTCATCCATCTTCTGTACTGGTGTGATCCGCAGTCTCCAGTTGCCAGGATACCTGAACTGTACAGAGTACCTCGAGTCGCCTGTATATGTCAAGTCCCCCACGGTCAGAAGAACAGGAGGTTCTCCCAATTTGCGGCGCACCCATGATACCTGCGCAAATAAAATTAAATAAAAAAATGAACTGCAATATACCTACATATAGTGACAAAAATTCCTAATAAGTATTTTATAAGGTTTTATATTTATCTGGATCATGTTACTCATGTCTACATATTATCATAATTCAAAACTAAATATCTCATTTTTGTTTTGCTAAAATTATAATATGTATCTATATAACTTTAAATAATAATATATTTTTCTGGAACGACCTATACCTACTGATAGACACTCACTTACTTTATGATATTATTCGTATCATTTTGGGTAAGTTGGAAGAGATCGCACCTTTGCGATAAACTCGCCCTCGTATATTGATTGTGTTGAATTTGAATGCTTTTGTCTATGAAATTGCGGTTAAGAATGAATAAATTTAATAGAAATGGCTGTTGTTTAGATATCAAACATAATGGTTCGAAGCATGAATAGACGAACGTAAAACGATGAACGGGTTATACTGTACTGACATAATATTAATTAATATAAATACGATCTTAATCTTGTCTTGATCTTAGCCCTTGTCTTGATCTTGACTCAGTGAACAGACGTCTGATATTGTTTTTAATAATACTTGAACTTGCATTCATAAAAAAAAATATATCAATCACAACAATATAAAAAGTATGCCATAAGTGGAAAAAAAGTAAAGAACTTGCAAAGGGACACAATATTGCTCATGTTTTCTGTTTCCAGCAGGGCTACTTTTGACACATACTATCTAAATAGTCTTGATCTTAATCGCGCAAAGGGGCTATGGTCAAAAACACTGCGTTGGCACTACTGTGAGTTTGGTATGCACGTATTTTTGACTAATAGTCACTCTTATGGAGCCCTTGCTGCATAAGGTCGTTCACATGGACGGAGCCTATATGCTGCAGTGGATGCCCCCCTTAGATCTTGAACCAATTTTGACCAGCTCTTTCTGTCAGCAGCAATGCTTTTTGCATCCTCGGGCTTAAATTCAGCGATGAGGTTTGCCACCTATCTTGAATGTCTTGATTTTATATTGGCACGAAGAGGACAGTTTGCATGTTTCTTACATGCAGCTGATCTGCTGGCTACCCCACTTGTGGGATATGCCGTGATGGTATTGTAGTAGTAGTAGCTTAAGTTGTCTGTGGAGAAGGTCAGATTCTATGTGCTTCAGCCACGTTTTTCTCGGAGCCCTTCTGTTAGTTTTCCACTCCGGTGGTCTCTGATTCCAGAGTGACCGGTATGGCAGTCTTGTAGGGGCCATTCGGTACAAGATTAAAATCGTATTTAGATTTTGTCAAGAGTAGCCCTACTGATACATACGTTGAGTCTGTTGGCGTATGTCTGTAAATAATAAATAAATATTAAATAATTACATAACACAACCATAATACTCGGGTAAATGTAACATTCTCATGTAAAAGAACCACCCTCTCTCTCCATCAAATGAAATATGTATTGTGTATATTAAAATATTTACTAAAAATTAACAATTTTCAAAACAAACTTAATTAATTAAGTTTTAGATAAATATTGAAGAGCCTCTTTTCTGATTATGAGAAAAAAACATTTGGAATAATATTTACTTATTGTGTGATTCTTTCTTTTGAAATATTTTTAATATTCATTTACTACATAAACATTTTAGATGTCAATATTCTTTTTGTCAAAGACACGGTTCTCATTCCCCCCCCCCCACCTCCCCTCCTACCACTAATACCATAGGTAACACATTTTTTTTTAATTATTAAGTTTAATTTTTATAATAAGCTCAGATTTGCATTGTCATTGATAATGAACAACTGGTATTGTTCGAAAACGTTCTGAAATTTGAATGAAGTGAAGTGGAGGTAAAACAGTGTTTTGTAAGATTTTATTATTTATCATGTAAATGTTGTAAATATTACTATCCTCAGCTACCGCGGGATTGGCGTGTACGTATTTTTGACTAAAGTCACTTTGCGGTTAAGATCAAGGCGAGATTAAGATCATGTCAATAGTAGGCAACCCTGCAGGATGCCTTTCTTGTAGTTGTGACGATGAAGTGTCTGTAGAGTAATATTCATAAAATAATATATTATGTTCAACATATATCTAATATCTACATACTTGGGAGCAGTCTCAAGCATGTAGATGTGAGTATTTATTTTAAGAAAAAGGCTTATCTTATCTGTTTTGACATATTATTAAATTAAGTAAGATTTACATGAATGGGATCTGATGCTGGAGAAGTCAAAGCCTAATTGAATAAAATTGGGATAGCAGAAACATTCTCTTTATATTTACTTTACGGAATCATTCCTATTTTATTGCATAGAATAAACTTCCGTAGAAATGAAATATCTTTATAGTTAAACAATCGGTTAAAAATAACATTTCAGTTTGAAATCAAGTTATTATATGGATTTGGAGTAAACCCAAACACATAATAGCAAAAGTTATCGACCAAGCTTTCGATAGGATTTGTTCGAGCATTTTGAATATCTTCTTAACGTCATCTTTATTAAAAAAAAATATAGATATTTCTTCATTGTCACGACGACTTGCATGTTTATTGTATGTAGTAAGTTTTCTGGTTACACCACTTGTGGGATATACCGTGGTGGTATTTATAGGTAAAAATATAGTTTGTGTTAGTTGGCAGAAATCGCGCCTTTGCGATAAACTCGTCGTCCGTATTGATTGTATTTAATTTGAATGTATGTATACCTTCTATGTTTGGTATATGTTTGTAATTAATGTACAGAAAAAAATAAATAAATAAATCGTAATGAATTATTGGAGACGTCAAATGAATTATGCTACCTGTCCAATCTTGAAATGACGAATAAAAGTTACCAAAAATTTGCTTATTTTCGATTCATTATTATTTTAATATATACGTTTGAACAAAAAATTGAGAATGCATTTCTGTGAAATGACATCTTTGTTCTTAAGACTAAAAAGTTCTTAGGTACAGATATTATAATCCGGTTATTCTTAATTTATGTACTGAGAATAAAACATCTTAATGAAATTAAAAGAAGATATGGGTTAGCTGGGAGATAATTATATAAATAGTGACACAAATAAATAAACTTAATTAATTTATACCAATGGAACTAATAATTCCCTTCAAATAATCTGTTTATGTAAAGGTTTAATTACTTATATGGATTGGAAGGGGTTGAGAAAATCCAAAATTAGGACCGAAGTATGAAAAAATACTTAATATTGAAGCCGACACCCTCCCGCCCCCAATGTCTTCCTCCCTAAAAGACAGGCCTTGTTTACATTGGAAAAATCAGATCTCGAAAGTCTTTGGTAGTCACAACCTGCGATTAAGTACCAATCCCAAAAAAATCTTAGGCAGCGTGTAGAAGGTTTTAAAACACTCGAATTCATTTGTAACGTTTTTACGTTACCAAATTTTGAATTTATTCATGTATATTCATATATTAGTTATATTGAATAACTTTTATTGAATATAAGTTTTATTGAATAATTTGTTTATATGTGTCATATTGTTTTTTAATTATGTATTATTCTTTTTTTTTCGTGGTTATTCCTTATTTTGGTTGAATTAACTTTTTATGTCTGTCATCTATTTTCTACATGTAAAAAGTTCACGCCGTTGTAATATTTAATTAAAAAAAAATAACACAAATTCAATATGAGAGCTACAGCATTTATTTTATTTATCTATTTTTTCAACAATCTGGGATCTTTTTAAAAATGTTTAAAAAAAAATTTCGATTTTTAAAACTGAAAAATTTTATAGTTAAATCTTTTAATTTACCGGCTCTATAAGTATATTTCCTAGCTTAAAAGTTATTTTTTAAAATTATTTTGTATGAACTTGGCGCACAACTATTAACTCTATGAGGTAAGTTAGATGGAAGAAATTAAATTGAAGCTACCGTAGTGATAATCTCACCGTCAAAGTATATCGTCATAATCTTACAGAAAAGTATCGTATGTATGTATTAAGTTTTAATTTTATTATACACTAGAGTTGTTTACTCAGCTTCGCTTAGAAAACAAAGATTAAATTAACACCTGCAGATAGTGTAGTGCAGAAAGCAAATATTTGAGGATATTATTATTCAAACTGGCTGCAACATTATTCTAATACTTTTATCAGTCTGTAGCCATGTTTCGTCACGATACATACAAGTTTGTAGTCTAGCGCCTGCCTGGAGGATGAGACCTCTTATAGTGTGTATTATTATTTTTATCTCTGTCTTTCCTAACCTCGGAGAACATTGAAGGCGTTTTATATACATATATAAATATATGAACGGAATAAAATATTTATGTATAGTTTACTAACTTCAAACCAGATTCTTGAAGAAGATATGATAATTAAAAAAAAACAATATCGTGAACGCGTTTAGGACATTCTAGATTCGATAGTCATTTGTTCAACATTAACATCATGTTCTTCTCATAATACAAACGTAGATTGGAGAAGGAGACGATAAACTCACTCAAGTCATCCTAAAACCTTTATAGGATCTCCTCCAAGTGACGTAACCAATAGACTAATCACACGAAATATACACAGTAGTCTTCCTCTCTTTGCCAACAAAAAGTAGGACAAAAATAAGACATTTATTAAATGAAAACATGTTTTTTTTTATCTAGGAAGTCCTTACAGTTTATACAAAACTTAATGGAAAATGTGACCACAACGGATATACAAACGTACATACGTATATATGAACGTATAAAAATATTTATTATTAGATTATGCAAAATAGTTATAAAAATGATTTTTCCAGTTAATCCTAATTGAGTTTTCTACTCGCTTTGGGATTTTAAATACTTAATGTAAATTTTGATACGGGTATATTTTTTATGTATTTTGAGTAAAGCTTTAAGTGTGCTTCGGTAAAAGATGATAAATAATTGACGACCAATGTGACGCGGGGTTAACTCTGTTGCTTTTAAGTTATAAGCTTCAGGGCTCGATTTTCATACAAGGCAAAATGAGAATTGATTCGAATCTGGGTGTCATTATTATTTACGAGTATATTATTGAATGAATACGAGTCGTTCGGTTAGTACCCATAATACAAAATTTATACCTTAGTTTGAATTTATACCTTAGCTCGATCTATGTGAATGTCTATATAAAATTATGTACTTACCCATTTGGTTATGTTGAGAAATTTCAATTAAGAATAGTATGTGGCGACATCTACCTGAAGTATCGAGAAACACATGTAGAAGAGAATTACTAAACACCTCGGTAGCTAGCTAGGTATTAGTTTACAACTATTATAGGTAGATGGCGATGAATATTTCCTGATGTGAGTTCTAGATTTTTCCTTAACCACTATTTCCTTAATAACTATGGCTTGTGGAAAGAATGAATAGTTAGATAGCTTCAGATCTCTTTTGAACGTTCAGCCGACAACATATTTTAGTCTAACACATTACTAACATTTTTATTGTTAAATTATTATTGGTGAATAAACTTAGTGGAAAGCATATTTTCATGTAAGTAAAAATATTACTGTTTCATTTAATTCCTTTTTAATCACAGTATGTAATTTAATATAATCATTTAGAATCAAATCAATTTTCTTACTTATCAAGCCTTCTGCAAATTGTATATGGAAGAAAGGGAAAATATGTACACAGTGAATCTGTGAGGATATTTAACATTAATAATCTATACCAACAAAGCCCTTTCCTCTATAAGTATATCGTAGTAGTAATAGTAATAGTATGTATATAGGAATAAATATTATAAGATATTTAAGATATAACTGTCTTTTACTATATTCATCTGTCAAATTGTTATTTCTGTCTTTTTGTTTAACATGTAAAAGGCTTTGCTGTGTAAAAGTGAAGAAATAAAAAAAAGATAGCATACACAAAATCATATCATACACACGGTTCGATCCCAGGTGCCAGCAAACTCCTCTTTCACGACACAAGCTTTTAGCTTACTGTGAAAGGTGTATAAGGTTGTATTTGGGTTTATAACAAAACTCAGATACATCTTTAAAAAAAATAGTAAAAAATATAATAAGTAATTTAACAGGAAAATGGGGTCTTTAAATAATTGTTTTGTATTAATCTCCAAATCGCTAAAAAGAAGAGAATGTAATTAGGACAGATGAAAATTCCCGACGTGGGTAGTTTAACTAGAGGAAATTGCAAACAAATTGAAGACCGATTTTTATTTATGTAAAGCCAATGATGCATAAGTGAAGACCTAGTAGATGATTTTATCTAAGTGAATACCTAAATGACAATCTTATCTAATTAAGTAAATACCTAGTTTTCAATCTAATTTAGTTAGCAAGACTACTAGTAAGAGACCCATTCTTTCTAGGATCTCCAGTCGACTACCAGAAATTTCACAGGACCAGATATTTGTAAATTAATGATTTTAAAAATGTACTTACTGTTTTATCTCTGAGCATGCTAACTCTGCAATCCAAATACGCCGTATGACCAGCCTGAACTGTGATAGTTATATTATCTGAAGACATGTCTTCAAATTGTGGTCCATGTCTTCTATCGTGCTCATGCTGATGTCTTCTTTTCAACCAAGGCATATGATCAGGCCGCAGTGCACCACTTTTATTATAAATCTGTGCCCTCAAATGTCTTTGATGAATATGTCCTATTATTCCTTGCCTCTGCTCCTCATTTTCGTAAATTGTCTTTTCTTTAAGTACGTTATTTTTTGCAGTTCTGAACAGTGTATGGTTTCCTTGTTGTAGATTTCGTGGAAGAATTGTTGTTATGTGATGAGTCTCATAATACTCTTCAGTGATTAAAATTCTTGAATCAACTTTTTTACTAATTGCGACTTCACTTTCTAATGGATTTGAAGTTACTGTGTTTTCTGAAACAAAAATGAAATAAGTTATAGTTTAATCGTAGACAATTTATTCAGTACGAATAAAGGTGAGCTTAATCTCCAATCCTCAAACCCCTCAAAATCTTTCAAGATTTATAAGATATTATGAAACTAGAGAACTTGCTCAAACACGAAAGAGACGTCTTTTGGCTTCCTAGGTCATTAAATACGAGTACCTACACACTACCAACTTTTGACATTAGTCATCATCTCCTTATCAATATTTTTGTTTTGTGTACCTAAATATTCAGTGGGATAGTTGTAAATTATTCAGACTGATAGCAATCTCAGAAGTCGAAAGACATCTCTCTCGTGTTTGCTCTATCTGTAATAGAACGAAATGTTTGTTTCAATTAATCTAATTGTGGAATTCTACTACTTGTACAATAAAACAAATATTGCTTAATGTCAATCAAGGGCAAGATTTTTTGTATATCTTAAATACTCAATGTTAGTTAAAACTTCGAAAAATGAAATATCTATATAATAGAGGTACTAATTGTAAATTTAACACATGAATCTACCATATAAGGCTTAGAAAAGACAGCGTCTCCTCACAAGGCAAGTGCGTTAGCCTCGGCGACCGGTGTGGCGCGGAGGCTAACGCACTTGCCTTTAAGTCACGAGGTCTCGGGTTCGATTCCCGGCCAGGTCAAAATGAAGAATGACCTTTTTCAGATTGTCCTGGGTCTGGGTGTTACATGTATATGTGTTTAGTGCATTGTATATGTGTATCGCCGTGTTAGTACCCATAATACAAGATTCATATCTTAGTTTGGGACTAGCTCGGTCTGTGTGAATCGTCTACACGTGTTATGTTATGTTATTTGGTAGTGCCCCGGATGGGACCCGAACCCGCACTCCCATCCTGTCGCGAGACGTGCTCTGTCCAATTAAGCTACCGGGCGACATACCAGAGGCTCCGATATTCTCTCTTATAAACCCAATGACAGTTTCATATGTAGGTATTGTTCTGGGATACCTAGCATGGGTCTCGCATGCTGGATACTTCCAAGTGTAGGTAGATAGGGTTGTACCTATCGTTTTTACAACCTACGTACTAGGTATTAATGGGAGTGCGGGTTCGGGTCCGTCCGGGGTACTACCAAATGAGGTGACGTGTCTTTTTTAAGCCTTATATGGTAGTTTCATGTGTTAAATTTACATATGTAACCTCATACAATGGTTAATTGTAAAAACAACAACGATAAAGAGGTACTAATTCATTTTTTTATTATATTTTACTCTAAACTCAATTTAGGAGAGCTGAAAGTTTCGTTCCTGCAACAACATTATGTTCATTGTAGGTCCCTAAACGTAAGTATGAAGGATATGCTATGAAAGTGAATATTGAGAAATAAGAGGAAAATATATTTTGCATCGACTCATATTATTAATACATGTACATTCCATATTGTACCTACTATAGAATGAAGATTTTATCAATAACCTCTTGTAGAAAGAAATTTGATAGCGACCATTTAGACCGCACAGCTTCTATCTACAGTAAACAATCTAGTACATAGACATTATAAATACATATTTATATATTATGTATGAGCTTCTATTATTATTCAGGGAGACAAAAATATAACACTCATAAGTATTTTTATAAATCTGTGTAAAAGTTCTTGCTTGGTTTGAATCACAAAACGGTGTAAATTATGCAAATAATAATTGTTTAGAACGCCTACATACTTATTAATTATATTTTTAGTAGCCTGGAGGTAGAGTCTCGGTCTCGTGAACAGGGGGTCCGAGGCTCGATACCGGGAACCGGCAAACTCCCCTTTCACGACACAAGCTTTTATTAGCTTACTGTGAAAGGTGTATAAGGTTGTATTCGGGTTTATAACAAAAACCTAGATATATCTTTTTTTTAATATTTTTTAATTGGTTTTGAGTATAATGAGATGATAAAGCCCATCAGATATCTCAACCTGAGAATCATGTTTACCAACCACCGCATAAACCACGTTGTTTGGTCATTGTAAATATCAAATTATGATATTTACAAATGTTTATGTCATATTTTTTTTTGGCTTTTGGAGTTTTCACAATTTGATATAGGGATTAAAAAAGTCAACATTTCCAAATTTCTAATGCCCACGCCAAATGTTCAATTTGGTGTATTTCAAGATCTCACCATTTTCACATAAGAAATTTATATGAGTTATCAATACACAAAGGACGAGTTTCTCGCAAAAGTACAATTTGTTCCAACTAGCAATAGGAATATTCATACATTTTTTTGCGATTGAGATATCTAAAATTATGCGTTGCACCAATAGATCTGCATATTCATGAGTTGAATTTTTGACTCAATCGGATGTCGGAAATTATTTTTATTTTTCAGTTTAATTTAAGTTCCCAGACTTCTGAACTATCAACTGATCTCCTTTACTGTTTAGAAGTGTAGACTTATCGAATAGGATGGACTAGTGTTAACACTCTCGTCTTGTAAGCAAGGGGCGTGGGTTCGATTCTCTGAGTGAACAGATTACTGTCCGTCTTCAGGAATTGAATCGATATGAATTATTCATCTAAAATTATTTCAATTCAGAAGTGCTTATTCATCCCTAATATACACAAGTACCTGCCTACACATAATGTGTGGGAATATCAACCTGCCGTTATCATGTGAGATTATGACTGTGTAAGGTAGTGAGTGGATAATAACATCTCTGAAAACCTCCGTATATGAAAAGGACAAACCATAATAAAGACTATTTTTATTTCTGTTTTGCCAGAGAAAAGGTTCCTTTTTGATCTGCAGAGGAGAAGAAACCTCATTATTGTCATTCTCGTATTAATTTAATAAGTCTTTGAGTTTATTCGTTTTAATATAATTTGTAAATATGTCTTGTTAGAACCAAACTTTGGTATTCGATTTTTGGCCAAATTGATATATGAACATCAGTAGGCCTAGTCAAAACACATTTAAGCGTTACGTTTTCGTTCAAACGTTGACGACGTTACGAGAACGTGTCAATTTTCGTAGCCACTTGTATATTTTAGCTACGAAAATTGATGCGTTCTCGCAACCTCGTCTTGTTTGAACGAAAACGTAACGCTTAAATGTGTTTTGACTAGGGGCCCTGTTGTAGTAACACCTTTTCTTCTTGACACAATTGTAGTTTAAAATAACATATAATTTAACTGTGTAAGATAAACATTCCAGACAACAGATTAAAATTACAAGTGTAAATAAATAATAAATACATGAAATAGAAAAAAAATCATAGAATATACAAACCCATAGAATATACAGGTAAATGTATATAGGAAATATAAATATAGTTGATAGTTTCTTGAGCACTACGTGTGGTATTAGTATTATTTTGGTACATAGGTTTTTATTATTCCACGAATATCGTCGAGTTTTAAGCTCTAGTAAATTTTTGTAATATCCTTGTGATCTTGTAGGAGAATAGAGGATAATAGAGTTAGTATAATATTATGTAGGATCATGCTACGATTATAGATCCAAGTAGATCTTCATTGTGTCACCGTGGATTACATCAGCTGGGCTGGTTCTCTACATAATGCTTACATTATTCATAACACTGAGTAGGATCTTTCAACGACATTCACAGAATATTGAGTGTTCATAATATAATAAATATTATTTCTATCCGTTCGTATGTAGTTCTTAAACTTATGGACAAAAGAGAGAAAAACTAATGCACTCTAAAAGATTACTTAGTGCTATTAGATTAGTATGGGAATCGAATGCATTGTTCTGCATATTGTGCTGAAGTGTTGCTGGAAGTCAGGAAACACCCGTATCATATTATGTTGGGCGCCCAACTGTGTTTAATACAATACATAATATTGATATTTTGTTTAATTGAATACATTTTATGAACACATTTCAAAGTGTATATTATTATGTTTTTATCTTGATGTAAAATGACTAGATATTGTTTTTGCATTAAAGTATTACATTTACTTACAATAAAAATAACACAGTTATCCAAAAGCATCTCATCAATATTTTTAGTCAGATTATGAAACACGATAATATTAATAAATCATTATCATCATCATCGCCCTCAACGCTCCTCTCGGGAGAGAGGACCAGAAACCAGCCTCCTCCATTCAGAGCGTCTCTGTGCCAATTGCGTCACCTCTTTCCACGACATTCCTTTCGTTTGATATCGTTGTCATAGGAACGGTGTATTGTGAAAGAGGGACGCCCGGGCCGACGGAACCCCTGCAGACGGAAAACAGTGTTCTTTTTGGCCAACTATCACTAGGCATTCTCAAAACATGTCCCAGCCAGGACCATCGTCTCTCCTGTATTACGGAGATTACAGGTCTCTGCTGGGTGCGCCGGCGCACAACATCATTTGTAACATGTTCATACCATTTGACATCCAAAATCCTTCTAAGACACTTGTTTTCAAAGCTTAGTATCTTCCGCTCTTGAGTCTTGGTTAAGTGCCAAGACTCACAGCCATATAGAAGGATTGGGATGATGCACGCATTGAACAAGCGGCATTTTGTCCTGATGCTGAGTCCAGACGCCTTCCAAACTTTGTTCATGTTATTGAAAGCCCCGCTAGCTGCTCCTATGCGGATTGGTAATTCCGACCGGAGATCACCCTCTGGCGTTATGGTTGCTCCCAGGTACCTGAATTTGCTAACCTGAGATATTTGGGAATTACCAACCATTAGTGGGGTGTGAGTACTCGTGCATGTACTATTACATAATGAATAATATCATACTAACTCTGTATGTACTAGTATTAATAAATACTTAAATGAAAAATATTTTTAAATCATAGTATTGTAAGTTTTGTGAAAACGATTTTTTTACCATATGGCCGGTGTGGTACAGAGTTAACGCTCTTACCTTCGAGTCACGAGGTCCCGGGCTCGATTCCCAGCCAGGACGAAATGAGAAATTTCTTTTTCAAACTGTCCTGGGTCTGGGTGTTAAATGTGTTTAGTGCATTGTAGGTATATGTTTTTTGTCGAGCTAGTACCCATAATACAAAATTCATATCTTAGTTTAGGACTAGCTCGATCTGTGTGAATTGTCTGTGCGCGCATTTTTTTAATAAATTTTTTTAGATATCTGCATGTGTCAATTTGACATTTATATCCTAAGTCAAGCCGGGTATGGCCACACTAGTTCCAAATAAATAATTTATCACATTCATAAGCAGTGGATATAGTTATAAATGTTATGTTAAATTGTTCAATACGTACACTTTTTGTTGCGAACTTTTTATGTAATTTTATGCATGAATAGTTATTTTGTGCAACCTTATTTCAAATTTATAGAATGTATTTTTTTCATATCAAGCTACATGTTCGTTTTAGAGTGACATAGAAAGTTACAAATAACACAAAAACTCGTTTGATACAGATAACATTAATAGTACATTCGTCACAGAGTAACTGCCATTCTAGCTAATAAGTCTGATCTAGTGTGACTCATGTTTTAAATTCATTCCATAAAAGCTTCTCTAAAACTCAGAGATTCACACAGGGGGACTTCAGGTATAATAGTATTTTATTGTTTAATATTATTTTATTCGCAACTTCATTTACGAATATCGCAGATATCGTTTTTGCTACAAAGCATCTTGTTAAACCCAAATAAATGTTTAAAAATTTACATTCTTCCTGTACGCGCAATTTGTTGACGCCATTTTGCTATTGTGAACACAAATTTTTAGCTCTTCTTACTTATTATTTTGTCTATATGTATTAATATTTTAATAAATTTAAATTACTTGTTTTATTATTTAAATTGATTCATTATTTTTATGGTCACTTACAGCTCAACAGTTACGCAATCACTGGATCGTGTCGTCAGTAAGAATATGTAAGTCCTGTGGGCCTAGACCAGTGGTCGGCAAAGTGCGGCTCCGGAGCCGCATGCGGCTCTTTTGCCCCGTAAGTGCGGCTCTGAAAGCCTAGCCATGAGTCAAATTCGTAGAGAACAAACAATTAGAAAATAAGTTCTAAAATTATAATAAAGGTTTACTAAATAAATAAATATATTTGGCTCTCATTTTTTTTTTGATCGGTGTAATGTACATATTTTTGGCTCTTTAGCGAATAAGTTTGCCGATCACTGGCCTAGACAAAACACATTTAAGCGTTACGTTTTCGTTCAAACGTGGACGACGTTGGGAGAACGTGTCAATTTTCTTAGCTACTTGTGTATTTTAACTACGAAAATTGACGCGTTCTCGCATCGTCGTCTACATTTCAACAAAAACAAAACGAATAAGTAACTCTTAATAGTGTTTTGACTAGGCCTACTGAAGTTCTCCTTGGAATGCATGTATGAGACACTCGTTTATCAGATGGTCGATAGTTGGTGTCGTTCCATAATATGTACATGCCTGTGAATCAATATGTCTCCATTTGTATTAGAGCTAGTTAGGAGCAGTATGTAGGTATACCCTACATCACATCGTAAACGATTTGAGGTCCTTAACTTTGGACCTACCTTTCTTTGGAGCTCCTTAAAAAAAGAATTTAATAAAAATGTCTACACATGTTATTTACTATACTATACTATACTATACCCTCACGCCGTATCCCAAGTGGGGTAGGCAGAGAGAACGGAACGCCACACAGATCTATCTTTACACACTTCCTTCGCTTCCTCCACATTCATACAGTTTCTCATACACGCACGTCGATTCCTCTTACTCAACACGCGGCCGTCCTTGAGCATTTGATCCACGTGATCAAGCCACGTGGTTCTCGGACGTCCGCACTTCCTCACACCTTTTCTTTCAGACAAGTATATCCTCTTTGTCATTCTTACTTCGTTCATTCGTTCAACGTGTCCAAACCACCGTAGTTTATTCACGCGCATTCTGTCCACAACACTCTTCTTGCATCCGCTCATTCTTCTAATATCCTCATTCTTCACTCTATCACGCAGCGTTTTACCAACCATTCTTCTCAACGATCGCATCTCCACTGCATTTATTCCACTTTCGTCCTTCTTCAGCCACGTCCATGTCACGGTACCAGAATGGTATTGTGCACCAGCATTTTAGCCATGTTCGACACATTGCCATTGCTGACAATGGGTCGAAGTGCACCGTTCACTCTAGCATGTTATTATTTATTATTTATACATGTTATTATTTATACATTATAGTTATTATTTATACATGTTATTTATTCGAATTAAATTTATTTTTCTTAATTGATTTTCAGATTCTTTCAGTTTCAGATTCAGTATCTCGTGGAGCACCCGGTAAAGAATTGGTCTCCCACTCTTCTGCGTAAGTTTTCGAGTGTCCTGTAAAAGGCAGGTGTTCGATAAAATTAAGACATTTTACATCTTAAATTCAACGATGAGGTTTGCCACCCATCCTGAATGTCTTGATTTTATATTGGCACGAAGAGGACATTTTGCATGTTTCATACATGCAGCTGATCTGCTGGCTACCCTACTTGTGGGATATGCCGTGATGGTAAAGTATAGTATTTTCAGTTTCTGAGTATTCGATGAGGGTAACTAAATATTTTATCCTTTGAATAATAAAACACTATAGGACTTTATGTAGGTGGTGCTAGATATAGTATAATAAAAAAAAATGTGTAAAATTACTTTGTTAGGTAATAATATGGTTCCTTGAAGCACTCTTCTACATATTTGTAAGTCAAATAGAAATAACACTATGTCCAAAATAATGCCGTTATTTAGTTATACCTACTGACAAAAGTTAATTAAACTGGATAACGTTCCCTTCTCACATGTTTTTTCTCATCATTATTGCATTCCCCAAAGGCAGGGACTGCAAGTAAACAACAAGCAAGTAGTGATGTGTGATTGCTATTATTAAATATTACTCTAACAATTTTGAAATGCAAATGATTTTAATCAAATTTGTGTCTTTTGGTTAGACAAACTTAAAAAATCGTTTTTTATCTGTGGATGTCATAAAATATTTTCTAATGCATTTATCTACACCGTCACGGCATTTGTCACAAGGGTAACGTGTCCTTTCCGCGCCAATAAAAATACAGGCACTCAAGATGGGTAAATGGCGCTCTTGTAGCTGCCTGAACCCATAACTTCTCCTTCTTTTAAATTCAAAATAATAGTTAAACATATTAATTGATTTTATATATTTTTGCATTCCGACTAAAATATAGTGTATTTATTTAATTATATATAGTTTTTGGTGTTTACTGTGCTATAGTTAAAATGTTAAATTGTAAAAATAGAAACATACAAATTAATTAAATCTAATTAAAATTTGTGACAATCGGTCGTCCTTTCACTAAACCATGTATGCACAGTAACTAGTGTAAGTGTAGAATTTCGGATGTGTGTCGTGTATAAAGTGTAAAAGTCTACAGACTTCTGCACTTTATACACTTTCAGACGGGTGGTCAGTGGATCCTACAATGTATGTTTTTATTGTTTTATTGGGTCGTAATTACGGAATTTATATATTCATAAATTTACAGCAAATATGTATTGATTTAAATGTATATTAAAAAATTACAGTAAATGTACATTAAATGTTAACCTTTTATGTAATTGTTTGTAATCAATGTACCTTAAAGAATGAATTAATAAATCTATAGACAACAACGACAGCCAAATGAATTTCAGTAGGATACACTTTTTCAGTAGGATACACTTTTCATTTGACAACAATGCTCTGTTTATTCACGTGAACACGTCTTTATATTTTCACTTCTCAAAAAGCACAGCAGGAAATCATTGACCCCAGCTCTTCACATGTATATAGAGGAATAATCTGTTTCCTAAATCATTTGCAAACTACTGTATGGCCTTGAGAAAAATAGAATAGGAATAATGTAACTTTCACAGGTCACCTGACGTACTTTTGAAAATCATTGTATAAGTTAAAGACTTGTCAATCAGTCTTCGTAATTAATATAGTTTTAAATTATGTTCACACAACAATGGTAAGACAAAAAGGACTGCGGGAAAATTGGAGAACTATGATCAATCATGTAGTAAAGGCAAGAAAATTTACAGGTCATGACCATGTCAAGGCGTTTAGGAAAGCGACGCAGAAGACGAATACAATTCAATTACATGTAAAAGGTTTATATCGTAGGTGAATTGTGAAAACATGAATTAATAAAACCGTAAATGTACATCAAACTCACATGAGCGGAACTTGGATCATGAACATTGGATAAGTATGTATCTATTATAAGCTGGGACCTATTAATACTAGTATACCTATAACCAACATTGGTTAGGTACTCTTATTTTAATTCACGACCGAAGGCATTTAGTATGTAGTTTCCTCGGGCCGGTACTGAGTATGTACTACTTACATGAAGTTCTATTGTATTGACCTTAGAACGTACGATTTTCTTCCACAAGGCTTACTATAAAGGGTCAAGTTAAATTATTTCATAGTTGGATAAAGGTATACAACAATGTTTCAAGCAACATTAACATCAAACTAAGACAATCGTTGTTTTTTATTGGGTCAACTTCAACGGATTTATGGGATGTCATGCAGTAAATAATATATTCAGATATAATAGATGCTAGTTAATTTCAGTTAGTTAAATAATATTTTTAACACAGGAAAGCATTTTGTTTTCAGGTGTAATAATTTATAAATTATTTTTGTGACGGTGAGGCAGCATAAATGCTATTCGAACAAATGCCAGTAAATAGGCCATATAGATCGTTAGAAGTTGTGCAAGAGGTCAAAAGAGCGATGAGGCGACTCAGAAAAAGCTAACAAGATCAAGAGGCGAATATGTGTGTTGAAAGATTTGGTTTGGAGTGGTCCAGAGGTCCTAGGAGTGATAATTAACAGGAATTTTCGGAGGAAATTCTCCCCCCGACCCAACCAGTACAGAGAAAAGAAGATTGGATTAGACCACTGTGACTTAAAACATTGTTGAATAGCACCATCGATTAATGAATCGTAAAAGTGTACGTAACTATAACGGACCTTTTAATCTAGTGAATACTGTATATCTACTTTTCTTGTTCCTATACCTATTTGTCATTTTGCTATATAACATCCTCTAAACCTTTCGTTTTTAATTAAATACAACTAGGTATCTTCAAAAAGTAACCATTTCCAATAATTAGCCTATTTTCACTGATAGGAATAAACATAATCATGTAATATAACATGCTTAAAGTATATAAATGAAAACAGTATAATAATTGAGAACCTATTTTATCGGTGTCAACATTGTGAAAGTTCATTTATATATAAGTAAACACTGTTTACTTTCACAGAATTCAGTAAAAATAAACAGTGTTTGTGTTTTAATTTTTTTTTATTTACATAGTATAAAAATTATTATAAGAATTCGTTTACTGCATATTTTGATAATAAAATAATGTGAAACTCAAATTACCTTAGTAAGGGCATATACCATTTGAGTGGTAGAGAATACAGAAAAAAACTTTTTATGCATATAGTGTTAAATAACTTTATGTACCTTAATTTACAATATGGAAAATAGTAGTTGAGACGAATGTTTCTTTTCGCAAAACGTCAGTATATTGCGAATATTGGTCATAAGTTATTGGTTAGAAGTTTGACATAGTTAATAAAATCGTGACTCTGTAAGAAGTCCGTACTCTGTATACTGACTTCACATACATATGTAGATATACATACATATTATATCCTTTACACGAGACTTGTCTCTATAACTCCTCATGCATGCTCTGCTGTTCAATATGCTCAACACGTGACCGTTCTATAGAACCTGTAGGGTTACTCTTGACAAAATCTAAGTTCGATCTTAATCTACGACGTGCTAAGTGACAAATACGTTAGTCAAAAATACGTTTATACCAATCTCGCGGTAGCGGTTGCGGGGTATTTTTGACATTCTGTCCTCATTCTATTTTTCCACATACCCAAACCATTATAATAACTAATCCTATAAAAACATCTTCACAATACATGGATGTTAATATAGTCTCATGCTTAGGATTGTTTGAATTTACATGTCTGGCATTGTTGTTGCATTCATTGTTTGTATTACATATTGGTAATGATAGGCGACTTTACTGGTCCACTTATGGCTTTATACAATTCTGTTAGTATTACCTGTATATGACTGTTTGTATCCATGTAAAAATGTAATAAATAAAATAAAAATAGTTTTTTCCCAACCATTTTTAGGTATGAACCCTTTAGTTACTCGTATATAACGTAATATATTATGTGAGATAGGGTACACACAAATAGACACAATTAATATTTTATGGGCCCAATATTGCGTTGGTACCCATTAACAATGAATTTTTTCAGCGAAACTTTTAATAAAAGTGAGAGAACACAATATAAAAAAAAACTTTTGATTCATACAATTTGCATTGTAAAAATTGGACGTGACTTCCACCGCTGCTATAGAAAAAATATCGTATTACAAAATATATTACATATTTTATTAAATTAGGATGATCCTTAACTGCCAATCTTTTTATTTATGACGGGCCACTCCCCAATTTTGTTCTATTCTACAAAAGGAAGACGTTTGGGTTTGGGTGTTTTATTTTTATTTTATTTATTTATTTTAACTTTTAAGAGCAAGCTACCTGAGTCTAATTTTCTAGTTTGCTGTATGAAAATACTTCACTTCGACAAAGTTCTTTTTATTATAAAAAGAAAAACAACATTATGTTTGACATGTACAAAAAATCAACGAAGAAAATCAACCAAGGCAGTTTCACGGGCAGACATAATGTAACTTTAAGACATTTAACATATTAAATTCAGCGTTCGGATATATCACATATAACAGTGAACACCTAGTTTTTATTGATAAATTGCACCTTTGTTTCATGATGTCAAATTGTTGACTACCTTGTACGTGTGAAATATCGTGTTGAAGAGAGAGGTAGATAGAATTTTAATGTCGTACAATTAGAAAATGACCCATTGAATATTCAAAAAGTACATTTTAAGCATCATCCTAATATATTTAGCACCTACAGCCATTTAAGTTAACCATAAACCGAGGATGGTTTGTTAAAAATAAAAGAACGATATATTAAAAAAGTTTTTTCAATAATAGATGTGTGTGTATTCACCATACTTTTTCAGTGTGTTTTAAATTTAAAAAATTAACACTTATTACTGAAGTTGTGTATGATAAAACATAGTGTTGCTAAGTGAGATATACATACTTATCTATGTATATTTAATGAAAATATTGGTCCTTAGATCTATAACAAGTTATTTTAACTATGAATATTTCTCTATCTTCATCCCTCCCTTCTCAACATCTGTGTCGAGTCGCTTATCCGATGTTGTTTCTTTTGTTTGTATTTTTATTTTGGTATACTTATGTATTTATTTATTTATCTATATATCTTAAATTATTTTATTTTGTTTTATTTATTTATTTATATATTATTATTATTTTATTAATTGTTTTTTTTTTGTTTAATGGGTTAGTTGGAAGATATTGCGCTTCAGCGATAAACTCGCCCATTGCGCAAAATTATGTATTCAGTGATAATGTTGTCATGTTCTTTTTTATTCTTTGTATACAAATTTTGTGCAATAAAGATTATTATTACAAACCAGAAAAAAATTCTTCTTGCAAATAATAAGGCTCTCACTCTTTTCGGTAAGTTTTCAAGCGCCTTGCAAAAAGAGACTATATATTTTAAAAACATCTTGTTTAGACATTTAACATCTGCACGTGGTGCCTAAATCCAGTTAAGCAATAAAAAAAATTGTAAATATTCTAAACAATATTTTTTCCGGGTTTCGTTATACTATTTTTATTTGTTGTTAAAGCTATCCTTTATATACTTTTGACTAGTTTACTAATGATCAGGAAAGCTATGCATTGTAAAATTCAGTGTTGAAATATCTTTATTTCTCGGATATTTCAGGAGTCCAAGAACTCCTATTTATCCGTTTAGGTGAAGATTTTTTTTTTAATATTTGGACTCTCTCTATTCTAATACAACTATGCCAGTGTAAGTAAGTAGTCCATGAGCTAAAACTCTTGTTGGAGGTGGTATGATGGTGTAGAATGTAGATAAATAGAGACAATAATAATAGCAAGTCCAGCCATGATGAATTATTGAATCTAAAGGGTGGTAAGCAAATACAATTTACTCCAGCTTCATCAGAAGTTGATTGAATTATATATCGTACAGTCATTGTGGTTGTGGTGTTCATCAGCTGATGTCTGTCGTTTTTACTGCTAATTACATCTACATTTTTGACAATGTTGTGTTTATTGAAGTGATTTGGTTCTTCTCTTATTCTGAATAAATTTGAATTCAATACAACCACCACTTTCTGGTTGAATTTTCCAGAAAACTGTACTTGGCTTAATACGAAATTTTATTCATTTATATACATACGTTTCACGTTTCAAGGTAGAGAGGACTACTTTTTCAATACAACCACCACTTTCTGGTTGAATTTTCCAGAAAACTGTACTTGGCTTAATACGAAATTTTATTCATTTATGTACACACGTTTCACGTTTCAAGGTAGAGAGGACTACTTTTTCAATACAACCACCACTTTCTGGTTGAATTTTCCAGAAAACTGTACTTGGCTTAATACGAAATTTTATTCATTTATGTACACACGTTTCACGTTTCAAGGTAGAGAGGACTACTTTTTCAAGATCCCGGTAAAAAACAGACGTAGGTACTACTCCTTTTTATAAGTTTTCGAGTGACTTGTAAAAGTCTGGCATCTGTAAATTATTATGAAATGAGAAATATAACAATTTTGTTACAAAATATCAAAAGTTACTTGCTGAATTAATTCGAATTGATCGGTCTTTTGTTTTATAGTTAATTCAAATGTTACAAGAATTGTTATTTTTCTGGTTTTTTATGCTCGTTAAATCTACTTTCAAAACTACGATCCATTTGGCTTAGTAATATCTCTATTAATAACAGTTATATGTATACATCTACTTCATATTTGTTTAAAAAATTATTATTTCTATTATTTATAATAAAAAATAAATAAATATTTTTAAGATTTATAGTCTAACATCTGTCCAAAAAATTACACATCTTAATAATTAATTAATTAATAAGGGAGTAATTTTTTTCTGTCTTAAATTATTTAAAAGTTGATTATGAAGAACTTACCAGTTGTACTTTGTAGCGTGATGAAGAGGATGGTAATCAGAGGAACGAAAAGAGGGCGACCCATCTCGACTTCGACTCTCAGTTGGCAGCCTCTGAATCCATTAACAAACAATATACTTCTGAAACAAATAAGCAAAACGATATGAGAAAATAAAAAATAAATATATTATTTTAATTTATTTGTTGAAAAAAGAATAAGATATTGGCGTGAGCATGTCAAAAGTATGGGCCCATTCTTCATTGTAAATTGTAGCACATCGTCCACTACGATGACGACCAAATAAATAAAGGGACATTTGGGAATCTACAATGTAAGAAGGCACCTCTGCAAATACAGATCTTGGGACTTAGATAAAGAGAAAGGAGGAAGATTTATTCGTTCTAACAAATTCCCAGCATCAAATACATATTTTGTATTTATATACCAATTTGAAAAAGTACCTATTTAGAATTTTGTATTTAAAATACCAAAATTCAAAAGTATTTGTATTTTGTATTTAATTTTTTTTATAAAGTATTTTGCACATCTCTGGTAAAATATTATGCGAGTTTGCTTTAGTAAATGAGATTTTGATCATGTATATTATAATTATTATAGTTTCCATAATGGACTCTCTTAAAAATTTACAGCTTGGGAAGTAAACTAGTTACTAGGTGTTTATTATAATTTATTTATAACATCCACGTACCTACTTGTGTACCTTAAACCAGATTGTAGAATTAATTTGACTTATAATACTCAAGTAATTAGGAAGGATTATGTATCATTACAGTTTAGAAATTAACTTAGTTTTCAATTAATAAATCCTACCTAGAAACCAGATTAAGTATCTGCTAGGTAATTTCATATTTTATCCTCACAGAGGGAGAATTAAACGCCATATATATATTAATTTATATTTACATGCTTCTTTTGCTTCATGTACCTACATCTAATTTCTCTATGATCGTATTTGCTGAAAGCTGTTATGGTTCCAGTAGAATATGGTGTCTTTTCAATAATAATAATAATAAAAGTACAATATTTCATACATGCACGTCAATTTCCTTTAGGTACTCAACACAGATCGTCCTAGAAAAATTGATTAACGCATTCAAGCCACGTGGCTCTCGAACGCTCACGCTTTCTCTTGTCTCCTCTTTCAAAAAAGTTTATTATTTGGTAATTTTATAAATAGAAAATACTGAGGTGTTTTTAAGTTTTTTTCATTTGCTAGCGATTTGCTTGTTTATTACATGCAAATAGTTCACTGATTACTACAATTGTAGGAAAAGCCGTAGCTGTACAAATTAATATTTAATAAAGTTGATATTTTCAACCGACGGTACTTGGTGGAAATTCATGTTGAATTAATTTAAATAAAATACTTATTTGTAGTATATTCACGGTGACTTTTTATTGAACGCGAGCCGGCTTTCAAGAGCTTCCGCTCTCATCATCAGGCTGGCGAAAAGCCAGCGGAAGCTCTTGAATGCCGGCTCGCGTTCAATAAAAAGTCACCGTGGATATACTACAAATAAGTGTTTTATTTAAATTAATTCAAATTAATATTTATTTAATATGTTAAAATGACGATAAATGACATAGCTTTCAACAAACCATTATTAAGCCGCATTCTACGCGGGGTGGGCAGACAAGATCTAAAATCGCATACTCATTAATTCAAGATGGATACATGACTTTTAATTATCCAGAAATCGTCTCTCTTCTGACTAACTGTCGTATCTGACATTTTTGGCAAAATCTAGTTATGATCACCAATGTGTATTTATATGTGCCCTGCATGTTCTCGCTGAAGATCACACCTGTAACTGTTAACCGTTATCCTGGAATAGCTTTCTGATTTTTTGTTGTATATACGAATTATTCTAAATAAAATGTATTGTATCTACTAATTCCTCAAAATTTCATCACAAAAATGATTCAGAGATATATAAGAATAGCTACAAATAAAATAATGTTATATATTTACACTGTATCACATAACTAGGAGAGACGAAAATATGCACGACAAAACACAAAAAACGTTCTCCTGAACAATTTACATTTAGACAGATACGACTGTTAGTCAGAAGAAGGACGAAATATGCCTAATGGTTATATTTTAACACCGGATACTGGTTTCCCTATAACTGGGTATTAATGTATTAGGAATATTGTTATTAATAATGTAGTTTAAGATCGCGCAGTAATGAATAATTCAAATAATTGTTTTAATGTCGTAATAAAGACTATTCCTAGGTCAGGGTTGGGCAAACAGTCAAACCCAAGCAGTTTTAGAGCCGAGAGCGCGTTAATTCTGAAAAAAAAAACGTCTTCACTTTTAAAAAATCGAATACATATTTAAAATCCAAAGAAAATATATTACGAAATCGAGGAGAACGTTAAACATTTGAAGTTTATATACCATTATGAAAATTTGACAACGTGTGAGATTAAGATTTCTTCTAGCCATCCCGGTATTTTACCCCAAACACGTATGCAGATGGCTATGGTTACAGAACAGCATTATTTTATGCAGGTGTAAGATTATTTGAATTCTACAAATACATGCATGTGAAAGTAGATACTCAAATTAGAATTTAGAGCAAATAATTTGATTTTATTATTATTACAAGCTTTTGTAACCCCAAATTGCTCGGGTTTAAATAAACAGAAACCGTTCAAATACATGGGTTAAAATGACATAACCTTATTGGACTAAAATGGAGTATGCGCTTACGTGGAAAAAAGTAATAAAAAGTTATAGCCAATGAGAATACTTAATGTTTGACTCCCCATATGCCCATATTTAACTAACAAAATTTGTAGGTGCCTTCATGAAAAAAGTGTTACAAACATCTTCCCAATGAAAAATCTTAAAGTTTTGACACCTCACATGCCGATATTCAATAAAAACAAAAGAAAGTAGGTAGGTACCTACCTACATAGAAAAAAAGTGCTGAAAAACTTAAAGTTTGACATCCCGTACTTAAATAAGAAAAAAAGCGGGTAAATATGTCATTCTGAGAAAAAAAATGTTGGTACCTAAATGTTATTCTATTCTATTCTTCTCTTCTCAAGACCATCCACTCATTTGCGAGTGATTTTGGACCTAAATCTTATGTAATTGCCACATTCGAATTGGTATTTTTAGTTTCTAGTACCTACATAAATCTTCAAGTGATTTGCCATGAAATAAAAAAAAGTAAAGAAAAATATTAGGCGAAAATAAATAGGTTCTTATGGCTAGTACCGAGGTACTTTTGTATTTATTTATACAAAAAATCAATTAACATTGTTTATGGATTTTTTACATAATACTATTCTTATTCTACAATATGGATTACTTCTTCTTCTTCAAGTGCCTTGTCGGGTCCCCCCAACGTTGGCGATCACCTCGGCGAACTTGTCCCTGTCCTGCGCTGCTCGGAACAGCTCTTCCACACTTCGGATGCCGGTCCACTCCCTTATGTTTCGCAGCCAGGACATCTGTCTCCTACCGGGACCTCGGCGTCCCTCAATTTTCCCCTTCAATATCAGTTGGAGAAGGTGGTATTTTTCTCCACGCAGAACATGACCCAGATGTGAAACCTTCCGAACCTTGATGATTGATAACAGCTCCCTGTCAACTCTAGCTCGCCTCAGGACTTCGGTATTGGTAACCATGTCGGTCCAGGGAATTCTGAGCATACGGCGATGGAGCCACATTTCAAATGCTTCCAGTCTGTTCATTGTATTGACTTTTAAGGTCCATGTTTCACATCCATACAATAAAACAGACCATACATAGCACTTAATCATTCTTTGGCGGAGCTTCAAATTTATGCTGTCATTGATTACTATGGTCTCATAATATCCTCCATTATGAAAATAGCTCAAAATGTCAAAAATATGCAATTTTTATTCACATAATTCAGGATTTTTTGTCATTAGCAATCACAATGTTTCATTATGTAAACAGTCCCTAATTATTAAGTTTCAGTATTGTTTTATTTATTGTTACATCCATTTTGAAATTAATTCAATACAATGAAAAATGTTTGACTATAAATATCGGATTTTCATACATTCGCTTGGCAATTTTGTCAAGCGAATATATGGGAATCTCATTAAAATTGTAATATCTTTATCAATACATAAGATATTTAAAATGTTTTTAGCCTTAAACCTGCCCAGGAGATGAGACCTCGTATAGAGTGTATTATTTTACTTCTGTCTTTCCTTATTTCAGAGTCCATTGAGGACATACGCACATACGAACCGACTCAAATATTTATGTGTGGATTATTATACCATCACGGCACATCCCACAAGTGGGGTAGCCAGCAGATCAGCTGCATGTAAGAAACATGAAAACTGTCCTCTCCGTGCCAATATAAAATCAAGACATTCAGGATGGGTGGCAAACCTCATCGCTGAATTTAAGATGTAAAATGTCTCAATTTTTCCAACACCTGCCTTTTACAGGACACTCGAAAACTTATGCAGAAGAGTGGGAGACCAATTCTTTACCGGGTGCTCCACCACTGCAACACCTAATTCAATTATGATTGTTTCCGTTTCAATATTTGAAGTAATACGTATTTGAGGGATGACTCACAATGCCGTCCTATAGTTTGGTTAATATCTAGTAGGTTTATAATAGCCACATTAGCTAGTTGCTTCCGAAAATAGGTCGTGAATAAGTTTTAAGAGTACGAAATGTCGTACTAAAGTAAGAAAAAAAGAATATTAATGTCCTTGAAAGTAGAAACACCCACTCTCTCTCTCTCAATAACAAATACCTAATATAGTAGAAATAACACTTGATTTTAGTTTCATTACTTTATAAAATTTTGGACAAATACCGCATCAAGAATACCCCCTATATTTGATATAATAACTTCATAATTTCTATGTACTCGTAACATAACTTTTCAATAATGTAAATACATAACAGAATGTTGAAATTGTGTTGTAAGTCCCGAGGGCATATTATTATGACTACAAGGCAGTAAAAGCTTACAACGAAGTTTTTGATCACGATAACAAATCAGTATAATATTGAGACTTTTTGTAGATCAAATTTAATAATATATAATATGTACCTAATATGAAAGTGATGAATTAGGTAGGTATATATAAATATAGATAATGTTGTATTATTTGAAGTAAGTAACCTCTGATAACAAAATTAGTACTGGTATGAGAAAGATTTATTATTTATTCAGTTATAAATATATATACAGTAATAATAATATTAATAATAATAAAGACAATTTATATTTGGCGCCGTTTAATGATCCGTGACCATCTCAAGGGCGCCATGGCTTTTCTTGAAAAACAGTGTTTTAAGCTTACTCCTGAACGTTGCAGTGGGTTGGTTCTGTCTTAAATCCACTGGTAATCGGTTCCAGGCAGTTGGCCCCGCAACGCTAAAGCCAGACATGGATCTACAGGACAGTCACTCGTAACCTACACACACATGAGGGAACCGGGAGAAAGCGTGCATTTTATTGAAAAAAAAATTAAACAAGATTTTTCAATACAACTTCATTTTACTTATAATTTAAATATCGGAATCTTGTAAACTCCTTCACACGAGTCTGTTTCTGTCAGGCTTAAAATCCCCGCAAAATTGGTTTTCCCGCATGCCTGCAGAAAGGTGGATTATGGGTTCTTCCAGTTATTTCCCATAAAACGTAATATTTTAAATTATGTTTTACTTTTTGGTGTGGTAAGTCCCACTTTTCGTGTAAGTGTCAAGTGTCCTGTAAAAGGCAGGTGTTGAATATCTTCAACTCAGCAATGAGGTATGCCACCCATTCTGGGTATAGTATTATATTTATGACATTGTGAGGATTACCAGTAGGAGAATTTGTGATGGTAAAGGCAGATCTCCTAAATATATTATACCATCACGGTATATCTTACGAGTTGGGTAGTCAGCAGATCAGCTAGATGTAATAAACATATACACAAATAATCTAACAATAATAATAATGATAACAATCTCTGTGTAAAAAATGTGACATTCAGGATAGGGGTCAAAGCTCATCACTGAGTTTAAGATGTATAATGTCTTTATTAGTTTCCTAAGACGTATGATTTTTTGTAAATACGAGTAGGTATGTAAGTAGCATGAAGATACCATATGATTATGAAAACATGAGCAATATAAAAAGTCTTACCCAGCCACTGAATCAAACCCAGAAGCGTTGATGTCAAACATTTTCTACTATGGAATCCAGACATAATTCAATCGCTTTCGGGCAGTTTGCCATGAAATCAAACACGAAGGAAAGTATCGAAGAGGTACAGCTGATCAAATTTTATTATGAATAGCGTTTCAAATAAGCCTATGCTTATTTAATGAGAACTTGTTAGTGGACTTTCTTGTGCTCACAATAGAAATGTTAAATAAGAAAGAGAAATCTTGAAATACTAAGGAACTAAAAATCTCCTTAGTTTATATTGTACTTATAGAATACGAATATTATATTGCAAGTAAGCTCAGTTATCAAACGTGTTGTATAAAGCTCCTAAATATTGTCATAAAAATCCCAAGTATCTAGTATTTTACTAGTTTATGTTGTGCATTGGATGATTTATTTGGCACCGTTTAATGGAGCATCTATCTCAAGGGCGCGGATTATGATTCATAACGGGATGAGTTATATGAAAGTGCATATTTTTGATTGCATATTTTATTTTTCATGTTATTTTGCATATTTAATTTGCATTGAAAATATGATAGGGCAAGATGATCATTATCAAGTGGATCTTTCACCTGAAGTGGGTAGGTACTATTCGTGAATAAATTAATTAATTATACAATGGGTTAAATGGAAGATGTAGTTATAACTTCGATAATCTCACCACTGCATGACAATGCATTATTTTGATGTTTTTATATTATTTTATTTTTACAATGTAACAAAAAATCGAAGATATTGGAATCCCCAAATATCGACTTAAGCGTAAGGAAGAACCTTACTAAAGCTTTTGTATGGAGCATTCTGCTTTATGGTTGTGAGACATGGACCATCAGCAAGAGTGAAAGCGGACGGTTGGCGGCCTTTGAAATGTGGTGCTACAGACGCATGCTTAAGATCCATTGGTCAGAGCACGTCGAAAACGAAGAAGTATTAACCAGGGTAGGCGAAAAAAGGCAACTCCTTAAGAGAATCAGCCAACAACGAGCTAACTGGATTGGCCACAACATCAGGCACCCAGGACTACTCATCGCCATCGCGGAGGGTAAGACCGAGGGAACAAATGGCAGAGGCCGACCAAGAGACGCATATATGGACCAACTGAAGAGGGACATGAACTGTGGCTCATACGTAGAGCTTAAAAGACTGGCTGAGAATAGGGAGGAATGGAGAAGAAAAACCAAACTCGTTGCAGACCAATCCAATGGATTGTAACTAAATATATATACCTACACAGGATCAGACAGTCAAACATAACAACAAAATCCAAAATCAAAAGGCATTGATTTAAACATTCTGCTATTTATTTATTATGTAAAAAAAAATGAGTGACATGATAGATACGTCACTTAAGTTCATCTACAAAACAGTATCACAATAATTTACAAAAAATCAAATAATAACATCGCACAGTCACCAATTTATTTCCTAGAAGGTGTAACAGATGCATGCTCATTTGAGGTTGACTTATATTAAGGAAAACATATTCCTCTCTCTGTCTCTCTCCGATGGGGCTACAGTTCATATCGAGCCTTGGCCTCCCGCAATATACGCCTTCAGTCCCCCTGCCCTCAGCGGCAGACTTCCAATTTCCCACTTCCCATCCAAGCTACACCACATCCTTTCTGACTTCGATGGAAAACATATTTACTCAGAACAATTGATAGATTAACTGTAATATTGTGATGCATAATAATAATAATCTTTATTGCACAAAATTAGTACATATACAAAGAACAAAAAAAAACATGACAACATAACCACTGAATACATAATTTTGTGCAATGGGTGAGTTTATCGCTGAAGCGCAATATCTTCCAACTAACCCAATAAACAAAAAACAATTTATAAAATAATAATAATATATAAATAAATAAAACAAAATAAATAATTTAAGATATATATGAATAAACAAATAAATACATTGGTATACCAAAATAAATTTACACATAGAATAAGCTACTTAAAAATACAAACAAAAGAAATAACATCGGACAAGCGACTCGACACAGATGTTGAGTAGGGAGGGATGGGATAGAGCAACTATTTAAATATTAATGCATAGATGCATCAATATTGAAATAGTTTATTGATTGCTTTAGTTTATTTTTCTTGTTGTCTGTTATTTATTTATTTATTAATTTATTTATTGCATAGATGCATCAATATTGAAATAGTTTATTGATTGCTTTAGTTTATTTTTCTTGTTGTCTGTTATAGGATATTAAGTGTTATTATCATGTCCATGTAGTTTGCTGGTGTAAAGGGGTTAATCATCGTTAATTTTGGAAATGATTAATTAATTAAAAAACTTCAATATTCAACTTCAAATTAAATAAAATTTTCCTGTATTTGTTCATATTTGTATATTTGAGTTTTGGGTAGGCACAAATCACTCGTTATGGGTGGATTGCCGGTAATAAATAAAAATTGACCAACATTTTTTTTCAATACTATTTCGATCTGTACTAGAACGAAGGCTGAGGGCTAGTCAAAACACATTTAAGCGTTACGTTTTCGTTCAAACAAGACGAGGTTGCGAGAACGCGTCAATTTTCGGCGCTAAAATACATAAGTAGCTACGAAAATTGAAGCGTTCTCGCAACGTCGTCCGCGTTTGAACAAAAACGTAACGCTTAAATGTGTTTTGACTAGGTCCACTGTTATGCAAACATATGTAGGTACAAATAAAAATAAAATACGAAAAAGAAATAAAGTTATATTCAAATTAAATTTCTGATGATGTGCATAAATTGAAAAGTAGATAGGCTTTTTCTTTTTTGACAGAATCATCCAGTCAACAATTTTTTTGTTTTTATTTTATTTATTCTTTATGGATCATACAGTTATAAAAATAAATATCACAATTAATTACAACAATGGATAAACCAGTCAAGATCCTTTTCTTACTAAATAATAAACATGAATTTGAACTACATTATTTAATGAAAAGATGATAAAAATTAAAACATGTATAAAATATCTAACAACACATATAAAAAAAACAATCTGAAATTCCTAATCATATTTCTACTCAAATTAAAAAATAAATGCAAAAAGAGGCAATATTTTAATAATCAGTCATATGAATATACGTTAATTTATAGGCACTAATATGTATTTTGATATGAACTTATGCATATTTTAAGCATTTTTAAGTGTATTAAATAATGATTTCTTACTCCGATCTCAAGTTGTGAGTTAATATTTTGTGCGATAGACTGTAAATTTTTCTGAATCACGTACTCAAAAAGTTATTGAAGTATAAAAAGTCTCTGAGGGCGTGTTTTGTTGTTACAACTTAACAAGTTCATACGACATTATGTTGTTTAAGAATTGTATCTTTGTCTTTGAGAAAAAAAGAATGATTTACAGAAGAGGGACAAAGTCTTGGAAATATTATTATGATTAAATCACCGTAAAAACATTTGATTCTGTTTAAATTTTATATGAATCTAAGTATTTATATCTGTATATGCGACCAGCCTAAGTAGATGAAACCTCAAAAATAATACGGCTAGTATGTCGTGGAGATAACGCTCTTGCCTTTGAGTCACGAAGTCCCGGGTTCGATTCCCGGCCAGGGCAAAGCGAAGAATGACCTTTTTCAAAATGTTCTGGGTCTGGGTGTTAAATGTATATGTGTGTATCGTCGCTTTAGTACCCATAATACAAGATTCATCTTAGTTTGGGACTAGCTCGATCTGTGTGAATTGTCTATGTCTGTATGTTAATAACAGACCAACGCAGGCTTATGGTGTACCTCCGCAAATTGGGACTAAAAGAATACGGGGTAAGAAAAAAATTATAAAAAATCGAGATCCCCGGGCACTTTTTGGTAAACTGTAATGTCACGAGATTCGCAAGAGATAAATCACTAGGCAAGCACTGCAGAGTTACTCTTGACAAAACAAAACACGATCTTAATCTAGTCTTGATCTTGATCATACGACGCCCGAAGGGACTATGGTCAAAAACACCGCGATACCGCTAACGCGCGGTCGGTTTGCGTGTATTTTTGACCAATAGTCACTTCGTGCGTCGTATGATCAAGATCAAGACTAGATTAAGATCGTGTTTAGTTTTGTCAAGAGTAGCCCTGCTGGGTACAAGTGAAATGTTTTCCTATTCTAGATTATTTTAAAATCGTAAGCTTCATATAAGCCACTTTATATGAATCATAATAGGAATTGTAAAACGATTTTTCGGTATCATTTCACCAAATATGAATTGTAAAGGAATTGCTCAATGTGGCCATTTTAGGCCCCAAGGTCGTTTGAGACTAGAGTGCTGCTTGCTAGGCCGTAGCATACAAGCGAAGCGAGGGGAGTGCAGTTTATCTTATAGGTCACGGTGCGCAACACGCCCCGCCTAGCAAATCAAATAAATATTTATTTATAATATTTACCATTGACTCGTTCACCGGAAATGTAACAGGAAACAGTGTTCCTTCAGCAAACATTTATTTATTTATTGAGTCGACGTTTATTTTGTAAAACTTCGTGTTTATATATGAAAGAAAACAATTCGTTTTAGTTTTACTTAATATTCAATTGAATAGTGGAATGGTTTTGACTTATAAAGTCATTGTCAAACTAAATTTTAAGTACATATAAATAAGTATAATAATTTGGTATCTATTTATGTATTATATATATTTCACTTATTTGTGTCTCTCATATGTATTGCAGCTATCAAACTGGCATATCTCATCGCTGAAATTAAGATATTTTATAAATAGAGGTAGAGAAATAGAGTTCGGAGGGTGGAGGAGTTGTTCCGGCTGGCACAGGACAGAGAGGCCTACGCCAGGGTGATAGCCGACGTCGGGGGGACCTGACATGGCACTTTGAGAAAAAGAATAAATAGAGGTAGAGTCTCGGCCTTCAGAACAAGGGGTCCGTGGTTCGATCCCAGGTGCCGGCAAACTCCCCTTTCACAGCACAAGCTTAGTGTGAAAGGTGTATAAGGTTGTATTTGGGTTTATAACAAACCCAGATATATCTTTTTAAAAAAAAATGTTCCAAGTTTTAAAAATATAAAAGGTATATTAAAAAATATAAATATACCTTTGTATAGATTGAAAGTAAATAATTTATTATTTAATAACGTTATCGATGATACAAGGCTAAAGATTTAACAACTTTTCCCAAAGCGAAATGTTAACTACCATAAATTTTGAAGATTCTTCGATAAAGTTAAGTGGTGAACGAAACTACCTATTAATTAGGTATAAGATTTTTCTACTAACACGTAATTAAATATTTTAATTGGCAATAAATTATAACATAAGATGGTTGTAGCCATATTGTGATCCAAAACCGAGGCATTCACATTTTTCTCCAGCTAACTTTAATAAATATATTATTTAATCGGATGCAAAACTAGTACTGCATATACTAGAAAGTCTTTCCATAGTACCAACTCACATAATATTGTATTATGTTTCACCAGAGGCGATGAATGTTTTTATCTCCCAGTGTTTGCAAAAATACCAAATATGGACCGTTTTACAGATTCCGTTTTATACAACTCGTACATTTGTATGTATGTAGGTATGTATGGTCATATAAAAATAATAATCTCTACATAAATAATTTAGTTCATTCACGTGTATGTATGTGTGTTTTTAAATTTGTTATAAATATATATTACAAGGAAACTAATGCTCTCTGTGAAAACTTATACTTGGGTTAAGCGATCTTTTTTTTTTTTTTTTTTTTTTTTTTTTAAAAAGATATATCTGGGTTTTGTTATAAACCCAAATACAACCTTATACACCTTTCACACTAAGCTAAAAGCTTGTGTCGTGAAAGGGGAGTTTGGATAGTAAATGGATAGTAATCTGGATAGTAAAAATATAGTTATATTTTATTTATAAACAAATACATAAATCTGCAGGGTGTATATTATCCACTTTACAAAGGTTCCTCGATTTGTTGGTTTATTGGTAGAGGAAAAAAGCTCCAATTAAAATGGCAATAGCGTTCCCTTGTAAAATATTTAACTCGTGTTTTTTCGCAGAGATTTCCGTAATATGTGTGGTTTCACGCTGAAGCGAAACTGTAGGGTAGGCAGAGAGAACGAAACATCATATTGACCTATCCTTTTGAGCTTTTTTCGCTTTCTCCATAGTCATAAATTTTTATGCTTCCGATCGATTTTTTACTCTTTAGTTAAGAATCAAATTCTCATAACTAAACCACATAGTTCTCAGATATCCGCATTTTTTTACTCTTTCCTTCTTCTTTACATGAATTTTTCACAGCCATCGTAAAAGGTTCTCCTTCATTGGAAAAACATATACCTACCTAAGTTTAACAAATAAGTTTCACAGGAATCAAATCTCAAGGATGGTTTTGGGTTGAATAAGGAAACTAGACTTAATCTATTGAACTCAATGGAAAAACGGAATAAAATTTGCAAAGAAATATTATTCTGATGTTCTGTTCTCTTTGGCATTCTGGAATAGAAAGATAGCTAAATAATATTATAATTATGGAGGTGTTCTAGAAACATCTCGGTTTGATTGCAGGTCAGAATACTAGTAAAATAATAATAATAATATTATGTTGATCCGGTGTAAGAATATACCTAAAGTGTGTAACGAATGGGATAAAGGGAATGATGGGAAGGAAATAGGAAGTGGAAGACAGTAGGGAAGCAGAGAGTGGGAGGGTAGCCAGAGCGGCGAACGAGAATAATGATGAAAAGTCTTTGTCAGTCACATTACCAGAATGTTAATGTCATATTATCACAGTCTTACGGGGTACGTACAGACAGTGGCAGGAATTGTTTATTTGTCTTGGACATACAATATTCCTCTTAGTAGGTACTTAGATACTATGTATTAACTAAATATTGAAATCCAAATTATATTTGGCCAAAAAGTGAACCATTTTCCAAAATATTCCATTAAAATAAGATCGTTGGTTAGAAGATGTATGTGATTTGCAACACGTACGCCATTTAACTAAACATTGCACATAAGTTGTCTCTTATTTTGTTCTGTTATTAAGTATCTACGTATTATTATTATTATCATCAAATATCTATACATACATTGAAAAATATAACGTTATATTTACGTCAACTTAGCATAGTCAAAACGTGAAAAGCTTTAGGAGAATGGTGAGCATCAAGCACGCTATAAATGTATGCCATCAAATCTGCATATATGGCCATGTATTTTAATACTGTTAGTATCACTATCGTATTTTAAGCAAGTTTGACCATGCACATATTCTCATCAAAGATAAATCTGGATTCGAAATAATATACCCAGATACATATATTCTGCCACCTCAAATGCAGCAAAAGATGCAAAAATTTGGAAATAAGACAAAAAGAATTTTAGTATTCATCTAAATTTCTGTGTGTAAATTGGACTGATGTTTCTATAGATCCAATCAATTTCAACTTACTTTTTTAGGTGCTTACACACTTTATTCGTAAATTATGGTTTTATCTTTTTGCATGCACTGAAAACATGTCACTGCAAACTCATTTAGCAATAGTGATTTATAGAAGACACGCATCTTTCTACGCAGAAATATATTATTATATATCGCTGTAATAATCATAAGCGTGGCGTAAAAATAAAGGTATTAATAATAATAATATTAAAGCAATGGTAGATTTAAACCTGGCTCGATGCTCTTATTTGCTATTTATTTCAACAGGGTTATTCAAACGACACAATCTAAATATGTACGATTTTAATCTTGTCTTCATCTTAATCCTACGACGTGCGTAGTCCCCTCGCACGTTGAATGATTAATATCAAAACAAGATCAAGATATTGTATTTTTGAATTAATGAAATAATGTTAACAGTCATTCAAGTATTTAAAAAAAAAAGATTTAGATTGTGGCAAGAGTATTCCTGCAAAGGTGAAAACTGTTACATGAAGGGCTCATGTTTCGCGATGCACTTATTAAACCATCTCAAACTCGCAGGTGTTTATGTGATAAAACATTTGGTGTTGCAGGTCATCGATGCTGTAAGCGAGTAAGCTGCCTATGTTAATATGTACATAATAATTTACATATTTGTTTATATCATTTACAAAATAAATTGACTGTATTCAATTTGAATGTATACTCTCTATAAAATTGTACGTAATCAAAGTACAGTTAAAAGGCCCCTTTAGCAAAAACGATAAAACATTCAATTTTCAACAAGTTTGGTACACAAACTCTCACAACTTGTTGACCCTACGAACATTTTGATTTGAAAAAATATGAAAACAAATATTAATTACCAATATCAAACTTTAAGTTTTAAAAAAACTTGATTTTAGCTTCATAGTATTCGTATATAAACAAGCATATTTTTAAAAATCATATTCGGGGGTGTGTTTGGTACATAAATGCACGAGAATCCTACAAATTTTGATATATTTTTTTTTAATATTACGACTACTTAGATAGTTATTACAATAATAAAACAAATAAATTCTATTTTTTTATTGTTTTTTTCATAGATATTGACCGATTTAAAAAATATTTTTTGATATAATTTCTCATATTTTGAAACCAAAAATCACCACATGAACTAGATTTTTTGTAGTGTACACCAAAAAAAGTTTTCTAAAATCTACAGTATTTATATGCTTGATAGGATGAATAAAAAATATATATATTTTACAAATAATTTGTATTGTGATATAACAAAGAATACAAAAATAATCCTCGTCTGTCTGCGATTTATTTATTTTTTGGTAAAAAAACTAATTTCGGTACATAATAAATATTTGTTTTTTTTATTTTATGAATTCAATATGTTCGCAAGGGTCAACAAGTTTTGGCAGTTTTTCTATCAAATTTGCTGAAAATTGAATATTTTACCGTTTTTGCTAAACGGGGCGACCCTTAAGAATGAATAAATAAATAAATGAAAAATAGTTGAATATCTCCGTTACCGATTTTGTAAGCAACGTATAATGTTTGACCCTAGGGAAAATCACCAAAATCTGACATGTTTTTGACTAATTTGAAAAAGTACCTACCTAAGTTAGCAACTTTCAACCGTTTTAGAATAAATTTTATGTTTTCATTTGTTTCCAGGATACTAATAAACATATCAGTAGTTAGTACTGAGTGACGTTAAAGTGAAATTTGAGATATAAATTTGTACACCAGGGAACAAAAACTTTCCCAAATGTAATAAATATTTGAGTCTATTCGTATGTGTGTTTATGTATATTTTTTACAATCGCCTTAAATAGACGAGAATATAAAGAAGCACAATTTCAAGATTCAAGTATATTTACTATCTATATGTTAAGATTGACATTCTTATTTAATGCATGCAACCCTCGTATTTTGAGGAGGATCAAGAATACCAAAGGTGAAGACCATAAAATAAAAATATCTATTTTCGAAAAATTCGAACATCCATTAAACACGTTACTGGGCTAAAATACATAGGTATTTATTAATTGTAATGTATTGATATTAACACTGAAAATTCATTATAATTTTTTAAAATAATTAATAACAAAAAAATACTGTTTGAGTTTCACTATACATTTTTATTGCCTCGAAGTGAAAATCAAACTGTGTTTTTTTCTAATTAATTAATAGAAAAAATACATATTTATATTAACAAAGGTAATCAATCAAGAAGTCATTATTCTATTACAAAATATTTTAGCAAAATTATACACGACTTACACGATTCTCATGACATTCTATAATTTTATAAGATATTTCTGTCTCATTTTCACAACAAGTAGACAGCCAGTATTATGAGCAAGAGGGAATGACGTTTACGAATGAATGTTTACGAATTAGCTCAGGCTGGTATGATCCAATCGAATACTCAAATCGCGGATAACAATGATTCATTGATCATTGTAGTCCTTTATGAAAAACAGATTTTCCACCATTCCTACATGTTTCTTAGTAGGTACCATATAAAAAGTGAGTATTTATATACAAATCAGTTTTTTAAATATTTTTATTGATGATGCACCTGTTGTGAACGTCTAATATTTAAGGATATGATAGGACTACCCCTGTTTGTTTATTTGTCTGGTTTAAATTCTGCAATGTTTATTTGATAATGTTTGTTTTTTGTGCTATAATTTTTTTTAATATTATTATTTTTAACATTATATATATAGTTGGATAATTTTTGTAATTTTAATTTCATTGTTTAAAATTATCAATTTAATTATTATTCTGAATTTCTGAAGCTAAAGTTGATTCTAGTAGAGTATAAAGTACCTGATAATTATAGTTTGTCGTGTTGGTTACCTCTATCTCCCACCACTTTACTACAAATTAAATAGAAACTTAACAAAGTTGTGAGGTAGAAACTAAACTAAAACATTCCTATCCTACAAAATATTCGTAACCATGAAAGGAGGAGACAACCTCATTAGGACTCTTCAGTGTCGGCACGATCACGTGGGAAGGATGGGTGACGGCCTATTGCACTAAATGTTTGGAAATAATTACCAACAGTTTCTGTATGATACACATAAATTCTTTATAAAGGGCATTGTAAGCTTATATGGGAGGCATTAAAAGTTTACGAGGGATGTCTATTAATTAACTGCATGAGTTATAAACTTACGTTACACGTATAACAATGTTTTCTTTCGTTTATATTCAAATATTTATTTCGACGAGTTTAACTGGAGGACTTGATCGACTCGATCGTAATAAATAAAAAATATCCATAGAGTTCTCGGAAAGTTTAATAAAATTCTTTAAAAGGTAGAGGTGTCTGTCATAAAGTGATACAAATTGTCCTACTTTGAGCACTTGATGTGAGGGCAATGTACAATGTGCTGCAGCTGATAATGAAGGGCAAGATAGAGGGAAAAAGAGGTGTTGGCAGAAGAACATCGCGGCTCGGAAACATTCATGACTGGACAGATGATATTTAGTGAAGGAGATTTTTGGTCATATGGGAGACAGGAAGGTGTTCACTCAAGTGGTCGTCGACTTCATTTCGGGGGAACCTGACATGCCACAAGAATATGAAGAAGAAAATTCGTGAATTGTCACGCACAAGACATTAGCCATCTTCAATTTAGAGAAGTGTTATGATATTTATTCTGGATGTCTTATTTTTACGGCATGGAGAAGACGATGCAGCTATGGTATAGATAGATACTCTTAATTGTAACTTGATGTTACATGTACAAGAAGAAACGACATTACCACTGTGTCAGGAAATAATAATGGTACATTTATTGTAATTACCACAATTAAACTATAAATACGACCGATGTCCTTTTCAGTGATGAAGAACTACTTTGTCGACCAGTGGAGCCCTGATATATCTCTTTCAGTATCACTATTACAAATCCCACAAGAGAGGTAGTCAGAGAATTGAGTACATGAAATTACCATTAAGTTTGTTCTATCCTGGTTATAAAAAACACTAAGGTATTTACTGTATAGATAGGCATTTATATATTTTATTGTATTTATGTGTACTTTATGTGTACTGTGTGTTATAGTAGGAATATATTTTATTTTTGATTATTATGACACTGCTTGCCCCTCCAATACAAGTGTTGGTACACTTTCTGGAGGGGTAAAAAACGTATTTTGTTTTCCAGAAAATGTAAAAAAATAAGTATGAATTAAACAGTGTTAATGTATTATGTTTCATAAAAACAAATAAAAAAATGTTTAGAAAGGAGGATATCTATCTTTTGCAAAATTTCAAAGCTTTTTATTACTTTTGTAAAATAAATAGTTTGAAAATCCTTTATTTGTTCAATGTACAGATAAATAACTTTGAAATTGTGTTACCCTCGTTAAAAACAATAACTTCGTCGTTACAATACAACCTTTGGTACAAATACGTTATTCAGATAGTAGGAATTTTATATCGAAAGTAATTTATAAACATAATTAAGAAAAAATATCATGACACACGAATATTCTTTTTCTTGTGTATACTGCTTTGTTTATTTTGTTATATGAATGTGCAAGACGAAAAAAATAAATAAATAAAATATTCAAAAATACTACACGATGACATTTTGGACGCAAATATTTCAAGAAATAAAGAGAATATTTATTTTTATTCATATTACAATAACTTTTAAGATTTATGTGCTATGATTTTATTTACAATTTAAATTAAATTGTCGTAAAACTGTTTAAGCTTTTGATTGTCACCACTTTGAACTACCACAACTTATTATTCATTTTTTTAGTTCTAAACTTTAAAGTAAATCAGCATTTATCATTCAAAGGACAGCATACCTCAAAATGACACATGTTCTACGATATGTTTTCGACGTAAGAAGCGCAGAAAATTGGACCTCGAGATTTTGACAGAAAATTATCTGCGATACACATCTGAAGTGTTTTACGTACTGTGACTTGCACATAGCTGAAAAATTCTTGCTGAATAAGTTTTTTAGAATTCAAAATATTTTTGTGTAATCATGCTTTCACTGAATATAAAACAATAATGCGGAAGCTCATACGAATGTCTTGTATGGTACCATAGACTTACATTAAATTTTATAGTTAACTAACGTATGTAATTTTGTTAATTTATTTATTGAGTCAACGTTTATTTAGAAAAATTCCATGTTTATATTATATATGGAAGAAAACACTTTTGGTTTTAGTTTTACTTACATAAGTAATATTTATCTGTGTTATTTTTTTGTTGTCAGCATGTAAATAGTTCGTCGGTAGCCTGGAGGTAGAGTCTCGGCCTTATGAACATGAGGTCCGGGGTTCGATCCCAGGTGCCGGCAAACTCCCCTTTCACGAAACAAGCTTTTAGCTTACTGTGAAAGGTGTATAAGGTTGGATTTGGGTTATAACAAAACCCAGATATATCTTAAAAAAAAAAAGAAAAAAAAAAAGAATAGCGAAAGATGTGAATGTGCTTAAATAAATATTTAATTGAAGAGTGACTTGCTCTCGACTTATGAATCATTGTCAAACAAGCAAACAATAGTTTTCTAAAAGATTTCTGAATATATCGCGTTCTATTACGCGTATTTCCTCATAAATCTAATATATAAAAGGAAGTCGTGTGTGTTACAACACTTATAACTCAAGAATGGCTGTACCGATTTGAATGATCTCTGATTTGTTGGATTCTTCTCCGCCCGGAATAAACTATAGGCTATTAAAACATCTTACAAATTCACGGGAAGAAACAATATGAAGAAAATTATTTACGCCATACATTTTTAATTTCAAAAATAAAAACAATATGGAGAGTTATTGCGCTATTAGCGCCCCCACGTCGCCTGTTGCATTGTGCTAAAATAATCCGTAGGTTCTGCTATATTAAGAACCAAATTACTATAACTAATATGAACGAAATGTGTACTAATATTTGTTTACTAAAATTCGGTAGTTACATGGCAATAGTTTGTATCTCACTAAAACATAATTTTACAGGAGAGCAAAAACAAAGTTTGCGAAAGAGATATTTCAATCAAATTTCGAGCATTATATATCAAAATGAAGGTAATTATTATTTCTACAAGATAGATGTAACATTCTCTTAATAATTTCTTCTACAAGATGTAGGTAACATTCACTAAATAATTTCTTGCAGTTTAAAAATATTTGAGTTTTTTTGCCATGTTGATAAAACAATCTTTCTACATGTCAATAAGTTACGTCTTTTCTCTCTTTATTCTGACTATAAAGAGACATATCCTTTTGCCACATCAAATATTACACTATTTTGAGCATTTTATGGAACAAACTTGAAAACGCAAAAAATGCGAGATACAACCTATTGTCATGTAACTACCGAATTATTCGACTAATATTTATGTATCGATAGATCTTCTGTCACATAAATGTGGACGTGCACAGATTATATTTGAAATTGTATTTTATTTTTGCAGATGGAAAATTATTATTGAACCAAAAATTGTGCTATTAAAGATGAAAATAAGAATATGTTCATGTAGGTAGTTCTGATGCAAGATTGTGTAGTGAAATTTGCAGTCAGAGAAGAAAAATTACGAAGAAAATTATTTACGCCAAACATTTTTAATTTCAATAAAATATGCAATATGGAGAATTATACAAAATCAACAATGAAGTTTTTTTTATAGATTGGCCTATTTATATGATAATTTTTCTTTACATTCTCAAATTAGAATCGTTATCCATACAATTTAACATCTGTAGTTCTGATATTTCAATTTTTAAAAAATCATGGAAAGAATTTTTATAAATTTTAAATGAATAGGTAAAATCTACCTGAAAAAAAAATTAGTACCTACATAATTATATCTGCAGTAGCAGATAATTTATAAACAATAATCTGAGTTAAGTATAATTGTTCAACATAAATTGTTCATGTCGGCCGGTGTGGCGCGGAGCTCTTTCCTTTGAGTCACGAGGTCCCGGGTTCGATTCCCGGACAGGACAAAGTGAAGAATGACCTTTTTCAAATTGTCCTGGGTCTGGGTGTTACATATATATGTAGGTATATAGTGCATTGTATATGTGTGTATCGTCGCGTTAGTACCCATAATCATGATTCATCTAAGTTTGGGACTAGCTCGATGTGTGTGGATTGTCTATGTAAAAAAAAATGAATGTAACTTTCGCAGTTTAGCGGCCCCACCCGTTGTCGAGTACTTTTTTCCATAGAAAAGGTAATATTTTTGAAACTTGAGGAAATTGTTGCCATATGTAGAATTATTTTAATTTGCCGGCAAAAAAAATTCACTTCGAAAATTAATTTCCTAAAATTCCGTACATATTACTCGACAACGGGTGGGGCCGCTCAAGTTTCATAGTTGCGAATTTTTTTTCCTATAAAAGAATTTTCCAAAAATTTGGTGACCAAAAAATAATTCACCATATGGCAACAATTTGCTCAAGTTTCGAAAATATTACTTTTTCTATGGAAAAAAGTACTCGACAACGGGTGATGCCGCTAAACTGCGAAAGTTCCAAATGAATTATATTTTTTTACACTATACCTTCGATGACACACTTTGACAATTACGGGAGTTTGTAAAGAGATTAATAATATTAATCATTCATAAAGTCAGTGGGAGAGGGCAGAAGATAGGGCAGGTGTCGAACATGTGTTGAAAGGCTTGGTTTGGAGTGGCCAGAGGTTCTGGAAGCAGCGGTGGACAGTTATCTCTAGAGGAGATACTTAGGGGCAATGGGCCCCCGACCGAACTAGGACAAGGGGAAGAAGATGTATGTATGAAATCGTTCATTGATTCTTAGGAGGTACGAAGTTCGCCGGGCCAGCTAGTACCCAATAAAAGAAAAAAATACAAAACAGTCGAAGCAATTGATACAGTGATTAAAGTAAGGATTACTCGATGGATTGGATTTCAAAGTCTCTCCGTAAATTGCGATTAGAGCCAAATGACATGCTGTATTAGATTTTCCACTATATAAAAATATCTTCTCAAGTAGGGGAGAGATGGCTAAATTGTACCGGTTTTGCGGAAAGTGATTTTTTGTAAAAACTAAATATCATGGTAAATATTTGAATATGCCAAATGAAAGAGTATTTAGTTGGCTATCTAATTATGTTTTTCAAGAAGGTCAAAAGTGATTTGAACATTATAAAAAATAGTTTTGAAAAAAAAGTAGTCATCGGTACGGTATAGCAGACCGGGTTACTATATCGTACCAATGGTATTTAAATCGTACCTCTACGTAAATTTCAAACAAAAAAAAGCACAATAGTAAAGAAACAAATAAAAATACTTCTTAAAATATATTTAGCCCAGTACAACGTGATATGGAGAAAGAACTATTTACTCTAAAAACCATAACAATTTCTGAGATTATTTTCCATTTACCAAATAAATTATAAATATACCAAGTATTTATTACTAAAGGTTCTCTAGATTTAGAAGCATCATAGTGGTACGATTTCACGAACTCGCTCAAATATCAGAAAACAACAAATATCAAACCAAACTCAAAACTTATGCTCGAATTGCAAAAACTTTTTCAAACTATACAAATTTCGAATTAAAACGGTAATAATTACAAAGTAGGTAATATAATTACCCATTAATGTGTTATGCCCTTAGATACCAACTGAAAAAATTATATCGAATTGCCAAAATTAATAATTTGTTCATGATATATTTATTTTGACACAAACAAACAAATGAATACGTCAACATGATAGAAATGTTTATGCAATGAAATTTGAGTTAAATTGTTATAAAAAATATGCGTACTTTCGGAAATATTGAGGTGGTACGATTTAATAAGCGTACTCTACCCTACATATGGAAGTAACGTAACTCGAATAAACACATACTTTGAAATTCTAGAAAACAATAAAAGACCAATAACGATTCCAGGAACTGATAATAAAATATTCATTTTATTTACACCATCTACAAGTTTTAACTTATTTTCGTGTGCATAAATAATTTCTCACATGGAGTGATAATTTTGAAAAACAAACAACTGACGTAATGAATTTATAATTATTACGAGTACAGAAAGTTAGTACAAGTAAGTTAGAATGTTTATTTCATGTGAAAGGATTGAAAGATATAATCAAACGAACCGACAGAAAAAATGAAGTGTTCGTTCGTTTGAAATTTGCCTTGAAAGTATATTTATATTATTTAAAACACGAAACGCTCTTTATCACTTTGAATCTTTTATAATGTGTCTTTGCACTCGTAGTTTTTTAAACACCGATAGTAATAAGATTATAAGATATAGTCAGCACATTTATTTATCTATGAACGAAATTAAATGTAATACGGTTCGATAAATTCTACTGAATTTTCAAAAACGTAAATGATCATTGGAATTTTATACCAATCAGAACTCTCGATTAGAGAACCATGTTAACACAATGTAGCAAATCAGAAGAAATGTGAAAGGCGTCCCAATGCTTACGAATTGGCTCTAGGCTAGTTTAAATTATCACTTTCGGTGTCCATGGAAAATGTTTACCAATTCCACCATTCTCACTGTCACGATCTAAGATTCACCAATGGTGGCGTACAGACAGCTGGATGCGAACGTCAATCATCAAGCATCAAGCAAAAATCTTAAATCTTTCGGCGACAATTCGGAGCATTCTCCGAAGAAATATTGGAATGGATGCCTTCATTACCCGTCCATGAGACATAATGAAGGCATTCATTCGAGTTGTCTGTACGCCGCAAATCGAGAAACACATAACAACCATTTTTTGGGATGACGTCTTTCTCACTTCTTCCGATTAGATGTTACATTGCATAAACATGGTTCTCCAATAGAGATGTCTGAATGGTTTTGTCATCTGCATCTTGTGCCCAAATTCGGTAAAACAATAAAAAAATTGTAAATTTTCTAAACATTTGGTAATTTATACCCTTTTTTCGTTGATAGATTCCATTGATTTTCGATAATTTAAATAATTAATAAGTACACAGCACACAATATAAAGGTATTTTAATATGTCAATCTTGTATCTTGTACAATAGAAGTACCTTTTGGAGTAGCGTATCGTGGTAATAATTTTACCCCAAATCCCTTAACAACCCATCCCTATGTGTAATTTACTCTCTCTACCCCTTCAAATCATTCCCAGGAATGATTTAAATAATTTATTATAATCGCGTCGATTATGATCTCATGTACAGTTATTTTTCCCTTTATTATACCTACTGTTTATGAAAAATTAAAACAGAATAATAATATATATGATACACAGAAAGCGACTTTATCACGTTGCTATGACATCTCATAGCATAGCATGACATATCATCACACATCGTATTAATATACTACTTATTTATCTATTCTTTACTGTACATTGATAACAAACAATTACATAAAAGGTAAACATTCAAGTTAGATACAATAAATATACAGAGGGCGAGTTTATCGCAAAGGCGCGATCTCTTCCAACTAATCCAAACTTATACCTACTTCTTATCATTATTTAGAATTATTCAGGCTATTATGAAAAAATATCCACAATTATCCAGAAATGAGCTACGCCTACTACCCTAAATGTTTGAACTTTTATTGACTCAGAGAGAACGATTTGCATGTTTATTACCCACATGCAGTTGGTCCGCTGTCTACCTCGCTTGTACGGAATTCCGTATGCAATGAAATGAAACTGTCTTATACTTATAATTAGTCAAGGAATGGTTAATAAAGTGTGGATTTATAAATAACTAATAATTAATTTCGTGTTTGGGTTAATGTCGTATTAGTTTAGTATATGGATATAGTGCGTTGTAAGAGAAAATGCCGACAAATCTTTTAGATTTGGCGTGACTCGTTAAGTTGTATGTATTTTCATTTTTGTATTATTTTCATTAAATAAATAAAAAAGGTTTCACGAACATCGACAAATCGATAATTTGAATAAATGGCTGTTTTAAACTCGTTACAATCATCTATCATGTATATATTTTATTTTGAATTAGTCAAGGTAAGCCACCCGACATCTAATAAATCACGACTTATAAATTGAAATATGCTAATAGATCGTTACAGAAATCTTACACTACAACAGTAATTATTATTTGCGGTGTTTTCAGCTTTAATTGGAAAACCTACAAAGCAGAGTTCACTCATCTTTACAAATTAATTAACATAACTAACAAAATAATAATATTAATATGAATCTTAATCTTCTCAAATCTTGTTCATTAAGCTTGTTCGTAATTTGAGCTTTTCACCTTACATACTATCACAGCACTTCCCACAAGTGGGGTAGCCAGCATCCTACTGCGTACATATTATGTAATAAGCATCCTTCCGTAACTACAAAAAAATAAAACATTTAGTTTGGACGTCCCTCTTCTGACCAACTGTCGTATCTGACATTTTTGGCGACATCGAGTTATGATCACCAATGTGTACTTATATGTGCCTTGCATGTTCTCACTGAAGATCACACCTATAACTGTTACCGTTATTCTGGATAGCTTTTTGATTGTTTGTCGTATTTATGAATTACTCTAAATAAATGTGTTATATCTACTAATTCCTCAAAATTTCATCACAAAAATGAATCTGAGATATATAAGAATAGGTACAAATAAAATAATGTTATATATTTACACTGTATCATATAACAGACTAGGAGAGACGAAAATATTCACGGCAAAACACAAAAAACGCTCTTCTGAACAATTTACATTTAGGCAGATACGACTGTTGGTCAGAAGTGGAACGTGGAGGGCGGATATGATCACTAAATTTACGATGTTTGTTTATTTTATTTATTCAAATATTATACTATACTATACCCTTACGCCGTGTCCCAGGTGGGGTAGGCAGAGAGAACTTACTTCTTTCACTTCCTCTACATTCATCCAGTTTCTCATACATGCACGCGTATTCCTCTTACTTAACACGCGATTGTCCTTGAGTATTTGATCCATGTGGTCAAGCCACGTAGTTCTTGGACGTCCGCGCTTTTTCAGACCTTCTCTTTCAGATAAATACATCCTCTTTGTTATTCTTACATCATCCATTCGCTCCACGTGACCAAACCATCGCGACTTATTTACGCGCATTCCATCAAAACGCTCTTCTCACATCCATTCATTCTCCTGATATCCTCATTCTTCACTCTATCGCGCAATGTTTTACCTACCATCCTTCTCAGTAATCGTATCTCACATCATTTATTCCACTCTCGTCCTTCTTCAGCCACACATAAATTGAATAAAAAAATATGTTAAATCTCTACCAATTGTTCTTCCACCGCTTGACATCCGATATGTTTACCTTGGAGAGAAATGAGTTGAAGTACGAGTGGATCCATTCTTTTGATTCGTTCACATCAGTTTATTCTTCTTTATGTTCCCGGTCTCGCAATCTTATCCACATCACACATCCATCTGATCCTTGTGTTGTGAACTCTGACGAGCAAAAGTTTGCCAACACAAACATTTGTTTAGAAATTACTTCCAACTACTAGGTAGCTACATAATGTTTTATTAGGTTACGTATCTATTACAGCATCAATGCAGTTTACGTATACAACATACATAATATATTGAGATAAGCGCCCAAGTATAACTGTGCCTGCCGTGCACTTAGCTGCACTTAACGAAATTCCTACATTTAACTACATTTTTCTCTCCCCTTCCCTCCCCTTTACTAATCCATATTCCTCTTATCTCCTCTAATAATTGTGCATACATGGATGTAATATATCCTGAAGAAATGATCTGCACATCAGATACCTTACATTTGTTAAGATCTACAGTACAAACACTTAGATATATGGAACAATGTTTGTCTTTTTTGGCATGGAGAGGGCAGCTTGAATGTTTATTGCGTTCGGTTGATCTGCTGGCTACCCCACTTGTGGAATATGCCGTGATGGGATAGCAGTATCGTCAATAAAATGACTTCATAGTATGTACTCCATCGATTTTCATACAAATTAGAGAAGGGGGAGGCTAAAAAAATTAGACCATAAAATTACCCGGCAAGATCCATATTATTTATTTATTTTTTATTTATTTATTCATTCTTTACTGTACATTGATAAAAAAACAATAACATAAAAGGTATACATTCAAATTAAATACAATCAATATACAGAGGGCGAGTTTATCGCAAAGGCGCGATCTCTTCCAACTAACCCAAATTATTATTCTACACCAAACTGCATTCATGGAACTCGGTCCTCACATTTTGCACACTACAGCGCCTGCACTAATGCTGATCCCCACAAAATTAAAAAATGTAAATAAATATTCTTTCCAACAGCTTTGCAAAATAATAATGTTACAAATAACTCTGCCTTTTACAGGATATCCATTGAACGCCTTTAAGTTTTTGGAAACCTCATTTCATCTTTTTTCCCAGATATTTATTTATTTTATTCTTGACTGTACATTGGTTACAATATTACATAATAAAATAGTGTCATAAAAATAACTGTTATATAATTCAATGTACAGAGGGCGAGTTTATCGAGATTTATTATAAAGTGAGTTTTTTTTTAATTGTAATTTAATTTTGTACTCTCCTGTTTATTCTCATTTTTATTCGCACATAATTTATATACCTATTAATAAATTTAAATTGTAAAAAACCACCATACAATTTTCAAACTAACTCCACAGACATTATTTATCAATCAGGAAATTCAAATTTTCCAGTTATGAATTTTATAATTCTATTATAATATTATGATTTGTTAATACGAGGCATGCCTTTTAAGTTTTGTCGTTTGAAGAAAAAAACACTACTAGAACCTTATAGTACTTTTTATTGTTTTTCAAAGTATTCACCACGTAGCTTAATACACTTTTCCGTTCGCTCAAACCAGTTATTATAACATTTATTCCACTCTAAAGTGGGGGTGTTCAAAATGGCTGACTTGAAAGCGTCGACTGCTTCTTCACCGGACTGGAACCTTTGACCACGAAGACTTTTCTTAATTTTAGGAAATGTAAAGAAATCGTTAGGGCTTAGGTCAGGACTGTATGGAGGATGGTCAAGAATTTCTACTTTTTCCTGCTTCAAATACTCAATTGTTTGCCGAGCGCTGTGTGAGTTTGCGTTGTCGTGGTGCAGGATGATGCGTCGCTTTGAGTTAGATTTTCGAAGTTCGGCGATGACTTCTGGTAAACAAACTGTGGTATACCACTCTGCGTTAACCGTTCTACGATCTTCAAGTGCAATAGTCGCAACATGGCCGGTTTTTCCAACGAACGTGGCCACCATCTTCTTTGAAGTGCTTTGAGAACGAACAACTTTAGTCGGCTTTGGCTCGTCTTGAAAGACCCAGATTGTAGATTGTTGTTTGGAATCAGGATCGTAGGCATAGATCCAAGATTCGTCACCACTGATGATGTCGTAGACGTGATTTGACTCTCCTCGGTTGAACCGTTCCAGAGTTTTCTTACACCATCTGACGCGGGCCGCCTTGTGATCGTCGGAAAGCAGATGCGGTATCCAACGGCAAACTAGCTTTCTCACACCAAGCGCTTCATGCAAGATCTTCTGAATCGTTGTCCCTGAGATGCCTAATAGAGCCTCTATCTCTCGATACGTCACATGACGATCTTCGAGAATTAGTTGTCTCACAGCAATGATGTTATCTTCAGTGAAGGCGGATTTTGGGCGTCCTTCGCGAGATTTGTCACGAAAACTAGTATGTCCACGCTGGAATTCTAAATACCAGCGTTCGACAGTCCGCAGACATGGGGCTTCATCAATGAATACAGATGTTAACTCTGCAAAACACTGAAGCCGTGTGAGGCCTCTTCTAAAGTTGTAGAAAATTATTGCACGAACATTTTCCTTAGAAAGATTCATTTTCGTACGTAACCTGACAGATTCCAGTCGACGCTGTGACTAAACAATAGCATTTATCCTAATACTTTCAACTGTTTTGAGATTCAAAATTTAAACACATTCGAATATAGAACAGTTCCAAATTCAAAATTGCCGGGAAATATGGAAACGACAGAACTTAAAAGGCATGCCTCGTATAACGGTAGTATTGTGCCAAGAAAGTCTGTAATTGTTTCTGTTAGCAGCTGAGCTGAAGGAATGTATTATCCTTATCCCGTCTCTACTCTTCCAATTTGAAATGGATCCAAAGGAAGTTGATTGAGTGAATCAATCCTTTTGTCTTCCCTCCCTCCCCCTCTTCGACTACTCTCACGTTGAAATAACTACCACCTATTATTATCACCAGTGGCGCGTCTAAAGTTTCTACACTGGGTTATCTCAATACAAAGTTGATAAAGAATTATTAATTTATATTAAAAGAAACTTTGTATTTTCCACTAGAATAACTTTAATTAGAGTTAAAACGTTTTCGGAAGTACTTGTTCCATCATAAGTAACAATACTAATTTTTTTAAACTAAGTTTAGTATTGTTACTTATGATGGAACAAGTAGTTCCGAAAACGCTTTTACTCTAATTAAAGTTATTCTATTGGAAAATACAAAGTTTCTTTTAACATAAATTAATAATAAATATGGAATTCCACAGTATTAATCACGAAACATTCGAAAAATTAATAAAGAACATTGTCAAACAGTAAAAAGTACTTATTTGAAAAAACTTCACCGCGATAGATATAAATATTATTATAGTGACAATACGAACACCTACTTTGATCTTAAAGATAATACAAAACAGCATAATGTTCAAAATTCGACTGCCTTTTACTATTTATTATGTTCACCCATGCTAATGCTGACTGTTGCCAATGTTGCATTGATTTTTTTTTTTTATTATAAAGCTTATTTTAATATTTGTTGAAAACATTTGCATGACCGTTCCGTGCAAAGTTTTATTAGGCATTATTACAAAAAAAAATATGTCGCTGTGCCACCCGGTATTCATGCATAGTGATTCGAAAACAAAAAATTGATATTTTTTTCGGGATTTTTAATCTAAAAATAAACTATCCGAACTCAAAATATTACGATTCAATAGAGAAAGCATTGATTTATAACATTTATTTTTTCCGTGAATACGTAATATTATTTAAGACGATTTAAAAAATAATATAAAACATCAAAAAAATGGCACTTCAGTGATCGGACAAAAACAAAAATCGGTGCATTGAACTATAGCTCCATACACTTGGATTATTTTTCCGTAAAAATCGTGAATTGTAACTATACGGTCCTATTTTAGAACGTCATTTATGTGTAGTGTTTACAAGTAGTAGAAATAGGTCCCATTGGAAATAACACTTGCCTACAAAAAAATACTACTTTAACATAACATGGAAAGACAATTCACACATATCAAGCTAGTCCCAAACAAAGATATGAGTCTTGTATTATGGGTACTTACGTGACGACACACATAAATAATGCACTAAACACATAATTATAACACCCAGACCCAGGGCAATTTAAAAAAGGCCATTCTTCATTTTGCCCTTTATTCCTTGTCTTGTATTATAGCAGCGCGAAGTTTTGAATTATCGGATTGTTTTTTCGCGTATACTTTAATTATTTTCAATCTTCAATAAACTTCACGCTTTTGGGCTTATATAGAATACACGCTACTGATTATTACTCTTCTCATTTCTCTGTACAAACGCCTTGCTTCCATTAACCCAGCAATGGCGCATTCAGAGAGGGGGTTGATAAAGGCCATAGCCTCCTCTTTTCTCTTTATTCAAAACTTTGTTTTACCAACACTAATGTGAAAAAAATTACCAAAAGAAGAAAATTGAAATTAGTCCTTGAATTCAAATTAGACTAAGAAATTTGATGTTTTTGATTGATGTGTGAGTAAAAAATATCCATTCACCAAATTTTGATTGTTCTAAAATTGCTCTCCCATTACATTAGTTTTTATTTACTGGGTTAGTTGCAACATATCAAAATCATAACAGTAAGCGTGCCTTCTGTACATTGAGTTGTATTATTTATATTTTTTACACTATTTAATATCAACAAACACTACAACCAGTGCATAGTTTGGGTAGATGGTGCTCTTGCAGCTGCCTGAATCCACTACTGAACCCACTTCTCTTTCTTTTAAATTCAAAATAATAGTTAAACATCAATTAATTTTGTATTTTTTTTTCATTCCGACTAAAATACAGTGTAGTTTATTTAATTATGTTGTTTTTAGTGTTTATTGTGCTAAAGTTTAAATAATAAATTGTAAAAATAGAAACATACAAACTAAATCTAATAAAAATTTGTGACAATAATATTTAACAATTTTTTTATTATAAAAGTAGTAAAGAATAAATTATAGTGTGAAATAATCGTGTAAATGCGCCCTTGAGATGATTTGAATCATGAAAACGGCGCAATATAAATTATCCAATAATAATATAGTGAAGAATAAAATAAATAAATAAAATTATTTTATAGAAACAGACCAAGGTTTTCCGTTCAAAGAGATTTTATACCTATATAGCAACTGATTACGCCGAGATTGTCGCACTCTTATAGAGAATTTTAAATAAAGACATAAAAAAGTAGCGTATTCACAGAAAGTTTTACTTATTGAATACCAAAGGATGAACATCTTTAACTTTAGCTCTTTGCGAAAGGTTGTAAAGCATATTACATTTCTATATAGCGTTGGATGTTACATTTATATCTGAAGAGTTCATAGTATATATAATATGTATGTGTGCTTAAAACACAAATACTCGTAGCTTGGTGTATTTGTCGCTTTTAATAAAACTCGTATTAGGTACCTACCTAGTATATTTATATATTATTATGTTACACTTCACAAACGGAATCGAATATATTGTTCATGCTATAAAACGAATGATAGTGATGTAGTACTTTATATAATACAGTAAAAATATTTTTTGTTAACAGGACTTCACAGCCAGAATTTAATTTGAAATCGTTCGACTATATGCAAAAAATTGCCTAAAAACAGGTGTTTACTCCAAATTTTAACTTTTAAACTACGTACGAACCAATAAACTACGAAGCATTAAAAAAATACTGTCTCTCTTTTTGCGGTAAGTGAAAAGGGAGATAAAGAAATGAAGTATATTTCACTCATTATCTATACACCACTTGGTCACTAACACACGTAAATATAGTTAATATTATGTCCGAAAAACTACGAACATTAAAAAATCACTGTCTCTCTTTTTGCGGTAAGTGAAAAAGGAGATAAAAAATGCGACGTACGTGATGTATATTTCACTCATTATCTATGACACCAAATGACACAAAAATCATTGCGTACAAAGACATAATTTTTAACAAGATTGTGCACTCCATTGAAAAAACGGCATGTATAATGCAATTGATGCACCAGAGGTCACCAAGGCCCACCTGCGAGAGAGCATTCATGCCCCAAGAGTTATAAATTGGCCTACATATACCTATACATGAATATAGCAAACACGTAGGTAGGTAGACTATTATTATTTTTGCTGGATAATTGTAGGTGTTTACTTAATTGGCGTTCCCTTTTCTCTGCTTACTCTACATGGGATGTGGCGTGAGGGTATAGATAGATTCATCAAATCATTGGTCATAAAAAAGCTTATTAGCTTTACATGTCTACCTTGTTGTATGTACATATATGTGGGCGTATAAGTGGGTATATTTCCAATAAAGTACTCAAATACTTTTTTTTTAATAATACTCAGTTTTATTCTGCAACAATTATATAATTTATATTATACACCTTAAAAAGTACACGTAAAGTAGGTATATTTGAGTTTATCCATAATTTGTTGCACCATTCTGCATTGAGTTGACCATAATTTATTCTTTCTTCTGGGACGTCAAATTAAGTGACAATGATGGCTGCCTTAAGAAACGGCGACTGGGGCACCAGTGCTGCAAAAGTATAAAAGAATATTTAATATGTTTTTCCCTTGTTTATTATTTTTGACTCCACCATTAAATTGCAAACAACAAAAAGGCCGGGATTTGGAGAGAATGATTCATGCATCTTTAGTATCACAAAAAAAGATTTGAGTCATCATAATCCAAGGATAAATTTACAATCTGTCCATATATTTGCAGAGTATTTTTTCATCATCGAAATAAAACAAAATTATAGCAATAAAGTGATTTAATGTGTAATCATGTCTTATGGCCGGTTTCAATAACCTATCTATCCGTGACTATCGATTGAAATGTATGATTCAAAATATAGAACACAATAGATTTCAATCGACAGGAGCGGATAGATAGATTATTGAAACCGGCCAATAATGCACAGTCTTATTAAAGTACAATGTCTTTGTGCTAAAATTTCACGTGGAAATGGAATGTCAAAATATAAATATTATATGTTTCCATAGTAACCATACATGCAAAGTGGTTTCTGCAAATACGTAAATATATAATATGCATATTTAGAAAACTTCGAATACTCATAATAATCTAAAAATCAAATGCATGCTGAGATCTATTTTTACATTAAACCATTTTCTCACTATTGATTCACAAACTAATTTTATATTATTACTTAGTACATTTATGGAATACTTAAATCATTCGCAAACTAGTGAATGGCATCATGAATAAATACATAAAATAAAATAATAATAATTGTACCAAAGCTTGTTTTAAAACATACATATGTATCCGAGATTCAAACATGTTGCGTGTATTCATATATCAGCTTATTTGAAATAGTAACATGAAAATAAGATAATACGTGCTGATTTTACTATATACCTAAATATCAGGATATCAGTTAAGAACTATGTACTTACATTTGCAAATGATAATTCAAGTCTTAGTAATTCTCCATCACCGTTTTAATGTCACTAATCATCTAATCATCTGATAATCTGGAAAGTATAAAACATAAAGAATTTATTAATTTATTCTATCAGAAACATTGTTTGCTTACTCACGCGTATTAAAATATTTTATTTTTAATAATTACTTTAGGAAAGGTTACGTTACAAAAAAAAATATGTCAAAAACAATATAATATAAATCAATCATTATAATATACTCACTCATTTTGATCATGTGAATAATATGTAGCTAATTTATTTTTTCTTAACATTCGTAATGACTCTTTCGTCATTTTAAATAATGAAAAAATTAAAATAAAACTATAAATCAGTGTATTTAGTATATTTCTGATTTAATACTAATACTCACAAAAATAACAAAATGTTGCTATGACAACAATATTGACATCGGTGAATGTCATTCTGAGGAGTTCATACACAAAGTTACCTACATCAACTCTAGAACATTGAAACTAAGAAAACAGCATACCTAAATAAATTTGGTGAATTCTTTGCAGAGTACGTACCGGCAGCAATTTAGATCCCTGATACCGGATATATTTCTATGTATTTGTATTATTTTATCATAGTCTTTGTAAGGTATACGAACTGTAATTTAGTGTTAAGAGCATAATATTTTCTGTATTCATCTTTTAATAATTGGATATTAGCTGGCACTTTGCGTTTATCATTAGAAAAGAAATATGTTGCAACTAATAAGCAAAAAGAGAAATAGGCGGATATGCTGAGGTCAATCTACAGTTTTATAAAGTACACAAACAAGTTCACCAACATTAAATTAAAAATAAAAAAATACTAATTTATTTGAATTAATTATATAAAACACTTATTTGTAGTGTTTAAACTGTGACTTTTTATTGATTAAAAGTCACAGTGGATATAATATAAATAAGTGATTTATTTGTAAGTAATTCAACATGAATTTCCACCGAGAACCGTCGGTTGAAAATATCAACTTCACTGATTTATTTTACTTCATTCATAGTTAAATATTTGTGAAAAATGGATCGGTGTGCCTTTACTTGTGAAATCCTCATCTATAGTACTGAACACTCATTCTCGTATTCGTCGATTCGCATTTTGACAGACATGGAAATAAATATTATTTAGGTATATTAAGTTATAATGTTTTTTTTTATGAAAAAAAAAACATTTATATAGGGATTACTTGATGACACATATAAAAATATGTTTCCTTGGTAAAAATCAAGTAATCTAGTGCTGTAATTATGTAGTTTCAAGCATAAAACCATCTCTATTTTTTAATAATTTTAAATAAATAATCAGACGCAGATTCAACAGCGTGCCGACTCTTTGGCTCGGCTGGCCGAACTAAAACCGAATTTTGAGTTCTACGGAAATTTTCATAAAAACTTTCCCGCAAGCGGAAAATTTAAAATGAAAATTTCAAAATATAAATAACACATCACGCTATTATAATCATATGATAAATTATTCAATTAAAATTGTTTTAAATATGTTTTCCTTATTCGAACTTGACGAACTAAAAATTATATTTTCTTATGTGCACGTCACAAATCCCATTTTTTTCGCATATTAAAAAAAATACGCCTAAATATTACACAAATTTAAGAAAAATAGGTTTTTTCTAAAGCATCCTTGGAGCTAAATTTACTTCATAATTTATGTAACCTCTAAGATGATTGTCTTAAAATACCTCTGCTAGTCGTGATGAAATTTCGGAAGGTGTTTTTCAATCGATAATTTCTACATGAATCTCTCGGTTATTTTTTTTATTATTATTAAAAATACATTAAAATATGTTCAAATATTAATATTATCAAAAACAAACAGTAAAAATATCATCTCGATCACGAAAATATTGCAATTAATTAATAATCAATGTTGAAAAATGGTTGCGTAAAATCATGTGACAATTTCGAGTTCCCTACCTATCAAGGGCTCTTAAGTTTTAAAAGAGATGAGATAATAATATACTGTTTTTTTGCAATGATAATAATGTGATGTTAAATTATATCGTAATATTTGGCAAATACGAAAGCAGACATTTCGACTGTATAAAAGCAATAAATAATAATTATTGTACATGGCGCGTGAAGCAAGTGAAACGACATAAAAAATGTATCTACAAACCTTAGTATTCGTTTTATTTTACAAAATTAAAATATTTTTCATTCGTTGATATCATGATCATAGAGAATACTGTTGAAAACGGTTTACAAAAGAAGTTACAGCGAATAAGATTATTGTTTATTCTATGTAATAATGTAATATTGTAAGCCTCAAACTATAACACCATACGTTATCTCCACAATGCTCGACAAAATACTTTCAGTTATTATAACGTGAAATATTCAATTTTTGAAATCAAGATTAGATAATATGTAATTGGAATTTTTTTCTAGCGTAGTAAAGATACAAGTGAGTTATTGAAATTACGATAAAAGTGAGTTATTGGAATTTCGATTGAAAAATCTCGATTGGGACGAAATATTTTATTTGGTACCAAAGATAATTCACATCCCCAGTTTTAAATCTATCATAACCAATAGTCACGAATCTTCTTTAATATGCACAAAGTTAACATTGAAACTCTCATCACATAATCCGAAAAACGTCAGGTCTGGGAATTAAAGTATTTTAACCAAACCGTACGTTGAATGTTTGAACATAAAGCAATAGAATATAAATAATATACATACAAATAAAAAAAAACGTTGTGTGAGCTTTTCACAGAGTTGACTATTACTTTAAAGTATGCGTTCATATACCTAACGGTTCAAAAGAGCTTTATTGATTCAACCATCACAAATATAAATTAACTGCTATTGCAACTGTCAACTTGTCTAGGAATGGTTCCAAATTTATTTCTGAATATATTAACGGTCAATTTCAATTGTATTTGGCTTGGAGACAACATGTGCTTGGCATAACATAAGTTATAAAATACTCTTCGTACATTAGCTCGAATCATTTAAAAAATATATAAGACACAGCGAAGTGAAATTTAAAAAAAAATCTTACCACTTTACATTTTTTTAATCTGACACTGTTATATTGGCAATGTCCTTATAAGACAAAAGACGTCTCTTTCATTCTTCATAATAATCAATTTACTCCATTCTAATAAAGTATTTATTGTCTTTTAACTCATCATCTATCCCCTAACCCATTTCTATAGTTCCTATAGTTACCGATCACTTTGGATTGTAGATTTTTTTCTTTCATTTTGTTCTACAATTTAGAGATTTTTCTTCTTTGTGTTTTTATTATTATTATTATTATTATTATGTGTTTAGTGTTAATATGACGTGGTTAGATGGAAGAAATCACTATAAAGTGATAGTCTCGCCACTGTAAATTATCACATTTTTTACTTAAATGTAAACTGATTTGTTATTTTTGTTATGTGAATGATGATTAGATGTTAGATGGAAGAAATCACTTTATAGTGATAATCTCGCCACTGCACATCGTCCTAGTTTTTAAAAATTTTATACTATTTTGTTAACACTGTAATGTAATGATGATGTGCAAGAAGAATAAATAAATAAATAAATAAATGATGTGCAAGAAGAATAAAATAAATAAATAAATTAAGTATTTGAAAAACACGTTCAGAGGATGGGTAGCACCAGAATCCCAAATATTGTTCTACATGGACTACCTGATGGACGACGCCTACCAGGAAGACCCCCTAAACGATGGAAGGACAGCTGGGCCTCCACATCGCAAGAGGACCCTCCTGCATGAACAGACCTCTGGGTCTAATGAAAGATTAAGAAGAAGAAGAATAAGAAAAACTCAAATACTGTTTTTTTTCGTGGATGTTAAAGTTTTATTAAGTTATATTTTGCTCCAATTTAATATATTCAGGCGTAATTTTTTTTTTTAATAATAATAATAATATATAATCTTTATTTCACATTTTATACATACAATTACAATTCACATTTATCAAATCACATATAAAGATATATTCATAAAACTGCAACCAATGAACGAAGCCCGTTAAGTCATTGAAATGACTTGTCAACAGGCTCCGCTCATCTCCACATCCAGCTTATAACTAAAAAAAAAAGAAGTTAAATACAACTATATTAATCATATAAATGCGCACAAATCTATTTAACACTCACACTACAGTTATATGTACATATTTCTATTTTTTCTGAGCCAATTCTTAAATAATAATTTTAATTTTCCAATTTTGTCACACTTTTTTATGCAGAGTGGCAGCGAATTGAATAACTTAGGAACCAAGCACTCCAGAGTGCGATCACCATACTTATTGTTGGTTTTAGGTATTTTTAAGCCTTCATTTTTTGTGAACCGTGTATTATGAATATGTATTAACCTCTTTTTAAATTTAAATTTATTTAAATTTAAATTTATTAGATGTTTTATTTAGAAGATGTTTTATAAAGTTGGTATTATTGCCGAAGCTACATAAATATTTCATTTCAATTAAGGCATTATAATCAAGGGCGTACTCAGATTTTTTCTCTAGGAGTGGGAGAAGGAACTTTTTTATTGTTAAAACTCTATCAGCTGTTGCACCTTTTTTTATCTCAGTGTTGACGATTTAACATAATGGCGACATTTCTAATCTCCGTCGTCATGTCAGTATAAGAATTTGTTTTGAATGTTTTTAAATGTTTCAAAATATCCTCGTTGCTGTAAATAAATTCACTATCATTATTCAGTTTGAAGAGGGATGGCTTCCTATTGCGGTTCCAATTATGTATTTATTTTACCAAATACGCCATTTACAAATGTATCAAGACTAAAAATAAAACACACATTCCAAATTCACTTAACTTAGTTACAAACCATATATGGCCGGTTTCAATAACCTATCTATCCGTGACTGTCGATTGAAATCTATGGTTTAAGATATAGAACACAATAGATTTCAATCGACAGTAGCGGATAGATAGATTATTGAAACGGGCCAATAAACAATTTTGTATATTCAATTAATTGTTTTCGAGGAGGGGGCAGCCGCCTTATTCCCCCCATCCCCTTGTGTACGTCCATGCATAAAATAATATTATCTAATGCTTATACCTTTTTGAGATCATTGGACGAGATATGTTTATTATGATTATGTGAAATTATAATTATAGGAGTATATTATGATAGAAGATGTGTAATTAAGTACCTACTTACTTGTTATACCTAATTATAAAAGGCAATATAAAACGTCTCTAGGGCGTAGTTTATTGTGTGTTAGTCTCACTATACAAGTACTTACAATATTATTCACGTATTTACAGAGCAACATTCAGAAGGTATTTTTGTTACCATTATAAAATACTAGCTGGCCCGGCGAACTTCGTACCGCCTAAGAATCAATGAACGATTTCATACATACATCTTCTTCCGCTTGTCCTAGTTCGGTCGGGGGCCCATTGCCCCTAAGTATCTCCTCCAGAGATAACTGTCCACCGCTGCTTCCAGGACCTTTGGCCACTCCAAACCAAGCCTTTCAACACATGTTCGACACCTGCCCTATCTTCTGCCCTCTCCCACTGACTTTATGAATGATTAATATTATTAATCTCTTTACAAACTCCCGTAATTGTCAAAGTGTGTCATCGAAGGTATAGTGTAAAAAAATATAATTCATTTGGAACTTTCGCAGTTTAGCGGCCCCACCCGTTGTCGAGTACTTTTTTCCATGTTAAAGTAATATTTTCGAAACTTGAGGAAATTGTTGCCATATGGTGAATTATTTTTTGGTCACCAAATTTTTGGAAAATTCTTTTATAGGAAAAAAAATTCGCAACTATGAAACTTGAGCGGCCCCACCCGTTGTCGAGTAATATGTACGGAATTTTAGGAAATTAATTTTCGAAGTGGATTTTTTTTGCCGGCAAATTAAAATAATTCTAAATATGGCAACAATTTCCTCAAGTTTCAAAAATATTACCTTTTCTATGGAAAAAAGTACTCGACAACGGGTGGGGCCACTAAACTGCGAAAGTTGCATTAATTTTTTTTACATAGACAATTCACACACATCGAGCTAGTCCCAAACTTTGATGAATCTTGATTATGGGTACTAACGCGACGATACACACATATACAATGCACTATATACATATATATGTAACACCCAGACCCAGGACAATTTGAAAAAGATCATTCTTCACTTTGCCCTGTCCGGGAATCGAACCCGGGACCTCGTGGCTCAAAGGCTCCGCGCCACACCGGCCGACATGAACAATTTATGTTGAACAATTATACTTAACTCAGATTTGTTTATAAATTATCTGCAGTACGTAATATAATTATGTAGGTACTATTTTTTTTTTCAGGTAGATTTTACCTATTCATTTAAAATTTATAAAAATTCTTTCCATGATTTTTTAAAAATGGAAATATCAGAACTACAGATGTTAAATTGTATGGATAACGATTCTAATTTGAGAATGTATAGAAAAATTATCATATAAATAGGCCAATCTATAAAAAAAACTTCATTGTTGATTTTGTATAATTCTCCATATTGCATTTTTTGTTGAAATTAAAAATGTATGGCGTAAATAATTTTCTTCGTAATTTTTCTTCTCTGTCTGCAAATTTCACTACACAATCTTGCATCAGAACTACCTACATGAACACATTCTTATTTTCATCTTTAATAGCACAATTTTTGGTTCAATAATAATTTTCCATCTGCAAAAATAAAATACAATTTCAAATATAATCTGTGCACGTCCACATTTATGTGACAGAAGATCTATCGATACATAAATATTAGTCGAATAATTCGGTAGTTACATGGCAATAGGTTGTATTTCGCATTTTTTGCGTTTTCAAGTTTGTTCGATAAAATGCTCAAAATAGTGTAATATTTGATGTGGCATAAGGATATTATGTCTCTTTATAGTCAGAATAAAGAGAGAAAAGACGTAACTTATTGACATGTAGAAAGATTGTTTTCATCAACATGGCAAAAAAACTCAAATATTTTTATACTGCAAGAAATTATTTAGTGAATGTTACATACATCTTGTAGAAGAAATTATTAAGAGAATGTTACATCTATCTTGTAGAAATAATAATTACCTTCATTTTGATATATAATTTTTTAATTTGGAACATAGTGTTAAATAAAATAATTTAACAAACTTCACTGGCTTGTGAAAAATGTAATATTTAAGTTGTACTATATAAAATGTATAAGCTGTTTGTTTGTATTAATAAAATAAAATTAAAAAAAATTAAAAATTAAATTAATATAATGCTCGAAATTTGGCTGAAATATCTCTTTTGCAAACTTTGTTTTTGCTCTCCTGTAAAATTATGTTTTAGTGAGATACAACCTATTGCCATGTAACTACCAAATTATAGTAAACAAATATTAGTACACATTTCGTTCATATTAGTTATAGTAATTTGGTTCTTAATATAGCAGAACCTACGGATTATTTTAGCACAATGCAACAGGCGACGTGGGGGCGCTAATAGCGCCATAACTCTCTATATTGTTTTTATTTTTGAAATTAAAAATGTATGGCGTAAATAATTTACTTCATATTGTTTCTTCCCTTGAATTTGTAAGATGTTTTAATAGCCTATAGTTTATTCCGGGCGGAGAAGAATCCAACAAATCAGAGATCATTCAAATCGGTACAGCCATTCTTGAGTTATAAGTGTTGTAACACACACGACTTCCTTTTATATATTAGATTTAAGGGCATAAAAATAATGATTTGAATGTGCGTGTCGATATTTTCAACATAACCTATAATGACTTTATCGCCAGGATAGAGACTCTCTTTTGAGTTTGTTGTTACTTTTTGATGATGTCTCTTTTGTGATTTTTCTGTCTTGCTTTTTATCCTGCTCAGGTATAGCCTTGGCCAAAAGCTGTTATGGTATCAGTGCAGGTTGACATTTTTAAGGTAATAATAATATGTCCAGCTTCAGAAGCAAATTAAAAACTGAACTCTTCACTGGCGCCCTTGAGACGGTCTAGGGACTGTTTAACGGCGTCAAAAATAAAAACATCCAAAATCATCATCATCTATAATTGGATTTATAAAATTAAACTATGAATGTTTTTTTTTTCATTAATTGTATCGGCATTAACTTTGTAACACTTAATTTTAAATTATCAAATAATTATCAAATAAAATAAAATAAATATTTACTATTTTGTTTTGTGTTATTTTTGAGTAAGATTAACGCACGACCGGTTTCGCGGACTCAGTATAGATCAACACCTGACGATGCGAACTCGGAGTCCGCGAAACCGGTCGTGCGTTAGTCTTACTCAAAAGTAACACAAAACAAAATAGTAAATATTTATTTTATTTTATTTAATTTTATGAATGTTTTATTTGCGAGAGACGAATTTCGACGTGTGAAGTTATTAAGAAAGACATAACCTCAAAAATATATAAAAACCATAGTATTTTTTAATTATCAAACTATAAAATTTTACTGATTGTACACCATTGCAATAAATATCACAACATTTATGGATACACAGCAGAAAATTAAAAATACTCATTGTATCGTAACTGTTAGAATGGTGGAATTGGTGAACGTCGTCCATTTACACCGAAAGTGATCAATTCATAGAGATATTTCACATTTTCGACTGACGGTATTTGGTGGATACTTTTGTTAAAATTTGTTATAATAAAATTTGTTTATCTATATTCTAGAGCAGTGGTTCTTAACCTTTTTGGGGGTACTGAACCCCACCAGTTACATATGCATTCACCGAACACCTCCTAATTTGAAAAGTAAAATTAGATTTTTACAAATTCAAAACATGGTATATATTTATATATAGGTGTAAAAATTTAAAAAAAAAATCAAAACATTTAATTTTAATGGTTAAATCAAAACATGAAACATATTAATTAATGAATTATCTGAGTAGTTTTTTCTTTTTCCAACTCGCAAAACTATCTTGCCTTTAAAATGATTTTCACCGAACCCCCAAGACTGACTCACCCCAAGACTGACACCCTGGGGTTCAATCGAACCCAGGTTAAGAACCACTGTTTTAGAGTCTAAAAACGTGGGATTCCCTACAAAAAATAGGTCTTCCACTCTTTTCTGTTAGTTTTTCAGTGTCTCGTCAAAAGCAGATTATCGTTAAACATCACATATTTTAAAACATAAAAAAACATCTTTGGTACAACAATAACGTGTGTTCTAAATGACATAAGATAATATATGGGCACGGAATGAACGAATTTTGTCTGCTGGCTACCCTGGCTGAAATGATGTGATTTTATACGAAATAATACTTATTTACCCGCAATGTTATTTATTATAAAAGGCAACAGCCGTTTATTTCGTAGTTAAATAAATAAAAGGTAATATTCATTTAGATTATTTTTTATGATTCAATAAGAGCATTTTGTATATTTAATAAGTAGGTACCTACGCACTGTGAATCTGCTTGCCATCCCACTTGGGAGACTTGTAATAACATTATGTAGTATAATAAGTAGGTAATATGTGGGTGGATAAAGGATAACAAAAAAGGAGTCCTGAAGATATACAGTCGTACCTCCACTATATATATAAGCTACCTAGATATGTTACTTACAGAAACCTGAATTTTTCGGTGTAATCTTTTAGAAAAGTGATGTTATTTTCAAGGAATCGGCGTTAATTTTCCAAGTGAGATAGTGTTATTTCTAAGAAATGTATGTTTTTTATTTACAAAGAAATATAAATTAAGAGAATTCAACACAAGATTTGAAATCGGCGCTATTTTTTCAAGTAAGATAGTATGGGGTGTGGTGGTTGGTATTGTGTTATTGAGTATAATGATTGCTCAATCATAAATAAAATATTATCACAGATTTACCGTGTATATATTTTTAACAGAAGAGTATGCAATAAAAGAAAATTAATTAATCTGATTCCAATATGCATTAAATGAGAAGTTGTGATCATTTAGGAACGAAATAAAAGATTGATTGACTTACATGAAAAACACTATCACAAATTTTATTCGTTATTCTATCTCCGCCACAATAGTGTTATTTCTAAGGAATGTACCCATTCACTGTGTCGGTGTTTAGGTAGTAGAATTCCATATCGAAAAAATAAAACAGGGGTTTTATTCTACTAAAGATTTTATTTTGTGAGAGAGACGTCTTTCGTCTTATGAGGACATTGTCAATCTGATTTTAAAAATACAACATTATTCATATATATAAAATATTTACAATAACAATGATGAGAGAGTATAGTATTACTATACTATACTATACTCTCTCATCATTGTTATTGTAAATATTTTATATATATGAATAATGTTGTATTTTTAAAATCAGATTGACAATGTCCTCATAAGACTCACAAAATAAAATCTTTAGTAGAATAAAACACCTGTTTTATTTTTTCGAATGTACCCATGTTTTTTTTTTATTTACAAAGAAATATAAATAAGAGAAATCAGCACAATTTTTAAAATCACAAGTTCTATTTGCACTGTAAATGATACTATAGTTAAGTAATATATATAAATATTCAAAATTGTTTGAAAATTTACAAGCACATGGAACAATGTCATCCTAAACCCCAGGATTATTGGATCTAATTAAGAACAAAAGTTTGTTTTTCAAAGAATAATACAATAGGTGTAATACAATTATTTTTTTGATAATATCTCGTTTTGTTTTGCGAAAATGTCGTTAAGAATTAAATTTCGGTGTTATTTTTCTAAAACGTAAAAATTCGCGTTATTCGTGAAAAAAGTGCGAAATCGCGAGTAAAATCAGGTTTATCGCAAACACGAAAAATTCAGGTCTTAAGTAATTTATAATGGAATCAAATGTAAGGAAAGATAGTGAGTACCTACATAATAATTATATATACTTTCGTAAGGATTTGCGAGATGTGGCGTAGAAAGGGAGGTTTGTTTGAGATTCAGTCAGTTCAGTGATTGCTTATAGTGATCTCGTGTATTTGAGTGGTGTACTGCAACAATCCTTCAAGCCACAAAATAAAAAAAAGTAAGCGTCAATTATAATATTGTGGTATAGATGCGCGATGTGTATTGATAATTTGTAAATAAAATGTAAATTTAATTTTTTTTTCTTTTGCTTTGTTAAACCAATTGAACTATGTGTCTATGAATTCACTCAAAACCTATTTAACTTTTGTGATTTTGGACAAATGCTGAATGTCTGCTTGTTATTTGTATTATATTATTATGATTTTTATCTTTCTGACGATAATTATAAATCGATACCTATTACGTGATTTCAAAAATGGACATGGATATTGATCCTAAATAATGTAAAGCGCGCCTTTGAAGTGATATTATTACAGTATGGCACTGTATGAATTATCATACCGATATTAACTCTCCGAAACTATGTACATATATACCTACAATGTACATAAACTTAAACTTTTATTACCTGATCAATGTTGGAACATGTTTTCTGAAAAAAAAATATAGGTACTGCGTTTCTAGTGCAGTATACTATCAAGTATAAAGGTCTTTCGTTCTATTCAACATTTTTTTTTTTCATATGGTTGCTACATAAGCACCATCGCGGTGTTCAACAATTATCTTACTTTATTGTTCGGAGCACGTCGAAAACGAAGAAGTATTAACCAGGGTAGGGGAAAAAAGGCAACTCCTTAAGAGAATCAGCCAACAACGAGCTAACTGGATTGGCCACAACATCAGGCACCCAGGACTACTCATAGCCATCGCGGAGGGTAAGACTGAGGGGACAAATGGCAGAGGCTGACCAAGAGACGCATATATGGAACAACTGAAGAGTGATATGAACTGTGGCTCATACGTAGAGCTGAAAAGACTGGCTGAGAATAGAGACGAATGGAGAAGAAAAACCAAACTCGTTGCAGACCAATCCAATGGATTGTAACTCATTATATATATATGATTGGTGTAAGATGATGCATTGTTGCATTACAAAATCCATATTGAGGATGGGGTTGGGTGGAAGAAACAATGGAAAGCAATTGAATATAATTAGTGGTCATCCTAAATGGGCCTCAGAGGGACTATTCACTGATGAAGTGAAACAATGCCTTGTGCCTCAGACAGGATGAATGATTTACTTAAGATTATATACTTAATCTATACCTACGCACCAAATGAAATGTCTATATTGAAATATAACCTGGTTGTACACAGATGTAATTTTTTCTAAATGTTCATTTTAATAATTGAGACTAATTAAGTACCTATATGAAAAGATAACGAAAAAACTTATTAATTTATTAATTCATTCTTTACTGAAAAATGCATCCAAATTTGATGTATCTAATCAATATACAGAGGGCGAATTTATCGTCAAGACGTTATCTCTTCTAAAAAAAATATCGAAAGATGTGGTATAAGAAATCGATAAAGTCAGAGAAATCTGAGTAGACCACATAGACCACAGGTTTCGGACTACGACATCGTAATTCTAGAAATGTCGTGGGAAAAGAAGACTCTATAACAGTAACAGGTCAGACATTCAGTCCATAACAGGTCTACCTAGTTGAATAATCCTTTTTCTTACTTGTATCTATTGTATGATCGTATTTGTTGAATAAATAAATAAATTGATGCAGTGAATGAAGAAAATTGGTGTTTATACTCCTGGGAAGAGATGTGAAGTGAAAACAACATTGATCAATTTATCAAGGTTGGTTGATTATTTGATTCGATTTTAAACAAAGTTTCAAATGTGGAGAACGCGTTTAAATCATCATTTCGATTCCACAAATTAATAAATAAATATGTGATTTTATATTAAAGTAAATTTATATTAATTTATATTTACATAAATATATTTACATAGTCCGCATATGGAATATCATAATGTATGTAAATTCAGATTTTCAACTTAGTACCATCCAAAATAATTCAAAAAGGTCGCGGATATTCAGCAGTGAAGAGATATGCTTAATATGTCTTAATTTCTTATGAACGAAGAGAATTTCCTGTGTATTGATTGCAATACACATCTAGTCCACTGGCTACCGTACTTGTGGGAACTGCTGTGAAGGCATAGAAAGAAATATTATATTTATAGATTTATTGTTCTAGATAAGTTCAGAAGTATCAAAAGACATTTTTTGATTTATCGTCAGTTCACTTTGACACGTGAACTATTATCTGAGTTGATTGCTATATATATATATATATATATATATATATATATATATATATATATATATATATACCTAACGTAGCTACGTTCAACGTAGAGATAATTCAATAATTTCATTAAGCTGACTATTGATTGCAATTACATTAATTATATGTCTGGAATTAGTCAAACGCTGACATTATGTCTATGGAAGCAGAGAGACAGAGAATTGAATTTTCATTAGCAAGGCCGCTTCATACGTACAAAGGAAGGTCTAATATAGAACAATAGCTGTTATGTTTTATTAGCCCATTAGCCCAAGTTTATTTGTTAAGATACTTTTCATGATCTATTAGAAACTATATATTACTAACCGATACTCGCTTGTGTAACTTATATTTCATTGCTGTTTGAATTATTAACTACATTGTATAGAGTCAAAATACTGAATGAATGTAATATCATAAAATTCACACTTATAACTTTCATATGTAACACTTGGACTAGTCGTTTTACCCCAATATTATTCCCGAAACAAACATTGCATTGAATAGAATCAGAATATTCAATATAAACTATTTAACAACCTCGAATTAAGTAATTAAATTAAGTCATACGTATAAAAGTAACAACACAGTATTAGTTTGATAATGACTTGGTAAGTCAAAACAAGTAGGGTTACCTCTATGTAGACGCAATCTAAATAGTTACGATCTTAATCTTGTGTCGATGTTAGTCCTACGGCCACGAAGTGACAATAGTCAAAAATACGGTAACAGCAGCGATGATTTTTTTATTACTATAGTCCCTTTGCGGTAGTATGATTGAGATTGTATTTAGATTATGTCAAGAGTAACCCTGCAAGTCACATAATAATCATAAAACTATAAGCATTTGCGTTTTTACACAAAAAATATGTACTGACACGGCGATATTATGTCATTTAACAATTTTCACATCATTTCTTTGCTCCCATCTTTCGGATTATGCAAATGTTGACAGGTTTGTTTTGAGATTTACATTAAGTGTGAATATAATATTATAAAACCTTCCACGTATTCTGTGTCTTTATTGTGTAATGTTATGTAATTTAGGTAAAAAGATAAAAAAGAACGTTTTTTTCAGCACATTTCACATTTTCGACGGGTTGTTTATTAGTATTTTATCTTTAGAGAATTTTAATTAATGATGAATTATTCTTTTTACTTTGTGACATTGTACAAAGGAAAATATATGTGTATGCATGTAAACACGGCAGATATAATGAGGGTATATGTTAACATCTGTACCTTCCACAAACAGTGTGACAGAGGGGGGTTAATACCTTAGCATGTTACTCCGTATATACCTCTTTGATAAAACATAATTATATGTATGCATTCTTATATTTTTTGTACTTTATATTAAAATCATTGTATAATATCTTTTTTCTCTCAATGTTTTATAATTATTACAGAATTTTCTTGAAAATGTCTTTATTCTTCCACTTACACACATCATTACATCCCCTTGATCGGCATAAAATACACATAATTATTTAGCATAGAAAACATAGAAAGGAAAATACACAACATTATGTATGGAATAGACAATGCGGATGTGCATGTACACTCGCATTTTGTTTCGTTATACATATGTTACATCGCAAGTGATGTTTCGTTATAAATACAAATCAACTTATTTCAAAAATAACAATTAAATCATGTTCTACATACACTATGTTGCTCCTATAGGTAAAACTCGAAAATCATTGTAAGCAGTTGTCCAATAATTTTCACCATGTTTGAAAAGTTATATGAAAATTAACACGTACTTGGTTGAAGAATTTATTATTTTAATTATGATTCACTCGATTTCGGGAGCTTTGCCTATGAAAAAGGTAATTCAAAGGACAGAGGATAAGTTGTTGTAGTTTCGAACATTAGATATACTCGAATAGCTCTATTTTGTAGTTGATTACTAAGCTTAACCTTTTCGACCAGCTTAATGAAAATATCCATAATATTATATAATATAATAGAAGGTCCCACTTGTTTTACTTGTCATTCTTCTATTATTAATCATTTTACCTATGTATTCATAAAGTATAAATCCTAAACACTCAAATGCAGTACATTGTATATGTATAGGTACATACAACACTTGGGTATATTGTCATTATACAAGTGATTTTATTCGTTCATATAGATTTAAACATTATGTCAACATTTCTTCTAAAGACACCGTGACAAGATTCGAAAGATGTAAAAAATACATTAATCACAAAATCTCATCTCAAATATTATGCAAATTTTATTATTTAAAACAGATATGTGTATTGTGATGATCCTACCTATTTTAAACCATTCTAAGCTCCGAATTTGCAACATCCTAGCTTCTAAACTATACCTACTGTAATAATTGATTCCCAAACTAGAAGTGACAACCCTATTCAGCTAGCTAAGAATTGTATGAATTTTCGCATTGTTGCAAATATACGTACGAAATATCGCATTCCTAATTGAATTAATTAACGAATTTTTGGCCTTTCGTGATCGTCTCGATTTATCTATTAACTATTTTCATAGATTTGGACCCAGTACGTTGTGTTTTGACGATAATTTTACCTACGTTGTGTATTTTTAGAACGCAAAATAAGTCACCTGAAATATACATTTCAATAATCAAAAAGAACAACAAAATCACAAAATCAATAAAACAATTTAAGCATGAATTTTGATACATATTAACTCTGAGGTCAACTTTGACGTCAGATCACTTACCTTGAGATTCTGTAAAATAACATAATAAAAATAGTGCATAATAAAACATAACGAAATATAACATAACAATCATCATAACATAAAATTCAAATAATATTATTCTATATCATTACGAGAATGTTGTATGGTAACTGGTTGCCGATCTATGTCCCTACATAAGATAACCATTTCATAGTTCTATAGCCGATGTATGTACATATGTTCTACAACATACCTACTTATTCGTTGCGTCGTAAAGGACAGTGGCGCACCCCAAAACATAACTTTATTACTTTTGAATATTAATTAAATTTCAACACAATTGCTATGACATCATTTTCAGAGACTAACTACCATGTTAGTGCATTGAAAAGCATGCTGTGTCCATGCTGAAGGAGCGCCGCCTCCGCTCCCTCACGTCTCAAACTGTCCCATGCCGCATTTTGAGCCCGTGTGCACAACACTACTCCCGGATATATAAAATAATATATAAGATATATTTCCACTAGGGCATGCAATATATTGCAAACATGCGGACATGCAAACATATAATGATAGTCTCCTACATAGATAGATAGATCATCATCATCCACTTGAAATTAAACTAAGTTTCATTCCTATATTAATTACCTACTACAAATATTCGATCTAGGTATACGAAAATAATAATATTAAATTTACAATCTAAAATAATATTTACAACCTTGTATATATTCATTTCATCACAGTATGTAACTATTACGGTTTTTAAGACCCCGTATCATCAGATTTGTATATAAATCGAATATATCCCATGCGATGTTTTGTAGACAATACTCATTTTTGTCTAATAATAGCTGTAATATCCAAAACTGTTGAAATAACTTTATTTCTCGGAGTATATATATTTCAGGAGTTCAAGGAATATGTACCTAATATCCAAAAGTTGTTTTTGCATAAAAATATTGCAATTGCATACAATCAAAACAAGACTAACATATAACGGCCTCTTGAACAAGGGGTCCGCGGTTCGATCCCAGGTGCCGGCAAACTCCCCTTTCACGACACAAGCTTTTAGCTTACTGTGAAAGGTGTATAAGGTTGTAATTGGGTTTATAACAAAACTCAGATATATCTTTTTTTTTTAAATATAATAGTGAATCAGAAACATTTAACACTAAGCCATGGCAAAATGTTATCAATATATCAAACATGGTATCGTGGTGTAGTCATTAGTTAACACATAATTTTCCGCATGCCATTTCTTGAGAAAGTTTACAATATGTTATTTGCAATCGTTTTTTTTTGTTTGTTTATTATTTAAACAAAACCGGGCACAGCTACACTAGTAGTAAGTTCATAAAAGTAGTTTATACAATAGTTTACCATCGTTTAGTAGCGCCTAAATCTGAACGCGAGTCGTTGTTTTGTTATTTTCCTTGTGACCATATGAAATAAACGTTCATTTAAATGCAATTGGAGAATAATAATATGCCATTAAATATAAATTCTAAAAATCAAAGACAGTTTTTCTTTTTAAGAAATATCTGAAATTAATTATAAACCAAATACGACCTTGTATACCTTTCACAGTAAGCTAAAAGCTTGTGTCCTGAAAGTAATGTTTGCCGGCATCTGGAATACAAAACACGGCCACCCCTTGTTTATGAGGCCGAGACTCTACCTCCAGGCTAACGACATACTCAAACGACGAAGTTAAACACAAAATATCTTTTGAAAAACAAGAAATTTAAATATGTACCTACCTACATTAAACAATAAAATTTCGGTGTCATTTTTCCACACCTTTCGAATATCGACAATAAGTAAAATGTTCACAGCTTATCATCTACGTAATATTTATGAAGAATGTAAGGTTATGACGGAAAAATAAGGACTGATGAAGTGCGATGTGCGCGACAAAAAGAGGGTTAATGTTAATATTTACCCTTTAAGGTCTACGAGAAATATGCCTACTTCTCAAAGATATGATTTCTCAATTTTGGAGGATTTCAATTATAAAGAATTATTTCCATAAAATGAGAATTTCATAATATTTTCTGTGATGTTAACTTTCCAAAAGTTTTAAAATGTTTGTTAGAAAATCGTTCAATGGTGAAATTGATTTTTTTTATGATATTGTAGTTTTTTACTTTTATTGTTTTATTTGAATGTAATATTATTATTTTAACTAGTTATAGATTTATTTATTTATTTATTTATTTATTTATTTATACATTTAAACGGCTCTGAGGCCAATTTCAAAAATACATTTTAAACATATTAAAAAAAAAAACATACAACTATTATACAAGTGAAAACAACTCAAAAACAGAAGTGACAAATGACAGACACACAAGCACCACCATAACAACACAAAATCATACTCAAAGCAATCAGTTAGTACTGCAGCAAGACACTCTTCAAACATGATTTAAACTGACATAAAGTTGTGTTATATATATCAGCTGCCCGAGAGTATTCATTACCAACTCTCTGAATACGATTCAGCGATGAGTTCTGATTATATGTCGTCAGGGATTCATTTACATAAAATGGTGCTGCCTGTCGTGTGGCCCTTAATGGAGCATGAAAGTTTATTTGACTTAAGATATCTGGACAGTCCATCTGACCATGTATAATTTTATATAGAAGCATCAAATCAGACAACTTTCTTCTATCAGATAGTCCTAATAAATTTAGAGAATTTAACAAATAACTATAATCAATATTTTCCCTAGGTAAACCCATTCTGTAGTTAATGTACCGCAGAAACCTACGCTCAATCTTGTCTAGATTATTTACATGAACCTCGAAGCATGGGTTCCACACAGGGGAGTCAAATTCCAAGATACTACGAACCAATGAAGTATATAAAATTTTAAATGTATACAAACTTGAAAAAGGCTTACAGATTCTCAGCACAAAACCCAACATTCTCAATGATCTTTTGCAAATACTGTCCACATGATTAACAAAACTTAGTCGCTGGTCAAAAATTATACCAAGATCACGTATTTCATTGACTGATCCCAGCACAGAACCATTTATTTTATATTTATAAAAAAGGGGATGTTTAATTCTGTAAAAACGCATAACTTGGCATTTCTTTGTATTCAATGTTAGTTTATTCCCGTAGCACCAGTTGCAAAAATCATCTAAATTTTTCTGCAGCGTCTCACAGTCCTCCATACAATTTATAGCCTTGAAAATTTTCATGTCATCAGCATACATTAGAACTCTCACATTAGTGAATATGTTCACAGCGTCATTAATAAAGAGAATGAATAACATCGGGCCGAGGTGGGAACCTTGCGGAACGCCACTTAAAACTTCAAATGTGCGAGAGAGAGTATTATTTATTTTCACTGACAACCTACGATTCCTCAAATAGTCCACAAACCATGAAAAAAGGGGTCCACCAAAACCAATTGACCGCAATTTATTTGCAAGCAAATTGTGGTCCACCCTATCGAAAGCCTTGCTAAAGTCCGTATAGATGGAATCAACCTGACCTCGACTAGCCAGCACATTAGATATAAAATTTTCATACTCCAGCAGGTTAGACAGAGTAGACCTTGAAGACATAAATCCATGCTGACAATCAGATATGATATTGCCAATGCATGGTGATATCTTACTCAAGACAATTTTCTCAAACAATTTTGGTATTGCAGACTGCATGCAAATTGGTCTATAGTCAGTGACCTCCTGTCTATTGCCCAACTTGAAAATTGGGATAAGGTAGCTGTGCTTCCAACAATCTGGATACACACCAGATACAATTGATTTATTAAACAATACAAACAATGGGTAAGATAAACTATGAATACATCTTATGAGAAATATAGGAGGCACCCCATCAGGTCCAGAACTAGTTTTAGGCTTTAACTCTCTTATACATTTAACTATATCTCTAATTTCAATATCAACAGAAAATAGCTGAAGATCAATTTGAGACTCGTGTGCTCCATTCTGATTAGAAGTTAAGGAGTCATTATATACACTTTTAAAAAAATCAGCAAACAGGTCCGCCACTCCATCAGGGGTGTCACCAGTTCTACTAGCATATCGCACAGTCCCCGGAATACCAGAATCCGCCGATCTCAAAGAATTGGAGTATTTGAACAAGTTTTTTGTATTTATACTAATTGAATTCTCAATACCATTCATATATCTTGTATAACATTCATTAGCTATTTTTTTACATTCCTTTCTCAATTCCGAAAAAAGTCTATAGTCACTATAATCACCTGTAAGCTTGTACACTCTATGAGCATCCTTCTTTTCTGATATTTTGCTCTTTAATTCACCATTAAACCATTCAGGATACTTAGAAGGACTATATGTAACAGAAGGAATGCACTCCGTAATGAGATTATGCACCACTTTATAAAACCCATCCAACCCCTCAGACAATGGCAAATTTTGCAAAAAATCCCAGTCAGTAGAAAATAATCTACTATTTATATTACCGTAATCAGCCTTATGATAATTCAAAAAAGTATTAGTATGATTAATACAAAATGGTAAGTGTGAGTCTCCCAAAATTATGTTCAGTGGAGGATGGTGAACATCTATAGGAAGGACACATTCACACGATTCACTCACTACAACATTTGGGTCACTAGAAAACACTAGGTCTAATGTCTTATCATTGCTATTTGTAACATTATTAAGTTGGTACAGATTTAAAAAATTGAAATTATCAGCGACAGCCTTCTCAATCTCGGTAAACAGTCTTCCATCTCTTTTGGTAGGATTTTCAGAATGCACATCATTCCATAACAAGTTGGGTAGATTGTAGTCTCCTGCCACCAATAAAGTTTCCTCAGGGAACTCGGTTCTTACAATCTCAATGTCTTCAAAGTGATGCTCATATAAGTGCAATGGTGATGTCGGGGGAATATAAACACAGGCCATGATAAATTTACGTCCTCCAGTAGTTATCATAACAAAGATTTGTTCAACATCTTTGTATTTTGATTCTAGTTGACTGGATACCAGCTCCTTTTTCACTGCAACCAGGACACCACCGCCCCTCAACTTGTTGCTAGTTTCTCCAGATCTATCAATACGATAAATGTTATAAGATGATAAACCCAACTCAGACGTATAAATATTAGGATGAAGCCATGTTTCGGTTAGGAAAATTACGTCATATGATATGGTGGCCACATTTAAAACAAATTCTTGAAGCTTTGAACTCATTCCCCTAACATTTTGATACATACATTTGATAGTGTTCCTGTCTAGTTTTTTTCAATTCTATGGAACTTCTTTTCAGCAATCACAGGCTTACTCGACACATATTTGATATATAAATTAGTTTCACCCTTTTGTTTTCTCTCTGACAATTCATTCCTTATTCTATTCAATTCCTTCCTCTGAGATAATGATTGATCCACATAAACCCGTATTTTTTTATCAGGTATTTCACGTCTCCTACCGATTATTTTTAACACTTGCTCTCTCGTATGCAAAAAAACTTTAATCGGTCTGTGTCTACCTTCAACTCTCCTGCCAAGCCTAGAGCAACGAAAGCTACTCTCATCTTTTAGATTTGAGTCAATGTCACCTAGCATAGAGGCAACAATAACTCTATCATATTTTGCAGCATCATGATCATTTGCACAATTATTTTCTTCCACATTGCAGATGATGAGATTTCTCTGCCGCCTCATACGCTCCTCTATCTCTTCGAGTACTTGAGTAGAAAAATTATCCTGGTCAGTTTTTTTGTTATTGTCAGATTCCAACTCAGTTAAACGACTTTTCAATTCAACATTCTCAAGTTCCAGTTTTTTTATCTTTTCATTCATCATCTTGAATTGAATTTCCATTAGATTCATAATATTTTGGGAGGACAGAGCCATCTCCTGCCTCAACTCATTGGTCTTTTTATCCATATAAGCTTTGATCTCCTCAGCTATGCTTCTATCATCATGATTCTTGTTTTTATCGTCCATTAAGGTTTTGTTAACCATTGCATTAGTTGGTACAGGAGATTGGGACTTATTATGTCCTCTTGTCTGATACTTGTTCATCATAAATAGTACAATTCAATGAAATTTTCACATACACTGTTATTGTCACACACTATGCTGCCTGTTCCCTTTGATTGAAAGAAGTAACTTATTTTACGAAAATAGGCATCAAAAATCACTTCAGTGTAACGGGAAACTATTCCAGTTAGTGCACAACACATCTATCTATTGATAAGTAACACTTTCGGTTCACTTGCAAAATTATTTCCTTAAAAAATTAAATAAAAATCCTCAGAGCAAAATTTCACACAACCAGTTGCCACTTGTAGTATTGTTGTAATGTAGTAGATCTTACTTTAATGTGAATCAAGGTAATATTTTTTTTTTTATGAACCAAAGAAAATATGGATCGGAAACTTTTTTCAAATACCATAATTTTATATGTTATTTTATTATATTTATTATTACGGGTGGTTATTCAAATTTGCTCTTGAAAACTTTACGGTCCTAAAATGGGAATACTGGTTATGAGATAAACGTGTACTTTATAATGATGTTGGTACATATTACGCATAATAATTTAATTATCATAAGTTACTTTTCATCACTCAAATAATATAACTCTATTTTGGTGACATGGTGACTAAAGGACAAGTGATTTACTATAATCCGACTTGTACTGTCCTTTTTGGATAAAATATTATAATTAATTATGTGCTGCAAATTGATTACAAACAGTTTTACATTAAAACACAATTAAATAATAAATATACTAAAGGCGAGTCTGTCACAAAGACGCAATTTGCGCATTACAATACATTTATTTTATATGTGGGTTGGTTGGAAGATATCGCGCATCAGCGATAAACTAGCCCATTTCACAAAATTGTGTTCAGTAGTTGTGATATCATGTTTTTTTAAATTAATTTCAAACATGTAAGTATAAGCAAATACAATTAAAATAAAAAGTACTTTTAACACTAATATTTATAAAAAAGGAGGATATGTATGTAGTGGTAGATACATATGTAGGACAACAAGTGTAATAAGATAAAAATAATAATAATATACCTAGTACAATATACGGAAGACGAGGTTGTCAGTCATACAATATCTTTCAAATAATCTGTTTATTGTTTTATTATAATAACCTCAAAATACATCGATTCATCGTAAAATAAGTTTGGAAAAAATCTTAATTGAATTGATAATATTTTTCTGTAGAATATAGTTTGTAATATTATTTTAATAAAGTACGGTTTACTTTGTGAAGATAATGAATAAAACATTATTTATGTTATTAAAAAACAACATCACTAGAAAGCTTATACAAATATTCTTTGTCAGAGATTTTTTTAAGAAATTATGAAACGTCTTTCAAAGCGTTTTATATAAAAATATAGGGATGATAAGAATCAGTGGCGTACTATCAATAGAAGCAAAAACATCAAATTTCTACAATATTAATTAATTAATTTATTTATTATATAAAATCAACAATGAGTGACATGACAGTGGTAACCTTTGCGTCATTCAAAGTTCACAATACACAAAACAGTTTTACAATGATACACATACATGTAAACAAACAATAACCAAATAAAACATTCCAATATTTAATTTTTAAATTTATTAAATTGATCAATAAACTTGTATTAAGTTTGTACTACATAAGAATGGTTTTGTTCTGTCATACATTCATAGATACACGATCAAATTATAAACAAACACCTTAATTATTATACGAATGATTGCAAAGAGATAGATCTATATAGCTTTCCGTTCTTTCTGTCTACCCCACTTGGGACACGACGTGAGGCTATAGTATGAATGCAGATTTTCTTGAATCCCACTTACATCGTAAAATACAGTAGATATATAAAAAACTAATAATTATTATAAAGACATGATAAACACAATATGTTTAAAAGTCTAGTTCCGCCACTGATGAGAATCTTATAATGTACCAACTAGGATAGTAGTATTTACTGTCTAGTGTCTTTGTGGTTATAAAATCAATACTGTTTTTATTTTTAGTTGCTAATGCACAATACTGGCTCGTCATTGTTACCCTCTACCCCGAGGTTAGAATATAATGGTGACTCGCGGAATTCCCTGATAGAGGTGTCACGTCTAGATACTCTAGTAAATCTTATAAAGTACTTACAATTTACACCAGTTTAGTGCTTGTCATTATTGCTGAGTTAATTAGACGATATCGTAATCTATCAATAAGCTCGCCTTTTGTGCCATGAATTGAATAGCATACAATTTTACAATACTTTGTAAAGATTGATGTAATAACTTCAGAAAATTCAGAACGGGTGACATGCTTCACTGCTAAATTTAAAATAAACATTTTTAACATCTGCCTTTTACAGGATATTCAAAACCTTACGGAAAAGAGCGGAAAATTTTTCAACAAATGAATATTAAAAAAATTAACATACGTAAATGTTGTCGTTGTCAAAGAAGGAGACATTATTGGCATGTTATAAAAAATGGTTTAATTGAAAAAAAAACAATATACTTAAAAGAAATTGATTTTTTTGCACTTTTAAGAATACTTCTGTTGCATTTCATACAAAAACTTACACATCAACAATATCAAATCATAATAATTTAAGTACATACGGTGAAAAAACAGATAAAAGAAATGTTAAAGAAAAAAAATATTTAATGACGTTTTCCATAACAACGACAACATATTTTTGTATACATTCACTTAACTGCTTAAGAATTAGTGAGATGAAGAGAAGAGTATTATATTGAATCATACTCTTTTTAAGATATTTTAGAAGTCGAGGGACTCTTATTTGAAAGACATTGACAATTGAATCTTAAAAACTCTTGTCAAGTCTATCAGTACCTACCCCATAGGTAGGTACATATTATAATAAATTCTACCTACTGCACCTACACAAACCGCATGCCCTATACCAAAAGTCTAGTCCCGCCACTGCTACCCCTAAACCAGAATTGATATATCCGACCATATACTTCAGTAGGCAGTGGATTTGACTGACAAAACAAATTGAATCTTAAAGATTAAATCTTTCACCTTGAAATCCACACATCCACGAATACTTTAAAACATGCTACATTTGTACTGTTCAAAAATACTTCCTCGAACCAAATAGTGTCGACCGTCATATCCACAATAATGTCCATTCTTGCTTTCATCATCAAACGGCAGGAGCAGAAATCATCAAATTAGAAAAGAGTACTTCTTCTTATCAAGAGTGCTTCTTCAGATGAGGATCCTTTGAATCTTATAATTATGTTATCATAATTGTCTCCTTCGAATATAGAAATATCATGCGCCTGACGGAAATGATCCGGCAACCTCTATGTCAATCTCCTATTGAATACCTACGAGTAGTTGCCCTCGACGCAAATCTTATCTATTGTAGTATCGGGGCGTTCACATTGTTCACTTTCAGTGATCACTCTGGATGATCCTCCAAAATGAAAAGGTATGAATAAGCATTTCATCAATAGTGATTACTAGCGATGACGGATGAAAGCGATTACTACCCGACATGATTTTGATGAAAGGTCCTTTTACTGAAACAACAATAAACAAGCTTTATCCTAATGTTTGTCATATTCTCTATAAATTACTACTAAAGAAACAAAACTATTATGCTGTCGAAAATCGTATTAATTAGTTTTAATTTTTATTAACTACTATTTTTCATTTAAATATTTTTTACGAAAATACGTCAAACTATAATACATACAACATGACCGTGAGTGTTAACATGGCAGTGAAAGCAAAAGATGAACAGACGTGTTCACTTTCTATGAACGGTTTTGACCCTGACACTGAATGATCATACAAAGTGAAGCAATGTGAATGCTACTTTGCAAGTGTCAATGTGGCGTTCTTTACAAGTGTCAATGTAACCCCGAGGGAGCAAAATATTTTACAGAAGTGATTGTTTAACAGTTTTGAAACGCCTCTGTAAGACTGTGAGGTAAAAGTTGGATTTAATTTACAAGCATATAATTACATTATTTTGAATAAATAAATTTCTATATAATACCTACTTCCAGAAGTAGCAATTTTTTATCTACTAGAATGTATCATGACCGTATCGTATGTAGCAATTACATACTACATACGAATATATAAAAGATTTTTATAATGAAACAATACTATTCTATACTAATATTATAAAGAGGAAAGATTTGATTGTCTGTATTGAATAGGCTCCGAAACTACTGAACCGATTTAAAAAATTCTTTCACTGTTGTGAAGTTACATTATCCCCGGGTGACAAAGGCTATATTATATTAGCGAAGCCGGGGAGGACCGCTAGTACATTATATTTTGATTATTAGTTTTCAGCTTCAGTATAGTCATTTTCAATAACAAATTAAATAAATAAACATGCTGATTTTTAAAATATTCTGTAATTAACGAGGATAATACGAGAAGATACTAAGAAATTTTGTTTTATAGTATGATGAATATTTTGTCAGAGTCAAAGAATCGAGCTAGGGAATCCACAGATTTCGATCCCAGCTGTGACAATTTGCAAACAAATGTGTCTTTTTGTGTAAGCAGCCACAAGGGTGCATTTAGTAGTCTCAAGACCACGTGTCTAACAGTGTAAATAATAATAATATTTGTATATTAGAATATGTTATCTTCTTCCATGCTCAATTTGTGCCATGTGTTTGGAGTGTAGTTAAATATACACTGTATTATTTGATTTATTTTATTCTTTTCCCTAGGTGACAATTAAACTATGAATATACCTTATAAATATGTTAAATTTCGTTAAGTTAGTTTCAAGGCAGTCGAGAGTTCGGACCCACTATAGAGACTCGTCTAAAGAGTTAACATTTCGGTCTGCAAGAGCGGATAGAAAGAATTCTACAACTCCTGTGATATCTGAGTCTGAGGTCATAATCAAAACTATTGCTGGAAAATTCTTATCAGTTTCCTAGCCTTTTTTACACTCGCCCCGAAATGTTCTCTTGCCCATCTGGCTTACCATCAATTGGAGGTCTGCCTAATGGGCACGGTCTTTAGAAATAAAGATACATATTTTTCAGTCATTCTAAATGTGACAATTTATAATTATTAGTAATTAAAATAAAAACATCGTTGTTACTTAAGGTGATTCATTATTTATTTTGTACAATAATTAAGTTATTACAAACCAATGCTGCAAACAAGTTAATAAATATTTTTTTATCGTGCACTTAATACAACAAACGAAAGATAAATTTTTCTTATTCCTTTAATTAATTCCTTTTAATATTGCTGAAGAAAAAAAATACTATAGATCTCATGGAGTCTCTGATAAGATTTCCCATGAAAAGGCAGGTATTAGTAAAACATATGTAAAGCACTTAACATCTTCAATTTTGTGATGAGGTATGCCACCGATTCTGAATTTATAATTTGCATAGAGAGGACGATTTGCGTGTTTATTTCTTGCTATTAATCAGCTGGCTATCTCACTTTGTGGGAAACGCTATAACGGTATGACTGAACAACAAATCATTATTTATTCGGTCAATAGGCGTAGACTGTTCTATTCGCCTACGACACAAACATGTGTATATACATACATAGGTAGGTATTATATTTCGAAATAATCTCAACAAAAAGTGTTTTGTAGATATGCCGCACAAGAATAATGTTGTTTTACTATTAACGGAGGCATCCTTTCATTAAATTGTGTTGTGTTTATTTCATTGTGTACCTACCAACACACACATGCGTCTATGTATGTTCAAAGTAAGACCCCTATAATTAATTTATGTTAATGACTTTGAGAGCTATTAACATATGTGTACACACTTATGTACATACTAAATTCAAAGAATTTTTTTACATCAAACCAGTAGCGCTCCTGACGGTGGGCAATCGTTTATTTTATGGGCTTAGATGACAGATTTTCTAAGCTACAAATATTAGAACAAAATATACATTTCTACACTTATATATTTTTTTTAATTTTATACACGAATGAAGAGATAATGAAACATAATTTTGAATACTTAGTTAGTTATTATTATTAAATTGTCAGAATTTATATATCAAGTTTTTTAGCCGAACGACTGTATCAGGCACGATCAAAGACCACGCATAATCTAATTCACCCGCATGCAAAAGTTCGGACCGCCATTGCTTTTTATATTCAGGGGCCGTAGACAAACCGTACTCAGCGATCGACTACTGGCGAACTTTTCGACTATCTACCTACATGTACCGTGTAATTATGCGTTATTTATTGTTGCAATTATTGTCGAAAATTCGTTCGTAGTCGATCGCCAAGTGCATGTTTGTCTAGGGCAGTGGTCGACAAAGTGCGGCTCCGGAGGCGCATGCGGCTCTTTGGCCCCATAAGTGCGGCTCTGAAGGCCTAGCCTAGAGTCAAATTCGTAGAGAACAAACAATAAGAAAACGTGAAATTAGAAAATAAGATCTAAAATTATAATAAAGGTTTACTAAATTAATAAACAGATTTGGCTCTCATTTTATTTTGGTCGGTGTAATGTTCATATTTTTGGCTCTTTGGCGAATAAGTTAACATTAAGAAAAAATGTATTTATGTGTTTTAAAATGTATCAAACAACAACATTGAGTTCGTCGATAGCCTGGGGGTAGAGTATCGGCCTTGTTAGCAAGGGGTCCGCGGTTCGATCCCAGGTGCCGGCAAATTCCCCTTTCACGACACAAGCTTTTAGCTTACTGTGAAAGGTGTATAAGGTTGTATTTGGGTTTGTAACAAAACCCAGATATATCTTTTTAATAAAAAATAAATAAATATTTGATACTAATTGTCTGCCTTGACACAGGCTTCAGCCTAGTGTGTTGGCAAAATGGAATTAGTTGTATTGGATGTGGATGTTTGAATTGTATTTGATTGTATATTATGCTTATTTGAGGAAATAAACGAAACGAATTTGAATGTTTATACACTCGAGCGCTTTCATCAAGTTAGTTTGATATCATCAAGAGAACTCTTGTGATGCTTAAAGTTATCTTGACGAAAGCGTTTTCTAGTTTCTAATCATTATTTCAAAAATAAACATGCTAAATATAAAACAACATAAAATGGATAGACAATTTACACAGATCGAACTAGTCCCAAGCTAAGATTGAATCTTGTATTGTGGGTGATGATACACACATATACAATGCACTAAATACATATACGTGTAACACCTAGACCCAGGACAATTCGAAAAAAGTCATTCATCATTTTGCCCTGGCCGGAAATCGAACCCGGGACCTCGTGATAGTTATTGCAGGGATTACATAACATTAAAAATAAAACACAATGTTTAGTTACTCCACTCGATTTTATTTTCTTTGCAAATAAAATCAAATATACATATAATGGAATAAAAATCTCTTATTATTAATGTTCAAATAAGATCGGAGCCCGGAATATTTTTGAGCTACCCAAAAATGGAAGCTGAAAATGTCAATATAATTTTCGGTGAATAAATATTTTCTCATATTATCTTAATCAAAAATAGCATGAGAGAAATATCTCTGGAACGTGGAAAAAAACAATGAACGATTTCGTGAATTTCGGTTATAATTATTATGAAATATTATGGTTAGTATTAAAAAAATATTATTATGGTTTTGATCATTATTCATTATAATATTAGTAGAAAGCGTTCAGTATTTTTTTTCTTTTATTTGAAAATACATATGAACAGAAATAATACACAAAATCACAAAACAATGACTATCCTACTCAACTTGCACCCATAATTTAACACTTTGCTACATTACACTAAGCGCACAAGGTTGACATTGAGTCTCTTGCAGAGAGATTCTCCAACTAATATCATCAAGTTTTTGATCATTAATTTTGTAAAATAAAGTTTTTTATACTCATTTTTACCAGCCACACGCAGCTAAAACTAAGTTGATTGAGACAAGGGCTTTCGAATTATCCCTCAGACGAATAATTTTGTCCACAACTAGGTACTTAACTAAGTTGGTATACATTTTCCTGTTAAGACAAAGAAGAATATTGTTATAACAATTCACAAAAACCATAACGGAAATTACAAGAATATTATTAATTAATACAAAGTCTTTGACGGAGTATAACCAAGAGCTTTCTCAAACAACTTAACGTAATTTTATTGTAATTAAACCCTTGAGCAAATAACTAACAATCGTTATTTCACTAACGACTATTTATATATTATAGGTACGTAAATCTTATATAAGAAATATTTTTTATCTAAAATATTGAGGATGGTTTATTTATCTTTACGCTTCAATTTATAGGACTTAGCGCATCAAACTTTTTCCAGGAACATAAAGAATGTAAGGACCCGCGAAAGCGATTTCGTAACGAACTTAAGTAGTATTATACGAGTATATCACGTATATAGTACCGTTTGTCCGTGATTTCGTAACGAACTTAAGTAGTATTATACGAGTATATCACGTATATAGTACCGTTTGTCCGTGATTTCGTAACGAATTTAAGTAATATTATACGAGTATATCACGTATATAGTACCGTTTGTCCGTGATTTCGTAACGAACTTAGGTAGTATTATACGAGTATATCACGTATATAGTACCGTTTGTCCGTGATTTCGTAACGAACTTAAGTAGTATTATACAAGTATATCACGTATATAGTACCGTTTGTCCGTGATTTGCACAAAATCATAATGATCTTTCTTTCATGAAATGAATGTTGATTTTTCGCATGAATTTCTGATGAAAATTTGATCATAAGTCACTCGTAATACGCGGTACTCCTCGCATGTAGGATTTGATGTTGTGTGGCTATTTTGTAAGATGGTCCTGATGACACCTGTACCAATTATTAATTGTGTCGGTGCACACGTAGTAGAATTCCATAATTATGTAATTGAAAAAAGTGTTTCTTTCTACTACAGATTATTGATTCCGAGAGAGACGTCCAATTAAGTGTGCCAGTATATCTTATATGCCAATCCTCCAATTAAGTGTGCCTACAGTGTGCCAGTGTGTGCTAATACATAAAATACTACATTACCATCATGGCATATCCCCCAAGAAGCCAGCAAACCAGCTGCATGTATTAAAAATGAAAGCAGTCCTCTCCATGCTAACAATAAATTAAGGCATTCAGGATGGGTGACAAAGCTCATCTCTGAATTTAAGATTTAAAATGTACACTTGTTTCAATTACCAATGTTGAAACATAACATCTTTCCGACAAATTTAAACTACATATTTTTCTTGCGACGATCCGAGTCTTGTACCACATGCAAAGCCATGATCCAAGTCTCTGTCCAACTGTACGCAGTGAAATGGAGTAAAACTTTCATCACAAATATTATTGCCTCCAGGCAATAAGCTCGCCAATTGTTGTTTGTGATTGTGAATGATTTTGTTATAAATATAGTGTTATTATTACTATTATAATAACACAGATGGGTGAGCTGTAGTGGCTCCACACAGTGTGAGGTAGAGAAGCATTTTCCAGAATGATTGCCGATACGGCACTAATAGAAGAAGATTATTATTATATATTTATACATAACCTTTATAAAATTAATCACTTCAGACAATAAAAAACCCTAACACAAACCACTGAAATTTAATCCGTGGAGTCCCCGACAAAAAATAGGTTTCCCACTTATTTCTATCAGTGTACTGTATAAAGTAAATCATATAAAATAATTATATAGCATAGTATATTCAAACACTAAAATCTGCTAAATTTAATTTAATGTCGACATCGCGTGAAAATTTTTCAAGGATTATAAATTAAATTTTTCGAGAGTTTATTTATTCACGTAATGGAAAAAACATATTGAGAGAATTATTAATATGTTAAAACAACACTGTTTATTTTTCACAAAAACTTTATTCGAGTACTTATTTCAAGACAGTTTGACATAATCAAGAGAATGTAAAATTATAAAGAAACATTAAAGTTTACATGCTGGACGTCGAGGATATTAGAATGGATATCGTGAAAACTTTAGTCCTCTGGAAGTCCTCTAATGTAACCAATGCAGCAAAATTGATGCAAAACTCAGAAAACAGCCTCAGTAATTCAAAATAGATGATGGTCCTGAATGGAATGCTTCGAGAATGTTCAATGATATCTTTGTCTTTTATACTAATATTTTCATATCCTCACCCTCACAGCATTCCAGTAGACTGCATAAATATGCAAGATATCATCTTTATACAAATATAAGCTAAGAAATCCAGAATCAGTGGCATTCCTCATCGCTGAATTGAATATATTAAATGTCTCACATGGAGTATTTTACGAACGCCTGTCATTTACAGGACAGACTAATAAAATTAAAAAAGAGCAATTTATTTACTTATAAGGTTTTGATATTAAACGATATGTCTGTAGGATTTACAATGATTGTTTATTGTCATTAATAATTATTATTATTGGTCAGACAGTTCGTAAAAATATTGTTGTAGGTATCATTTCGAGTTTCGCAATAAAAGCCGCCATATATCATGTTAAATTATGAAGATATTTTTTTATTAAATCCAATTTGGTTTGTTTCGAGGCTATTTTAACACAATGAAACTTATTTCAGATACTCAATTCATTCCATGAAACTTTTGTTCGAATGACGCAAACAATCTAGTATCAATGTCTAAATCTATGACTTTTTACAATTTAATTTAGAGATCATTTCTCAATTTCACATCAAACAAAAGAAACATTTAAACTTTAATACCTGTACGTGAAGCAGTTATCAGGATTTTTCAGAGAGAATTAAGATGTCTTCGGTATGTTACCCGGTGGCTTAATTGGACAAAGCATATCTCGCGACCCGAATTTAAGACCCGTCTGTGTAACTTTCACAGTAAGCTAAGAGCTTGTGTCCTGAAAGAGGAGTTTGCCGGCACCTGGGATCGCACCGTGAGCTCTTCTATCTGTAGCTGAGACTCTACTAGGCTTCCAACGAACTCTGTTTTGTTTTATAACTATATTCCATCCTCTCTGCCTTCCACGCTTGAGACACGTGTAAAGCATTTAATTTTACATTCAAACACTTAAGAATAAAGTTGTTAACCTTATCCGTTTTAAAGACTACGGATGATGATTTAAAGCGTGGATAATTAGGAGTTACGTTAGTTACATTTCGTCACGCAAGTGTGATGCACCGATTAATTGGAATAATTAGATCAAAGTAAGGAAACTCGTACAGTTAAATAATTGTGCGAAATGATCACATTTTAAATATAACTCATATTAATTAATTATAAATTATATGCAAGCTTAGCGTTACTGTTAAATATGAAAAGTAAATGTGTATAATATGCAGATAGTCCGCTTATAAATATTAGTAATATTCATAATGAATTATATGCAAATTTAGCGTCACTGTTAAATATGAAAAGTAAATGTGTGTAATATGCAGTTAGTCAGCTAACTACGCTATTTGTGGGAAATGCCGTGATTGTATAAAAAATGTATGACCGATCCTTATTTTGAAATCTTTCATATGCTCGGAAATAAAATTAATTTTGTATTGTGTAATGTTGTATAAATGTGTCGAGTGATTTTCCATGTTATGGTTTTCACCTCTCAGTCCTAAATCTCATTCGATATTCATTACGACTAGCATGTTTTTGCTTAAAACACCAGCATCCAATACCAATGCTAGCTAATAACTCTCTATAACCAAGGAATATTATTGTGTAGGTATGCCACTGTTATCCTGATACATCTACTCCGAAACATTACATACATCCCTACCCCAGTTCACAATTTACCACCTGCGATGATACAAAGTGTTATTGTCCGCGACTTTATCTCATATTTCTAAATATTTATTTTAATATTTTTTTTACATTTTATACATTTTACACATTTTTTACATTTTAAAATTTTTTTATGTTCATTTACAAATTTTTACATTTTTTACATTTTCATGTGTATTTTAAGCCTCAAAATTATGTTTATTACATTGGTAAGAAAGGGATCTTAATTGGTTTGCTCATTGTTGTTTTTTAATGTTTGTACTTATTGTTTCAACTGTTTAATCCTTACAGAATAATTGAAATAAAAATAAAATATTGAAAAGATCCTCCATTCACCCGGATATCTTAAGGGTCAAGGACTCTTATTTATCCGCACTTACAAACAAAACAAAAAGTTGCCTTCACGGGAGGGTCATAGTGAGCAGCCTGAAAAGCCGGCCGACCAAATCTGCTTCGTGGAAATCTTTTAAAATATCGTAAACTTTTAATGTCTCTTAGAAGGAGTAATCGGAATTAAAAAAAAAAACAAATGTTTTCATGTACTATGTGATTAAAATTTATCCTCGAGAGAGACGTCTATCGTCTTGTTAAGACATTGTCATTATGAGATTGGCAATGTCCTTAGAATAAATCACATAATAGAAGAGAACATTTGTTTTTTAATTTGGTTATGGGATTTTACTACCTACACACCTACACAGTGAATAGGTGAAATCGATTTGCGTGTATGAGGAAGTTTATGAATCAGGAAGCGAAAAAAGTATATAAGGTTATGTCTATATGGCCTTCCAGCCTCTCCGCATACTCCACTTAGGACTCGGTGTAATGATACAGGTAGATAAATAAAAAATAGTACGATAGCCAGATTGAAGTACTTAAATAAATATAGTTATAACAAATATACTTACTTACTTACTTTTCGGGTCTGGATCCTAGACTGTGTCACTCCAGTATGCAGCGAAGTATATCGCTTTGTCTTTTGCCATTCTCATTACATGCATTGCGTATCAGCGGCCTTTGCAATAAGTGAGAATGACTTGCACCTCCCCGCAGTCACAGCCAGTGCCTTACTCATCCAAAAGAACCTTACCACTTGCATCTAGTCACCCCTACCTTTAGTCTGTTCAGTGTCTTCTATGTGGGCTAGCTCAGACTATGTACCGTGTTTGTACTTTCGGATGGCATCATCCAAGGATTTTCACCAAGTTCCTATCTCCACAATTCATCTCTACGCTGTTCTGACGAGATCGTAAGGCCATTTGTGACCCTAAAGAAGCAAAAATACAAATTAAATAACAGTCATGTTACATATTATGTAGAAAGGAAATAATAATTAAAAACCGCATCCAAAGCTTCAGTGAACACTAGTGAATGGAATTATAATAAAAAGTATAATTTTTACTTTTTATATATTTGTCTTTTATGTTTGTGATACCACACTGTACTACCAGATCATATTCATTTGTTTGCCGTGTCCTGATTATAGGCGTTCAAAAAAGCGATATATCATCAATATTGAAATACGTAGATACATAAATATATTGAGTAAACATTAAATACAACAAACTCACTCATACTAGTATTACGCATGTCGTAAACTAATTACAAAATCAGTATTTTTTATCAAAAATCTATACCAATAATTTTGTAAAGAGAAAGTTAACAACTTGGTGTTACGCAAAATCATCCGAATCTATTGATTAGATTTTCCTATTTTATTTATATACAGATATTTACGGCCAAAACCTTTTACATGTTAAACCTCTGTATACATACAATACATGTAAACAAAGGTACCTACAATCTTTTTCAAAAGACACGGAACAATTAGATTAATAGAAAATGATAGTTTAATAAACAGTGTAACATTATAAAATAAAGCACCAAATTTCGTCAGGATAATAAAAAGAAATCAAAGTGGTATAAAAATTTCAAATATTAGTTAAAAATCAGTTAGTTAAAATTCACAAGTTAATAAAAAAGATATAAAAATACTATACTATACTATACCATCACGGCATATCCCACAACTGGGGTAGCCAGCAGATCAGCTGCATGTAAGAAACATGCAAACTGTCCTCTTCGTGCCAATATAAAATCAAGACATTCAGGATGGGTGGCAAACCTCATCGCTTAATTTAAGATGTAAAATGTCTTAATTTTTTCGAGCACCTGCCTTATACAGGACACTCGAAAACTTACGCAGAAGAGTGGGAGACCAATTCTTTACCGGGTGCTCCACGGGATGAAAGATATAAAAAGGGGATATAAAAAATCAAAAATATTAGAGATCAATTAAAATACATGAGTTTAGGTCAAATGGTCAAATGATATATATTTGCATATATCATAGTGTATGAATATAAACTTTTTATCTGCACCGAACTGCATTTTTTCATTTATTTTTCTTCGAAAGTAGAGTTAAGAGCTAAAATTCTCGACACCCTACGACGAGTCAATTGACCAATTCCTCCTCCCCATGCATTTTCCTTACTTGAAAAATTCGAATAAAAAGTAAATGGATTACGGCTTTCATTAACATCACAAGTAGCACCTCCGTTAACATGGCGAGGTAAAAAAACATAGTGTACCTCTATACCAAATACAATACATTCAAATATATGATAACATTATGCGTATCACTACAACCACTACAATGTACATACAACGTCCCAATGTCCCTTGATATTCCAGAATTAATTGTTACGGTGTCACCCCGCCTTATTCAGCCTTGTATTTGTACAATGACTTTTTTATTACATCCATATACACCCCGCGAATTTCCTTTACTATTATTTTTTTAGAGTCCTTGAAAAATGTAAGGGTTTGTGAAATTTCACGTATAAGAGAAACAACATCTGCAATTCAGCGATGGGGCATTCCACATATCTCAAACGTGCCATTAAAAATAACTTATTAATAATTGTCACTGAAACAAAAATCTCCCAATTTAATTCTTTAAGTCAGTCAGTTGGGTACCCCAGTTGTGGGTCGTGCTGTGATGGTGTAATAGTTTATCTGTGCATAAACACCTGAAAAAGTTCTTATGAAAATAAATGGAGCATTCACGATGCATCTCAATTTAAATCGTTAAAAGTGTTTTTCTCACGGATAGGCTATTGGGCAGGCCTAAAGAGGCAGTCGGCTGATATCTTTATTTTTTTTTTTTATTCTTTTTTATTATTTTATTATCAATCGTTATACTCGTAATATGATACCAATTTTTTTTTCAATATCCCTTTCTGACAATAGGATGAAAAACACATTTGAAATAAATCATACACATGCAGTATAATCAATAATTGAAATACGAATTTCCCATCTACACTCGTATAAGAAAAGACATAAAGACAAAACCAATCAAACAATCTTCGTTACGTAGAGAGGTAGTTTTTTAGAAGTAAAAAGCTATTTTTCCATATTTCAGCACTATTTTTCCACACTATGTTACTATTTTTTGAGTTCGTATGGAGGCAGCTACTTCTGGTTTAATTTCATATTATTGTTCTAAAATTAAATGATAATAGTAAGAATAAGAAGAGAGCTGAGGAAAGATGTAGCACAGTATAATGAAAAACTTATAGAGCGCATTATTATGGAAAATGGAGGAACAAAAGTATTCCAGAAAAAGCTTGCTAATGGAAGACAAAATATCATAGCGTTGTGTAAAGAGGATGGAAGTGTCTGTAATAATCTATCAGAGCTACCGAGGGTTGCTGAAGCTTTTTATAAGAAACTATATTCCATCCAGGTTCCGGAAGACATAAACACCCATGCACCGAAACCCATAATTATGAATGTAGGATCAGAAGATATCCCCGAGGTGACAAAAGGTGAGGTGCTCCATGCAATGAATAAAATGAAGAATAACAAGTCACCGGGTGAAGATGGAATTGTCATTGAGGCAATCAAACATGGAGGAGAAACACTACTCAATATGATAACATCACTATTAAATAAATGCCTAGACAGTGAAACAATCCCAATGGAATGGAATAACGCTACAATAATCCTCTTGCATAAGAAAGGAGATAACAGAAAACTAGAAAACTATAGACCTATCAGTTTGCTCTCACACCTGTATAAATTATTTACACGTGTCATTAATAACAGACTTACTATGAAATTGGATGGGTATCAACCAAGGGAACAGGCAGGCTTTCGCAAGGGATTCGGAACCAGCGATCACCTTCAGGCTCTAAAAAACGTAATCCAGAAACATAGCGAGTATAACATACCACTGAGCCTCGCATTTGTGGATTTTGAGAAGGCCTTCGACTCCATTGAAACTTGGGCGGTTATGAGAGGTCTAAAAAACTGTAGGATTGATCAAAGATATACGAATCTCTTTAAAAATATCTACAGCAGTGCTACCTCTACCATCCAACTCCATGAACCATCGAACAAAATCAATATCATGAGGGGAATTAGACAAGGAGATACCATTTCTCCAAAGCTATTCACATTGGCACTGGAGGATGTTTTCCGAAAGCTGGACTGGGACGATTGTGGCATTAATATCGACGGAGAAAGATTGACAAACCTTAGATTTGCAGATGACATAGTGCTCTTTGCTAACACAGATATGGAGATTGCTCGAATGTTAGCTGACTTGAGAGATGAATGCGGTAAGGTAGGATTGAAAATGAATATGAGTAAGACAAAAATTATGTCTACCACAGGCCTAACCCAACCAATTACAATCGATGGTCAAAATATTGAAAGAGTAGAATCGTATGTCTATTTGGGTCACACTGTCAAACTGGGTAGGGATAATATGGAAGCTGAACTGGAAAGACGAAGAGCTTTAGGATGGGCTGCATTTGGCAAGCTTTCAAATGTCCTAAAATCCCCAAACATTCCCATTCACCTGAAAACGAAAACATTTGATGCATGTATACTTCCAGTGCTCACTTATGGGTTCGAAACATCTGCTCTGACAAAAAGAATTATCAATAAACTTCAAGTTACACAAAGAGCAATGGAGAGGAGGATGTTAAACATCTCACTCAGGGACCGAAAAACAAATGTTTGGATACGGGAAAAGACCAGGGTGACAGATGTGGCTCAAAGAATTGCAGAACTAAAGTGGAACTGGGCAGGTCATGTGGCACGTATGTCTGATAATAGATGGACGAAGAAGGTGCTAGATTGGAGGCCTAGAACAGGACGCAGAAGCGTGGGCAGGCCTCAGACAAGATGGTCCGACGATATTAAGAGAGTGGCGGGCCTGCACTGGAAGAGAGTAGCGTCCAACAGAGATTTATGGAAGTCCAAGAGGGAGGCCTTTGTTCAATACTGGACACAAGAAGAAGGCTGAGGTAAGGTAGGTAAGGTAAGTAAGAAATCAGCGGTGTTAAGGGAAATTAACTACATTTTTCTGTAAAATTTATTGTGTTTTTTCTTTATTTGTATTAAAAAAATAAAACTCAATTGTTGCAAAAGTTTTCGCGAGAAATGTTACAGAACTATTCTTTAAATTAAAATTTTAAAAAATGTAATTCAAATTTAGTGCTTTAGAATTTTAAAAGCAATATAATTACATTTTTCATCACGAAGATAATGGCTTTTATCCTTATAACAGCAAAATTTCAAATAAGAATAAAATGTATAAAACGTTACATAATAGGTGCTCTTGACAAAAGATTAATCTTATTTACTTAATCTAATTATTTGATTAATGAGTTTAAAAATCATCAAATGACACCTTCAACACTTAATTTGGTATGTTCTTGTGAAACTAGTTATTATATTATGTCCACGGTTTGTCTTACGAAAGGATAAACCAGCGAACCAGTTTCATATAAACCTGTCCTCTGCGTGATTAAAATAAAACAAAATATTAAGCAATTTCGTTGTAATTATATATATATATATATATATATATATATATATATATATATATATATATAACTTTTATAAAATTACACCAGAGTGGACTTATGTTACACCTTTTTTCATATAAATGTCTCATTACAATCAACTTACATTAAAAGCCGTCGGTCAATCATTTAAATTTTAGTTTTATTTGAATCAGCTTAAGACAGCTGCAGAGTGGCCAGTAACCTTTCATACTTCTAAATGTTATTCATATAACATTTTTCCAGTACATATTCACTTCCGTAATAAGCCTTCATGCCACTCCTTTATTCAATTTTTTTTTAACATTTAATTTCTAAAACAATTACTACATCCAATAAAAAGTCTCATGAATGCAGATTCTATACAACAATTTGACCAAGCATATTTTGACAAACATATTTTGAACCACTCTAGATTAATCATTCCAATTGATCACGCTTTTCGATACAATTGTGGCAAAAAATCATAACATAAATATGTTTACTATTTTTTTAGTTTCCCAGTACCTCCTACAAAAGCTTTAATTCTACATCTACAGGAACACTTATTGTGTACTATGTAAATTATTTAGACCCACATACGTTTAGCCTTTTAACCCTTTTCCAGGTGGGAAAGAAATGTTTAAATTTTCCATTATGGCTACATTGTTTCGCTGCTTTTTTCACTAATACCTAAACATTATCCAATCTCCGAGGCAAACTATTACTTACTAACTATCTGTCCTTGTCTTTCCGCTGTTGGATATAGAATTTTTCTATTTCCTTATATCATGGACAATACGAACCACTTCTTTCCCATGAAAAATATTATCATCTCTTTTAGGGTCTTCCTTTAACTCCCCTGTCATCCCGTGGTCTCCAATCAAGGATACTAGGAGTCAATTTATCATCCTCTCGTCTTACTGTATGACCAGTCTATTTTCAAAATTTATGCCATTAATTATTACAACTTGTCTCTCTTAATCTGATTACCAGCATATATCTCTCCATAGATCACTACTCACATTTAAGCTTTATTTTATATTTAATTTATTTTTTATTTAACATCACAATAATAACAATAGGTACATAAAATTTAAACAATCAAATAGTTACTACATTATAATAAACCATAAGCATTGACCCAATCAGAATTTTTCCTGGCATAATGGGTCAAGCTACCGTGTCCTAATTTGATATAGTCTATTTGATCACTTTAACACTTATTTTAATTAAATTTCATCACTCAATATTAATTATTCAATATCCTACAAATGGGGTTTAAATCGAGTTCGTCGGTAGCCTGGAGGTAGAGTCTCGGCCTCTTGAACAAGGGGTCCGCGGTTCGATCCCAGGTGCCGGCAAACTCCCCTTTCACGACACAAGCTTTTAGCTTACTGTGGAAGGTGTATAAAGTTGTATTTGGGTTTTGGGTTTTTTAAAAAAAAAAAAATCAAACTAAATGCCCATAATAAATATCCAAATTGTTCTCTCCGTACTAATATAAAGTTTAGATTTTCAGGATTTGTACTAGACTCCATCGCTGAATTGTAGATGTAATATTTTATCATATATGAAGATATTGTTTGATTACACCTGCCTTTAGAAGACACTCGAAAACTAATAGAAAACGGGATAAAAACATTGCCAAAAATATAAATGTATTTTCACAAAATATTCACGAATATCCGAAAATTAAATTATATTTTTATCCAACGGCTTATAAAATAATTTAGATACTACATATGAGTTCTCTCAGACCCAGTCGAGATTAGCTCTCTTATAGTCAATGTAATCCTATTTATCCATGCTGAAGCCCAAAACAATAATATGTTACATAACAATTAATCTTTTACTTGTTATTTCATTTTAAAGGAAATCGTTGACTATTCTGATGATTATTGACGTTTCTAGACACATCACCTCGGAATTTTGTCATTTGCTAGTTTGTATCTTTCTTTTAAGTTTGTCATTTATATTTGATTACTATTTATGGTTTTCCTTGTCCTAATTGTCAGTCGGCGGTTTTATCCGGCCGGCCCAATAGCCCGCCGGTAATGTCAATTTCGCTTTGAATTTGCGGTTTAATAGGGGTCTATGATTCCTGAGATGTTCAGGTGGGAGGTGGGTCTCTCTTCAATGCTCTGAGGATTCAGCCACTTAAATTTCCTTCAGATAAGGAGGATTAATTATTTACACGAATCATCCATCTTCATTAGGTATACTAAAGTAGTCATGTTGTGAAAGCATTGTATTTCTCAAAATGTTTGAATGTATTGTCTACGTTTTGTACTAAATTATAAGGTATTTTAAAAGAGGCTGTACCTATTTATTAATTAAAAAGAAATTAATTAAAATTAAACTTCCCTTTCACGACACAAGCTGGTAGCTTACTATGAAAGGCGTATAAAGTTGCATTTGCGTTGCAAAAAAACCCAGATGTATCTTAAAAAAAAAACGAACTTGTCTAGAGTAAGAATTAGATGAATTTATTATTGTTTACATGTAAAATTAGGAATATTTGTAATTCTATCCCATACACTAGTTTAATTCTTTAAATAGGGGCGCAAATAATAGAATTTTAAGTGTATTTTTAAGTAAATGTTAAATTATATACATACGTATTATTGTTGTTATGTTTTAAAGCAAAACGTAAGTTTTTGTCATTATAGATTGGCGATTAATTGCTGCTGTAGGCTTTCACGGTCCTCACTTATACATAATGTTGTTCTTTGAGCTTGCTGCTTTTAGTAGGTCTCCCTTCTTCATCGTGACGTTTTGACTCTGCTCATTAAGCTATTGTCAAAATATTTCAGTAAGAGAAATCAACATGCGTGAAATATTGTATGAATGTAGGAGAAGCAAAAAGTATGTATAGATATATTTTTACTTTCAGTTCTATCTGTCTACCGCACTTGTGATACGGCGTGAGAGTATGGTTTAGCAGGATGTGTATCTGTATAAAATAAAAGATGAAATCATTTTAATTTTAAAAATTTATCGATGTTACTTTTCAATTAACCATAGAGGTCATATAGTGTGCTAAATTTAAATTTTGAAAATTACATTAATTTCCACGAGTTTTGTAAAAAACAAAATTAAAATCAGAAATGCTAAAAATAAAATTCACGAAAATTCCTGAGGGAAATTGTTTATTTGCTAGGTGAAGTTACGCAGTTGATGAACGATGCGATGGTAATCAAGATAATATTTAAATCAGCTGTTACTACGTGTTATTGTCAATATTGTACATACTCGTAAAATAAAATCAGGGGCTCTGAAATTCACCTGAGCTAATTTCTCTTAATTTAAAGTTAGCTTATGAAATCCAAATTCCACTTTATAAATTAAGTTCTTCAATCTACCATAAAACTGTATGTAAATTTTATAAAGCGTATCTATGTTAAATTGTATATTAGGCAAATTTTGTATATTGCTGAAAAACTAAATTAAATAAAAGCATCTAAATACACACCTGAATATATAAATGATCTGAAATATTAATGTATTATGGTATGTACATTGAATGATCAGGATATTAATGACATCCATCAGCTCACAAACGTGGGTATCTATCTAAATTTGGTAAAGGTATTATAAATGTTATAACAAACATAATAGGATGAAACATCAACGGTCAGTATGTTATCATGATAATATGTATCATATGTAATATATCACTCTGCCTTACCTGACAGTGAATAGGAAATTAAATTTTGTCAAAAGATCCATTATTCCTCTCACTCTCCACTATACATTCAACATTGTATACTACCTAGAGTATATGTATCCACCACCTATGTATCCAAAGGTCCATTCCATATATAGGTATGTTTTTCTTGACAACATTTTAGTCAGGAATATTAAGGAATATTATACTTGTTCAAACCGAGTGATCACTCAGGATGATCATTTAAATTTAAAAAATGTGTATACATATGTAGATGTTTCATTCTGAGTGATCATTCGGGATATCGAATGAACATAATTTTTATGAAACGTCTTTTCACAAAAACAGCTGTTAACTAGTTTTTTCGTATTTTTTTTCGTATTTTCTATGAATTACTATCGTGAAAACACGTTTTTGTGTGCTTATGATATTTTTATTTTGAACAATTCTTATTTTTAAAACATGTCCAACCACAGGCAACATGACCATGAGTATACATGGTTGAAATCCTTTCAATCAGGATCATCCAGTGTAAAATAATGTGAATTCCTCGTTATCTTTCTGTTTATATTATAAATATTCTTAATTTAAATGTGAAATAAAGAAATACCTATCATGGCTAACTGACATTGACGATCCTGCACCCTCTACACCATTCATACTAAGAGAACTTGAAGCACTACTAAAATATTACTAATATTATATATCAAATGAACCCTCTTGAAAACAGACAGTGTAGATCAAGAGTTTGAATTTTTTTTACGTGCCATAATTACTTTAAATACCGCAAATCGAATCCACGCGTGACGTTTTTGCCCAATCAGACCTATAGGCTGCTCACAACAAAGGCACTTCCCCTTTGATCGAAGTGTAAAAATTATAATCGGATAAATGTTCCTTCAATTTTGAATACCAAAAATCGTACCACAAAACATCAATAAGGTAATTAATCTAATTTGAAGAGCCTATTTTAGATTGTCAGCTATGTGAAAAATACAGTTCATTTTAAATATCACCTTTTATATTTTATTGGCACGGAGAAGACAGCTTGCATGTTTTATACGCAGCTGGTCTGCTGGCTACCCCACTTGTGGGATATGCCGTGATGGTATAGTAGTAGTAGTAGTAATATTTTATATACTTATGCGTTTCTAAGACATAATTATACTATTATGTTGTAATGTTTTCATGTCAAAGGCTTTTAATGCCAAATAGCCGTTAAATGTATAAATAAAATACTCATTGAGAGCATTACTCAATCGAGAGTAACCCTGTTGTATATACTCGTACATACATATATTGTATTTGTATGATCTTGATAGACATGTACGTATCTAATATGTTTTTTCACGAAACCCTCAAGTCTTTTTACGTTGGCTAATGGAAAAATAGTTACCTTAGCGTCATCATAAGGCTAAGTACTATATATACAAAGTACTGTACACTAATGTTTTGTTTTTACTAATTCAACGTGATCTTCCACCAAGTACCGAGTAGGAACATTAAATGAATAAAAGATTACTATACAAAAGAAAATGTAAGTAATATATTATTCTCAAGACTCAAGACAAACATGTTAATTAATGTATAAACTTTAAGAGATATTGACTATCGTTAATTAGTGAATAACAGTAGGCAGTAGAGGGCTATTTTTCCCGGATTTTTTTCGTTCCCGGGAAACGGGAAATTTAAAAATGAATTTCGCGGGATTCCCGGGAATCTCGGGAAATTCATTATTTTATTTATTAATATTCAATTTTCAACAAATTTTGTAGAAAAACTCTCATAACTTGTTGACCCTTGCAAACATTTTGATTTGATAAAAAAAAAAACAAATTTTGTTACCAATATAAGTTATTTGCTTAAAAAAAACTAAATAGCTGACTGACGAGATTTATTTAGGTACTCTTTGTTATATCAAAATACGAATTGTTTACAAAATATATATACTTTTAATTTTTGTTCATCCTATCAAGGAAATAAATATTATGGATTTTGGCAAAGCTTTTTAAATAAACAAAAATCGAGTTCATTTGATGATTTTTGACTTCAAAAAATGATAAATTTCAACAAAAAAATGTTTTTTTATATCGGTTAATATACATGAATAAAACAAAAAAATTGACAGTTTGCTGCACTAATATTTTTAAGAACTATCTAACTTTAAGAAATATTAAAAAAAAAACATGAAAAATTGTAGGATTCTTGTACATTGTCGGCCAAACACGCCACCGTTTCGAATTATATTTAGAATTATGCTTCTTTCAAACGAATACATTGAAGCTATAATTAAGTTTTTTTTTAAAGTAAAACACTAATGTTGGTAATTAATATTTGTTTTCATATTTTATCACATCAAAATGTTCGTCAACTTCAACAAGTTTATTACGACTATTACAGTTAACTAAACAAAGATTTCGGTATCGGTATGGCATTCTGCATGACTCATAATAATTTGTGTTTTTTCCCGGGAAAGGATTCGTTTTTTTCCCGGGAAACGGGAAATAAAAATAACCCTCTAGTAGGCAGAGACGAGGTGTACAAATGTGTATTGTTAGGCGCTCAGAAGGCGCAAGCCCGAGAGTCACCAGTATTTGCAAGATGTAGAAACATTAAACCCTCCCAAAAGGGGCATTTCTTTCAACCTACTCTTCACCAAGGGAAACTAGACGATGCAACGAAAAAAACGGATGGTCAATGAAATAAGACATAATGAATAAATATTATCATTTATAAAGATAGATTTATAATACTTACATGAAAATAAAAAAAATATATCAGTACGTGCAGGCAAATCTTTTACAAAATAAGCAACATTCTTATAATGAATGCATTCAAAATGTCGGTCTTGGCCTCAAGCAAAAAATGCAAATAAGGTGTTCCAAAAGAATGCAAACTCTCTTTTGATGACACAAGCTTTTAACTTACTGTGAAAAGTGTATAAAGTTGTATTTGAGTTTATCCAAAAACCCAGATACGTCTTTTTCAAATCTACTAGGTAAAATACGAGTAATAAATAATAATGATATTAATTATCTCAGTAGGAAGGTATGTAGATATATGAATAAAATTATCAAAAGACGAGTTTGTGTAGAATACATTAGTTTTCAAATTCCTTGTCTAATGAAGATAATATACTCCGGTTAAGTAGATAATATATCATAAGATAATGTGAGAATATAATAAGATATTTATATCTTGATTCTCATACCATATAAGTAGGTAACTCCCTTCCTTTACATCATTAGGGAATTCCTGCCATTATATAATATTTAACTCAAGGCATCTGACACGTGAATGCTCTCATTCTGACTTGAACTGCTACAAAAATCTTATTTACAAATGCTTGAGTATATTATTATCTACACAGGTGATTCTATATAATGTTGTGTGAGCACTTGAAACTCGTACTCGCGAACACAGAGTAACGTATATACATTTCTTACTTTTATTTTGTTGTACATACCCATATGAATTAGCACGTAGTATATTAATTCTTTTTTTTATATATATTGTTTTCTTTATCTAGTATGTACTATTTTATTTGGTCGTTTTGTTTTTATTGTATTACTTGTAAAGGCCGGTGCAGCCATCGTGTAAAATAAATAGACCAATCTGACTAAATTACTTGTTATTCACAATAATATAGAATAGCGTTGTTCAAGCTAAAATTATTCCCGGTTATCTTTTCTACATTTTTTCTATTTTTTACATATTCTAGAAATAAAACAAAAATTACTTATGCAAAATCATTTCATAAATATCAAAATTAAAAATTATTCAAAATTTGAATTGATTTTTTTTTATATAATACTAGCTGACCCGGCAAACGTTGCTTTGCCATATATGTACATTATTTCTAGATTACGCTGTTAAAAAATAGAGGTTGATGGTAGAAGGGTGAAAATTTAGGACTGGATGTATTTTTTAATGCTTCACCATAAAAAAATAAAAAAATTGGGGTGGATCACCCTTAACTTTTAGGAGTAACCTCCCCCCCCCCACTTTTCCCCCTTTTCCTTTCGTTGTATGCATATATGTTTGTATCTTTTCTTTCTCAGTCTCTTCCTTTATATATATATATATATATATATATATATATATATATATATATATATATATATATGTGGGTGTGTGTGTATGTATGTGTGTTTGTATATATGTTTACTTTGTGAGTATTTTACAGAGTATTTGTCTCAATTCTTCTTTCCGGTCGTTTCTTCAGTGCTGAGGATCGCAATCATAATTTCCGTAAGTTGGGAAATTATGATTGCGAGAGTTGGGTAAACTATAACAGTTGGCAGTCCTTGATTCTCAAAATCAGTAGGAAAGTAGACACAATTATTGCTGAATATTGTCAAATTTAGAATTTGTATAGACTTTTGTTTATTTTGCCCACGTATTCAATTAAACTGCTTTATCGAATTGAAGCTCTCGCTCCCCTCCGCCACCTTTATAGAGACATACTGTGTGTAGGTGTAAATATTTTTCCCCAGTGACGCTGACTCTTAGCTAGCGTGACACGAAAGGTTCTCTTGCCTCTTTAAGATATATGTGTCTATGACATACCCCTGCTTCTACAAGATGGAAGAAATCACTATATAGTGATAATCTCGCCACTGCACATCATCACATTTTTTCCTGTGTATATTGCCCTATTTTATTTGTTACTAGCTGGCCCGGCGAACTTCGTACCGCCTAAGAATCAATGATCGATTTCATACATACATCTTCTTCCCCTTGTCCTAGTTCGGTCGGGGGCCCATTGCCCCTAAGTATCTCCTCCAGAGATAACTGTCCACCGCTGCTTCCAGGACCTCTGGCCACTCCAAACCAAGCCTTTCAACACATGTTCGACACCTGCCCTATCTTCTGCCCTCTCCCACTGACTTTATGAATGATTAATATTATTAATCTCTTTACAAACTCCCGTAATTGTCAAAGTGTGTCATCGAAGGTATAGTGTAAAAAAATATACATAATTCATTTGGAACTTTCGCAGTTTAGCGGCCCCACCCGTTGTCGAGTACTTTTTTCCATGTAAAAGTAATATTTTCGAAACTTGAGGAAATTGTTGCCATATGGTGAATTATTTTTTGGTCACCTAATTTTTGGAAAATTCTTTTATAGGAAAAAAAATTCGCAACTATGAAACTTGAACGGCCCCACCCGTTGTCGAGTAATATGTACGGAATTTTAGGAAATTATTTTTCGAAGTGGATTTCTTTGCCGGCAAATTAAAATAATTCTACATAATATGGCAACAATTTCCTCAAGTTTCAAAAATATTACCTTTTCTATGGAAAAAAAAGTACTCGACAAAGAGTGGGGCCGCAAAACTGCGAAAGTTACATTCATTTTTTTTTTACATAGACAATTCACACACATCGAGCTAGTCCCAAACTTAGGTGAATCTTAATTAAGGGTACGAACGCGACGATACACACATATACAATGCACTATATACATATATGTGTAACACCCAGACCCAGGACAATTTGAAAAAGGTCATTCTTCACTTTGCCCTGTCCGGGAATCGAACCCGGGACCTCGTGACTCAAAGGAAAGAGCTCCGCGCCACACCGGCCGACATGAACAATTTATGTTGAACAATTATACTTAACTCAGATTTGTTTATAAATTATCTGCAGTACGTAATATAATTATGTAGGTACTAATTTTTTTTTCAGGTAGATTTTACCTATTCATTTAAAATTTATAAAAATTCTTTCCATGATTTTTTAAAAATTGAAATATCAGAACTACAGATGTTAAATTGTATGGATAACGATTCTAATTTGAGAATGTATAGAAAAATTATCATATCAATAGGCTTATCTATAAAAAAAACTTCATTGTTGATTTTGTATAATTCTCCATATTGCATTTTTTATTGAAATTAAAAATGTATGGCGTAAATAATTTTCTTCGTAATTTTTCTTCTCTGTCTGCAAATTTCACTACACAATCTTGCATCAGAACTACCTACATGAACACATTCTTATTTTCATCTTTAATAGCACAATTTTTGGTTCAATAATAATTTTCCATCTGCAAAAATAAAATACAATTTCAAATATAATCTGTGCACGTCCACATTTATGTGACAGAAGATCTATCGATACATAAATATTAGTCGAATAATTCGGTAGTTACATGGCAATAGGTTGTATCTCGCATTTTTTGCGTTTTCAAGTTTGTTAATGTTGTTGTTGCCCATAAAATGCTCAAAATAGTGTAATATTTGATGTGGCAAAAGGATATGTCTCTTTATAGTCAGAATAAAGAGAGAAAAGACGTAACTTATTGACATGTAGAAAGATTGTTTTCATCAACATGGCAAAAAAACTCAAATATTTTTAAACTGCAAGAAATTATTTAGTGAATGTTACATACATCTTGAAGAAGAAATTATTAAGAGAATGTTACATCTATCTTGTAGAAATAATAATTACCTTCATTTTGATATATAAATGCTCGAAATTTGGCTGAAATATCTCTTTTGCAAACTTTATTTTTGCTCTCCTGTAAAATTATGTTTTAGTGAGATACAACCTATTGCCATGTAACTACCGAATTTTAGTAAACAAATATTAGTACACATTTCGTTCATATTAGTTATAGTAATTTGGTTCTTAATATAGCAGAACCTACGGATTATTTTAGCGCAATGCAACAGGCGACGTGGGGGCGCTAATAGCGCCATAACTCTCCATATTGTTTTTATTTTTGAAATTAAAAATGTATGGCGTAAATAATTTTCTTCATATTGTTTCTTCCCGTGAATTTGTAAGATGTTTTAATAGCCTATAGTTTATTCCGGGCGGAGAAGAATCCAACAAATCAGAGATCATTCAAATCGGTACAGCCATTCTTGAGTTATAAGTGTTGTAACACACACGACTTCCTTTTATATATTAGAAGATATGAATGATGATGTGCAAGAAGAATAAAATAAATAAATAAATAAATAATGAATATTTCTATACCTCTTTATCATCTACACATATCCTACAGCGGTAAAACTCTGGTACATAAAAAATCACTGTACATACCTATACAACTAAAGTAAAGTAGTAAGTACTGTATAATACATAATGATGTTCTTGCTACGACACGACAATAATATGTGTCGGGTAAAAGATAGTCATTCGTAAGACGTTCCACTCAATGTTTTTTAACTACTCGTATCAAATATGACAACATCGATGTAGAATTTTTATTTAAAATATAGGTACACTATAATGATGGATTTTATATGTGTTAAAACAGTTAATATCCACGATTCAACGATTAAGCATGCCATCCAACCTAAATATTACATTTTTTGCTACATATGTAGTGAGTTACAATCCATTGGATTGGTCTGCAACGGGTTTGGATTTTTTCCCCATTCTTCCCTATTTTCAGCTAATCTCTTTAGTTCCACGTTTTATTGGCACGAGAAGGAAAAACTGCATCATTTATTTATTTATTTATTTATTTATTTATTTATTTATTTATTTATTTATTTATTTATTTATTTATTTATTTATTTATTTATTTATTTATTTATTTATTTATTTATTTATTTATTTATTTATTTATTTATTTATTTATTTATTTATTTATTTATTTATTTATTTATTTATTTATTTATTTATTTATTTATTTATTTATTTATTTATTTATTTATTTATTTATTTATTTATTTATTTATTTATTTATTTATTTATTTATTTATTTATTTATTTATTTATTTATTTATTTATTTATTTATTTATTTATTTATTTATTTATTTATTTATTTATTTATTTATTTATTTATTTATTTATTTATTTATTTATTTATTTATTTATTTATCAATTCACGGCCTGGGCCTTTTACATATAAATATTAACATAATTATAATAATGTACACAAACAGTATTGACACACACAACACATAAAATGGACAATAAAATAAGAACCACAAATGAATAAAAATTTAAACAAATGTAGGTACATTGGGAAAACGAACGGATTTTTTTTTTTTTTAGATTTTATATGTCAACTTGATAATATCTTTTACATAGTCAGCATGAAATATTCTTAACAAAACAAATGAGATGTCAAAAAATACAAGCAATTTTAAAAATTCAGAGTCAAAAATTAAAATAAAAAGTCAAAGGTATGTAATATTTTTAGACCACCTGAGGAATGTCAGTCAATTAAGAAAAGTCAAGACCGAGATATAAAATAATTTAAAGTGGTCGATATGTTGAAATGTTAAAAGGTTAAGATATGTAATAAGCTATTTAGTGTCAATTCATAAGGGTAAAAACAATATACCGAACAAAGATATAAAACATCGCGGAATTCTGATATTGAAAATTCAATAAAAAAATCCATAGACAAACAACAAACCACAACTGCCCAATGTCAATGTATACACTTAAGTATGTTATAACTTCACGTTTGAATTTGAGGAAATTGTCAATAAAAATATCCGTGTTATCCCCGACCAGATTTCCCAGTCTATGAAGTCTATTCATAGGAGAGTGGAAGGTGTAATTATTTTTAGTGTTAAACTCTCGAAATAACACAGATTGTCTGGTACTTCTGGTCGGAACATTAAATTGGATCATTTCGATCAGTTCTGGAGAGTCGATTGCACCATTCAGAAGTTTGTGCAGAAAGCAAAGATCAAACATAATTCTTCGACTCTCCAAACTGAGGAGACCGAGCTCATGCATTAGAACGGGGTAGTCAATATCTTCGACAGGTATCCCTAACTTGAAATTCACAAGCCTCAAGAACTTTCTCTGTATTCTCTCCACTGCCTTGATATGTATAGCATAATTTGGTGACCATATTGTAGTGTTATATTCCAGTAAAGGTCTTACAAGTGAAACAAAGATCAGTCTATAAGACTGGATAAATTGGAGGTCGGTTGTCAGTCTAAAAATAAAGCCAAGTGTCCTCATTGATCTACCGACAATTTCCTCGATATGTAGGTTATAAGTTAGATCTTCAGAGAAGGTAATGCCTAGATCCTTCAAACTAGCGACGGAGTCAAGTGTTACACTATCTATCGAGTAATTGTATGTAATTTTAGTTTTAGTTTTATGAAATCTGATGACCTGGCATTTAGCTATGTTGAGATGAAGTTTGTTCTGTATACACCAGTCATTCAGAGAATCTAAATTATTTTGCAAAATTATACAGTCATCAGTACTCTTTATAGATTTATATAACTTAAGATCATCCGCGAACAGTAACACCTCTATTTCTCCGAAGATCTCAACTATGTCGTTTATAAATAGATTAAATAGAATTGGCCCCAAGTGCGATCCCTGCGGTACACCACTATATGCATATATTGTATCTGAGACACAATCGCCTACCTTTACTTTGAGAGTCCTTTTTGTGAGATAGCTCTCAATCCAATGAAAGAAAACTCCGTCGACTCCGTATCCACGTAGTTTATTTAGCAGCAAGTCATGAGACACCTTGTCGAATGCTTTGGAGAAGTCTGTGTATACAGAGTCGACTTGTCCTCGTTTAGAAAGTGTACTAAGGATGAAATCCTCATAAATCAAAAGATTAGTTAATGTAGATTTTTTTGGAATAAATCCGTGTTGTAAAGTGGTTATAATATTGTTGATGGGTTGTCTGATTTTTTTTATAATTATGGACTCAAAAAATATTTGGAATGGCTGATAATATGCATATAGGTCTATAATTAATAACTTGACTATTATCACCTTTTTTGAAAATTGGCTTCACATAACCTTGCTTCCAGATGTCAGGAAAAATACCTGCTCTTAATGAGAGGGAAAACAGGATTTGTAAATGAGTGGCAAATAAATCAACACATTTCTTTAAGAGAATGTTGGGAATTCCATCTGGACCTACTGTTGTTGAAGTGTCCAAGTCAAGGATCGCACATTTGACCTCGTCAACAGTAATTATTATGCTGGGCAAGTTGATAATCTCATTAGTGAAAAAATCTGAGTCAGTATGAGTGGAAGGAACGTCGTAAACGCTCTGAAAAAAAGAAGCAAACAGATTTGCTGCGCTTTGAGCGCATTCAGAGTATTGATTGTTATAGAATACTTTTGATGGAATTTCGACTCGATCCTCTCTCAAATCATTAACGAACCTCCACAGACCCTGAGTATCCCTAGGTAACCTGCTTTCTATAGCCTCCATGTGTTGAGAAAAACATTTCTTGGACAAAATAGTACATTGACTTCGTAAGTCAGAAAAGTGGTTGTAATCATCAATGTCCGATGTTTCCTTGTATTTTCTATGTGCAATTTTCTTTTTTATTGTAAGATGCTTAAGTTCTGGTGTAAACCATTTTGGATAAGATGAAGATTTTACTAATTTTTCAGGCACATAGGTATCGATACAAGTTCTAATATTATTGTTATAGAGTTCGACAGCAGTATTAATATTTGTTTCGTTTTGCAAAAAACTGAAATCCGTATTTAGTAAGAAGTTTGTAATACCAGGATAATCAGCGTCGTGGAAGTTCCTTATGAAAATTAGTTTGTTGTTTTTACAAAAAGGTTGCGATGTAATAGCAATGTCGAGAGGCGGATGGTAAGCATCAATCGGCAGTAAGACCGAAGAGGACTCATTCACCGTAGTGACACCGAAGTCAGACGTGAAAACCAGATCAAGGATCCTTCCATGGCTATTTTTAATATTATTCGCCTGAAGAAGGCCATAATAATTTGCCATGTCAACCATCTCTGCAGCTTTCTCATTGTTAATGTTGTTGGAAATTTGTAAATTAGCTGGAAAGAGGTCGCTGTTGATCCCATCGACGGTTTTCCAGTTACAATCAGGCAAATTAAAGTCTCCAGTCAAAATAAGTTTTGATTTTTTATGCTTTGATCTTATCATCTCAATCTCCTCGTGATAATTTTTGTAAAGGGTTAAGTCAGAACCTGGTGGAAAATATACACACCCAAAGATGACGGATTCATGAGGGCTTTTAACCATTACAAATAATTGTTCAATGTTTTTATTTAAAGTGGCTAATTTTCTGCTGGAAATTTTCTTCGAGACTGCGACTAAAACCCCACCACCCCTCGACTTGCTACTAGTATTAGAGCTTCTATCACATCTATAAATATTGTAATAATGTGAAAAACCCAATTCCGAGTCACCGATGCTAGGACTCAACCAAGTCTCTGTAAGTAGAATCACATCATGTCATTGTGTAAAACATGATAGAGACTGGCGAAGGTCATGGAGTTTAGTGTTCATTCCTCTGACGTTCTGTAGGTAACATTGTAGTTTTTTGAGTTATTAACTTTAATAACCCTCGGACAACCCCTAATATATTTTATTATTAAATTATTTTCGCCATTTTGAGTCCTTGCATCGAGCTCTTCCTTGAGCTTTATATATTGATTTCTTTGAACTACAGTCTGATCTCTGTATATTTTTATGTTTTTATGCAATTTAGTTTTGTTTTTTAAAACCTCACCCACCTGATTCTGACTTTTTAATATGACTTTAATAGGTCGTGGTTTATTATTGAAGCTTTTACCTAACCTAAAACATTTCATTTCACCACAAGATATGGACTGATCAACTTCCTTTAAGATGTTATAAACCTTTAACTTGTCATCCTTTAAGCTCTCTTCACGCTTAGGTTGTGAGCTTTCTTCTATATTACATATAATGATGTTGTTTTTTCTTTTGCTTCTCTCCTCAATTTCTGCTGCAATGGAATCCGTTTGGGCGACGTTGTGATTCAATCTATTGTTTTCCAAGTTTTGAACTTTATTTTCAAGAATGTTTATTCTTTGTTTTAGTAATTTGTTTTCGACAATTAGCTCATCAATCAGGTGTAATTTGGACGCAATTTCGTTCATTTTTGTTAATAAACTCCTATTTTGTGCTTCCATATGACTTTTAACATCGTTAACGTCATCATGTAGGCTAGTTAAGCACTCTCTCAACGAGTCGTCAATAGCGATGACGTCATCCAATTTATTTGTTTTGTCGTTACTACGCCCAGTACTCCCATCATTTAATGGTAGTGACGTTCTCTGTAGGTAGGTGCCCTTAGAAGTTCCTTTGGGCGAATCGCGCTTAATCGATTTTACACCAGATGTCGTCGGAATATTTTTATCAGTATTGTTTTTCCTAGTTCTTCGCATTACGAAGAACTAGGAAGGCGACTTACGTTGATCTGTTCTTCGGGTCGCCCCTGAGGAAATGAAAGTTATGTGTGCAAATTCGGATAAATAGGAGTCTCCGACTCCTGAGATATCCGAGTGTGTAGAGGTTCTTTCAATGAGTTCTTCGCATTATTGGTCTATCAGAGTCCATTTTAATTAATATCTTTATTTATTTTAAATTATCAACGATAAATAAAGAAAAAAAAGAACAAGCAAAATGATGTTCCAACAGTGGGATTCGAACTCGCGCCAACCAACTCAGTTCAGTAGGTACGTAAGTACCGCGGCTCAGACAGTTCAGCTATGGTCGCCGATGACGTAGGCGGGACAGTAGTAGTATTAGAGTTTCAGTAGCGTAGTAATAAAACTGAGCAGCTACCCACCAGATGGAATTCAAAAATATTATTGATGTATGTAGATGTAGTTATGTTCCTTCACTCAATATCGAATATATAATGTGTGATTAGCGTACCTTGTGTGTGATTAGCGTACCTTGTGTGTGTAATATGCTTGAATTGATATGATGTATAAACTGCGCAATGTTTTAATTTGCAACTGTGTAATTTCTGTCACTTTGTGTTGGATATAAACGTTTTAATTGATAAATTTAACAAGAGCACAAAAACTACGTCCGTCTAATTTAACTGTTTATGTCGCAATCATATTTATTTGTTTATTTATTTATTACAAAGCGTTGCCAAAAATCACAGCTATCAAAAAAAATAATATCCTACCGACCATTTGCAGTAAATCCGATGGCTATCTCACTTGTGTGAAATGTCGTATTATTCTATAATTAACGAACTGTTTATAAGTGAACACGTATTAAAAATATGAATCTCATTAATTTCACATCGAAAAAAATGAGATAAATATTTTCTCCTTTTTTTTGTATTTTTGTGCATGTCACTCTATAACTATACGCTTAAGGGTCATTTCATCTAATATATAAAATTCTCGGGTCACTGTGTATGTTATCATACTCCTCCGAAACGGCTGGACCGATTTTGATGAAATTTTGTGTGCTTATCGGGTATACTGGGAATCGGCTAACATCTATTTTTCATACCCCTAAAAGTTAAAGGTGGTCCACTACGATTTTTTAAAATTATTTTTTGGACATTTTTTTTTATTTTAATTTTTATGGTGGAGCATTAAAAAATACATACAGCCTTAAATTTTCACCTTTTTATCATCAACCTCTATTTTTTAATAGCGATATTAGTAATCTAGAAATAATGCATATGGCAAAACAACGTTTGCCGGGTCAGCTAGTAAAACTATATAATATGTTTATAAAGGTATAAGGTTGAATCACAAGTTGGTTAGGAAACACACGACATCGCTTTGAATCTGTTCATGAAATAAAACCATCATTAATCTTGTCGACATGACTGAAAAAATTTCAGAAATTACCTACAGGTCGAAATAATATCTTAGGACGTCTTGTTCACACGGTGAGACTTTCAAAGCAGACAAAAAGAAATCGGAGGATTAAAATACAAACATGAAATATTTCAAATATTTAAGTCTTTATCCTGTGAAGCACTCGGTAAAGAATTGGTCTCCCACTCTTCTCCGTAAGTTTTCGAGAGTCCTGTAAAAGGCAGGTATTCGAAAAATTTAAGACATTTTACATTTCAAATTCAGCGATGAGGTTTGCCACCCATCGTGAATGTCTTGATTTTATTTATGGCATGGAGAGGACAGTTTGCATGTTTATTATATGCAGCTGATCTGCTGGCTACCCCACTTGTTGGATATGCCGTGGTGGTATAGAAGTTTCTTCTGAAATTCTGTAAAGCTTTTATATAGTTAGGAAAATTTTTACATATTCAATTCAGAGATAATTAGTTGGAAGAAATCGCGCCGTTCCTATATATATATACAAGTGCCCTCTGTATAGTCTTCTCCTTCTCCTTGGACATTTATTAGCTCCACATGGTGGTGGAGTCTGGCTTTCTTGTTTTGTTTCGCCGCTTGGTTCTGTCGAGTGCATCCTCATGGGAAGCATCGCAGTTCTGCGAAAAAATCTAATCTGCAATTTATCTTAAATATAATACATGTCATTAAAACAATCTCAATTTATTGGGTCGCTTTTTTCTTAATTTTAGTCTAGTTTAGTCCCTAAGTTGTTTCGATGTGTCGAGAGCGCAAAGTTAGTCGCGTACAAACTATAATTTTAAATGAATTATTAATTAATTCAGAGATTCACTGATTATGAATGTGAAGATGTGCAGATAGTGAAACACATAGTACAAGACTACCATCTCAAAAAAATCAGCGGGGACCTGCAGGACATCCATGAAGCAGGACCGGAGGCTGTGAACTGGCCGTCAGCGCTAGAGCTAAGTCTGTAGAAGATACGACGCAGCCCACATGTTTTAAGATTTATCAACAAACCATACGAAAAGTAAAGTAAGTACTTCATTGAAAGTTGAAATTGAATAAAATTCTAGTTTATAAATATACATAAAAAAATACATTTCTTACATTTATGATTGTAATTCGCAACTTATTCTGTAGGGACTAAGTAATGTAATCACTTTTGTTATTGACTTCTACTTTGTTCTTTTCTGATAATTCTTAATAGGAATTACTTTTTTCTTTCATTAACTTTTTTGATTTTGTTTCAACTTTTACTTTTTTTATTTATAACGACTCCTGCTTACATTTAACTGCTTCTATTTTTTTCTTTTGTTCATGTTCTGGTCATGTTCTGAAAATTCCCAATGATAGTAGGCCAAAAAGAATGCTGTTCTTCCGTCCACAAGGGTTCCGTCAGCCCGGGCGTCCCTCTTTCACAATACACCGTTTCTATGACAACGACATCAGAACGTAGGGAATGTCATGGATGTCATGGAGAGGCTGTTTCTTGCACTGTGCTCCCGAGAGGAGCGTTGAAGGCGATGATGATGATGATGATTTTTTTCTTCAAGTTAAAGTTCTTTATTTATGTGTTTCTATATGAGGATACTGGCCCGTAGTCAAAACACATTTTAGCGTTACGTTTTCGTTTCGTTTGAATGTAGACGGCGTTGCGAGAACGTATCAATTTTCGTAGCTAAAATACACAAGTAGCTACGCAAATTGACACGTTCTCGCAACGTCGTCTACATTCGAATGAAAACGTAACGCTAAAATGTGTTTTGACTAGGCCTACTATCTTAAATGTTGAGTATCCGATCGTTATTTGAGACGAGATTCATCGCGTGAAAAAGGTTTTTGAGTGGCTATTACATAAATAACATTGATATGAGCTACAGCGCACTATAAGGAAAGGTAGTTTTTATCTGCCTACTAAACCATGTACACAAGGTCGGAATAACTTACACACTTTATCAGAGTAGCAGAAAGTTGCAAGGGTCATCATCTAATAATGTTTTAATACTAACACTAACGACCCTACTAGGTGGCTTACTTTACAATATTTACCTTTACATTATGCACTCAGTCCGTAGGCTACTTTTTTATGGTATATAAGGCATTGTGGTATATTGGTTGAAATGCTATTTACGTTATTGTATATATCGTAAAAGTATACCATCCTGTAGATTCATTAGTCTTCCACTTTTTTCTGGAAGTTTTTGAGTGTCCTTTAAAAACCAGGTGTTCGTGAAACACCACGTTTAATATATTTAACATCTGCAATTCAGCAATGAGCCACACCACCGATCTTGAATGTCTTGATTTTTTTATCGGCCCGGAGAAGACAATCTGCATGTTTATATATTATACGCTGTTAGCTCGCTGGCTGCCTTCTTGTAAGTTACGCTGTGATGACACAATAGTAGTGTAATAGTAGCGAGTAACTTCACTTCCCTATTAATAATATTCAGTTTAAATTTAGTATGAAATTAAAAGAGAACATTATCTTTACATAGTTAAAAACTCGTTGTTCCATATTGGCCTAAATCACTCGCAAACGAGTGGATGGCCCTGAGAAAAATAGAATAGAATAGAATCTATACATACTTTTGCGAAATCTCCAACAAGGTGTAGTAGACAGTAGAAAAACAACATGTAACATGCAGATCATATTCTTTGTAGCATAAAAAATAAGACATTTATTGGTGGTATGTTTATTAATACTGACAATTCTTCTGATTTTCAAAATTTTACAGAAATATGTGAGCTATTTTCCAAAGATTACCCAATATAAAAATGTACTTAAAACGGTAGCTTTCCTCTTTCTCTTTCAATAATTATTTTTTAAATATTGTGCTGTTAAATTGTTCATAGTTTAGATACTTTAATTGGCGATATAAATAAGTATCTGTATTATTGTATTATTCATTGTTAAATCTGTTGTATCTATTGAAATAAATAAATAAAAAAAAATCCTTTATGAACTTATAGATAGACTCAAACACCCTTATTTTTAAGCAAACATGGTGCCACCAATTATAGTGAGAGTGTAGAGGAGGCAATAATGTTCTTTTCTCTTTTCCTCGGTCTTAGCCTCTCTTCATAATATTAGCATTTGTGCCTCACATTATTCAATGCATTATCCACAAATCCCTCTAAACCCACACGAAGACACTAAATCCTTCCTAAATACAAAATGGTAAAATCCTCCTAGGATGAAAATGTCGCGATAGCTTCAGCACCATAATAAATATGCTTAAGACACTTTTCACACATGGAATAATTATCTCAAAAAATACTCAACATCACTATCTATAGAAAACATGGTTTAATCGTAGAATTACATCTACATACTTTCACATGTGACACAAAAGACATTTTTCTAACATATCACGTATAAGACATTACCATCTTCAATTTAACGATGACATGATAATGTCGTGTGGCATACACATTATGTTCCCTACACTGAATGATCCTATTTTTATGATATAGGTACTGGAAAGAATGACCTTTATATTTACTGCATACAGTCAATTCACTGGCTATTTGTGAAACATAATAAATTACTATCACTCTAGCTCAAAACTTTTTCGAACGGTCTCTTCACCATCTTTCAAAAAACTTTGAAATTGAATTTCAAACAACAATTTATTATCACATTAATGGACTAGGATAGAATTTTTCAAGTATGAGTAACGTTATCTGTAACATATTTATCAATAAATATATTATCAACCAAAAGCGAAGTATCCAGAAGACTCAAACAATGGAGTAACCAGGATTCTGTCTAGGGAAATTTATAGTAGGTAAGTCTACTTAAGCGTAGTTTAATCTTATGACAACTTATGGGGTACTCTCTATTTCGATACTATTTTTCCATAAATAAACATTATATGTGTACTACTCTAACACGTAATCGTAAAACCACATATATAAGACAACTAACATCTACATCCCACTCATCTTGAATATTTTATTTCTTCACTGGCACAAAGAGGGCGATCTATAAGTTTATGCATTACTAACTTAGTGATGGAATACTATTGTAATAGTATAACGGTAACTACTCGTACTTAAATGCATTTTATTTATTAACACGTCTAAGTCTCAAATATTCGTTACATTTTGTCATCAAAGCGGCATCTAGAGTTGCCTAATAATCTACACATGTTACGAAACAACTGTTGAGACAATTTATCAACAATATAGCTACATTTAAGTTGCAGCAGCCTTACTAGGTTGCCCTGTATCGAGGCGTGCTGCGACAAGCAACTTAGTGTTCCAGATTGTGAGGCCTAAAAAGTGGAAAAACCAGCAGAATTTACCAAATTAGAGAAATATGCGAACTTTTTTCAAAATCAACGTATATTTGTTATCTCATTGATATCTTTTTAAAAATTCAAGTTATCAACACAATTCAGCAAATAATCGAATACTAGTTTTTTGCAAATTCCATAGAGTGAAATAATCCAAAATAGCTTTTACCTTATGTCCTTTATTCTGTGTCTTAGGAATCGTACCTACAATATTACTTAATACCTACCTTCTTATCCCGTCAACCTATGTATATCTTATACCTCACTAGAAACAAAATTTCAATACTACGACGATTACCTGAATTACTCGTAATTATCATAGTAATTTATTTATTTATTTTATTCTTCACATTCATATTTTATTCTTCATAGTAATTTATTTATTTATTTTATTATAAACCGGGGCAGGGAGGGGTAGGAATAATGTTATGTAAAGACTTGGGTAGGAGAGTAAAGGGATACGTACACTATGGAGGTAGGATTATTTTAGTCAAGCTAGATACCAAACCCGTAGACACAATTTTGATCCAAGTCTACATGCCAACATCTAGCCATAGCGACCAAGAAATTGAAATTTTATACGAAAACATCCAAAAATTGCTAGATGACACAAAAGCTGAGGAAAATGTTATTGTAATGGGAGACTGGAACGCAGTAGTAGGGGAAGAAAGGGAGGGATCAGTCGTAGGAGCATATGGGTTGGGCACTAGAAATGATAGAGGTAGCCGTCTCATTGAATTCTGCGCCAAAAATAAAATGTTTATAGCCAACACGTGGTTTCAACACCACTATAGACATCGCTATACATGGAAATCTCCCGGAGACAGATTTCGATCACAGATTGATTACATTCTTACACGTCAAAGATACAGGAATCAAATTAAAGATTGCAGGAGCTTTGCAGGTCCGGACATTGATAGTGATCATAATATGGTTGTGGCGGAAACCATACTGAAATTCAAAAGGCTCGAGAAGAGAACCACAAAAAGATGGGACCTAAAACAGCTAAAAATAAAAGAAGTTAAAGAGAAATACGACGAAAAAACTAAGATATGCGATTTTGAGAGTAATGAAAGTATAGATAAAGTATGGGGTAAAATTAAAGAGAAAATAACCGCAGCGGCAGATGAGGTATTAGAGAAAAAAAAGCCGCAAGCTAGGAAAGAATGGATCACGGACGATATTTTAGAAATGATTGAAAAAAGAAGGAACATAAAGAACTCTAAAACAGAAGAAGGGAAAAAGGAATATAAAGCCCTTAGAAATAAAATTAACAGAGAATCCAAGCTGAGAAAGGAATGTTATTTGCAAGAAAAATGCAAAAATATTAACAGGAATATAAAACAAAGGAAATTTGAAACCGCATACTCTGAAGTTAAGAATTTCTTCAATGACAAAACACAACCACGATGTGCTATACAAGATAAAAACGGCAAACTGCTGTTTGAGGATGAATTGATCGTAAAAAGATGGAAAGAATACCTAGAACAATTATACAAAGGAAAGAACATAGTCAAGGAAAGCAAAGCACTAGAAGCAGAATATGACGTAGAAAATAATGGAGATGACATCTTAAGAAGTGAATTTGATATTGCATTAGCAAAGTTGAAAGACGGCAAAGCACCAGGTATTGACCTGATTCCATCAGAGCTGCTTAAATGCGCAGGAAAAGGCATGCTTGATACATTGTATAAGCTTGTCTGCAAAATATACAACACAGGAGAGATACCTGAGGACTTTGCCAAATGTCTGATACGAGCGCTTCCTAAGAAAGCAGGCACGACAAAGTGTGAACAACACAGAACCTTAAGCATGATATCACACGCTTCTAAGATACTCACCAACATTATAATGAAAAGGGCGGAAAATAAAATCAACGAAACACTTTCAGAAGATCAATTTGGATTCCGCAAAGAGACAGGCACAAGAGATGCAATCCTGAGTCTCAGACTTACTCTAGAAAAGAGAATAACAATTAATAAAAACACATATATCGTCCCTCATCTGACTAACTGTCGTAACTGGTAAAATGTAAATTGTTCAGGAGAGCATTTTTAGTGTTTTGGCGTGCATAGTTTCGTCTCTCCCAGCTAAACGAAAGAGTCTAAATGTATTTTATTATTTTATTTGTATTTTTATGAATCTCTGAATTATTTTTGTGATAATTAAATTTCCATAAGTATATTGGATTTATTTTTATGCACCGTCAAAGTAGATAGGACCCTTTGTGAGACTTTTTTCCCATGGCCATATTTAGTTATGCTCAGATAGGACTTAACTATTTTAAGAGTCAAAGGTGAAAATAAAACGACTTTATAATTTAAGAAAGTATATTAATTAACAAGAGTGTTTACACTGTAATAAGAGCAGTTTTATGGGAAATAAAATGATAGTAAATCACTAAAAAATAAATTATTATGCAGATTATGGTGTTCGAGAATTCTCATCCTCATCATCAGATGTTAATAAATAAAATTTCGTGATTATTTTCAAAACAACGAATTTAGTGATGGAGGGACTTATAAAACTCAGCGTGCTTGAGTAATCTTATCATCGGTGTATCGCCAGTAGTCAAATACATCGAGTCAGCAGATTTTGCCTGGGAAATTTTAGATGGAGTGGATTTGAGTTGAGAAATCTCGTTATGCAATATTATGTTAAATACTTGTCGTTTCAAGTATATTGAACGATAATTTGTTTCGCCATCACTAGTTTTAAAAGAAAACTTAGTAAGACTGTGTTTTTCTACTGAAAATTACGTCTTCTCCGTTCAGTTTACATTTAGCCCTGTGTCGTCATTCGAAGGGAAAGAAGACGTAGCTCAATGGATAATTTCTTAAAATCCAAAAAATCTGAACAGTTGAGGGGTGTAATGATGTAAGGTTTGTTTCTACCTGCTAATTTGAAAACAGGAAGTAATTGACTAGGAACAAAGATATTACCACTTTTCTTAAGCGCATAGTTAATAGCACTGTGTACCGAATCGCCTTCACTTTGTCCGTGACATGGAACAGATACGTTATTTTATTTCATTATTATTTCTTGAATTATTTATAAAGTAAATTAAGGTAGAAGCGATTATTGAATTTTTGTTTTAACCGCAACAGCATTCGGCAAATAAATATACTTTTTATAACATTTTTCATCATACGAGTACATATTCAGAAAAGAAAAAACGCAGATTAAATTTTAGAGGAACCCTTCTTGCTTGCACCTTCATGCCACGTATAACGATAGCACTCACCAGAAGGTATATCGTATATTGTGAAGTTATATACTAATAAACGTCTTTTATAGAAAACTGCCCTTACATTGCTGATTGGTAAGTTGATAACTTGCTGCATATCAAACGTAGCACACTGTGTTATAGAATCTTGCTGAGCTTTTGTTTTGCCAACCATTCTAGCAGGACGAACAAGTATTTTTTTCATTTTCATGCTTAAGATATTGATTTTTCAATTTAGTTTTAACATCTTCTGAGCTTTCGCAATATGTCGTTCACAAGCTACACTGATCCTTTTTCGGTAGATGGAAAGACAGGTTTTTTTTATATTAAAACTCTTCTGTATGATACAAAACCTAGTTTTTCAGTATTGTTTTTCAAAGTATCCAGAAACATAGCGTACATGTTTCTCAATGTCAAGTCACTATGCAAGTATTTTCATGTCGTCTTTTCACGACAATAGTGAGACTCAACTTTTGGAAATCTCTCAATTTGTTCCTCAATATTGCGACTCATTCTCAGATCAATGTAAAAAGCTTTTCGATCGCCTCGATTTTCTTTATCTAAAATCCTCGCCGAAGTAACTATCGATAGCTGTTTCAACCGTTTTTTTTCCAACACTTATGTATTTTAAAAAAAATGCCCGGCATATCTGATGTCCGTCTAGCAGATGATGATAATAAATTGTAAAATTTCTTCAAGACTCCGAAAATTTTCTCAAATTATTTCGGGAGTATATTCGTTGAAAAGAAAACATTGACGAGATGCTGCCTAACAAATTTCAATGTTTCAAGCAGGTTTTAGTATTCACTATGCAACAATATTTTTGGATACTTGGGTCATATACTCCATTCTGTGATCTTTTAGTTGTTTATTTTTATTTATTTTTATTGACCTTAGAAGATTTTTTTCTTAGTATTTCCCTCAGTGAGCCGTCAACTTCAAAATCTTGTGGCTGCACTTCGTAAATATTTGACATATTAATTCTTTCAGTACTTAAATTATGATCGGGATATTGAGAATTTCTACTAAAATGATTCCAACAAAGAAAAATACTATCCTATGTGAAAATAAATAAAAAGTTATTCCCAGTTAATGTCTATACTAAGTATCGTATTTCAAGATAGGACCTACATTGGATATGTTTTTCATTTATAAAAAATCACACTAACTGTAGTATCTGCACTTACGTCCGTTAGTAAGATATTATTTTGATTAATTCGTAGATACGACAACAAATCAGAAAGCTGTTCCAGGATAATGGCAGCAGCTACAGCTGTGATCTTCGGTGAGAACATGCGTATCAAATCACAATACATGGTGGCGGTCATAACTCAATTTTGCCAAAAAAGTCAGTTACGACAGTTAGTCAGACGAGGGACGATATAGCATTCATCGACCTTGAAAAAGCATTCGATAAAGTAGAATGGGAACAACTTTTTAACACCCTCAACCAGATAGGAATGAGTTATAAGGATAGAAGAGCAATCTGGAGCTTATACAAGAACGAAATGGCTGTGATTAAAAGCGGAGAGAGCTGTGCAGAAGCAAGGGTCGAACAAGGCGTAAGACAAGGATGCTCAATGTCGCCAGCTCTCTTTAACTGCTATATACAGCAAGCCATTGATGAACTGAGAGAAGAAATGAAGAACTGGACAGGAGTAAAAATAAATGGGAAAAAGGTCGACATGATAAGATATGCTGACGACATAGCACTGCTCGCAGACTCCGAGATGGAGCTGAACGAAGCTTTAGGAAAATTGGAAAGTATACTGTTGTCAAAGTACAACATGAAAATAAATAAAGAAAAAACAAAATGTATGGTCGTTGGAAGAGAGGAAGCGACTGCGAACATTGCATTAAATGGAGTGAGCATCAAACAAGTAAGTGAATTCGTGTACCTGGGCAGCAGAATAAACCAGGATGGAAGCTCCAAAGCAGAAATTATAAGCAGAATAAACCAGGCAAGGATTGCCTTCAACAAAAAATCGAAGATATTGGAATCCCCAAATATCGACTTAAGCGTAAGGAAGAACCTTACTAAAGCCTTTGTATGGAGCATTCTGCTTTATGGTTGTGAGACATGGACCATCAGCAAGAGTGAAAGCGGACGGTTGGCGGCCTTTGAGATGTGGTGCTACAGACGCATGCTTAAGATCCATTGGTCGGAGCACGTCGAAAACGAAGAAGTCTTAACCAGGGTAGGCGAAAAAAGGCAACTCCTTAAGAGAATCAGCCAACAACGAGCTAACTGGATTGGCCACAACATCAGGCACCCAGGACTACTCATCGCCATCGCGGAGGGTAAGACCGAGGGAACAAATGGCAGAGGCCGACCAAGAGACGCATATATGGACCAACTGAAGAGGGACATGAACTGTGGCTCATACGTAGAGCTTAAAAGACTGGCTGAGAATAGGGAGGAATGGAGAAGAAAAACCAAACTCGTTGCAGACCAATCCAATGGATTGTAACTAAATATATATATATATATATATATATTCTTCACTGTACATTGTTTATTGATTCTTTTTGCAAATCAGCACTACATAACATAAGATAACATGCATAGACAATTCATACAGATGGAATTAGTTCCAAATTAAGAAATATTGGTATTGTTTTAGTAACTATATATAATCATTATATTTTTATGAGCTTTTCGATACCGCGGTTTCGATGGAGCGTCCACAATTTACGAGCGATTATTTAAAATAGCTTTTATCGCGGTAGCGAAAAGCTCATAAAAATATAATAATTATACCTAGTTACTAAAACAATACCAATATATTATCTAGAAATTATTATATAGTTAATGCCGAAAATATAAACCAAATTAAGATATGAATCTTATATTATGGGTACTAACGCGACAATACACATATACAATGCTTTAAACACCCAGACTCAGGACAGTTTTATAAAGGTTATATATTCTTCATTTTGCCCTGGTCGGGAATCGAACCCTTACCTCGTGACTCAAAGGCAAGAGGGTTACATCTGCGCCACTTTGGCCGTTTATATTGTATATATTATTTAGCAGTATTAAAAATTAATACAAAATTTAAAATATTAAATAAAATAATACAAAATTTAAAATACTAGGACGATATGCAGTGGCGACTGTGGCGAGATTATCACTATCAAGTGATTTCTTCCATCTAACCACGATACATTGAATAATATGCCTATCAGTCGACACATAGGTGCATAAATGTAATGTTGGCTCATGAAAAATATTAACTTTAGTCAATAAATAAGTTATTTCATTTTTACGATTTTTACAATTTTTTTAATTTACCGGTTTCAGACATAATACGTAGATGTATTGATACGAACTACACTTTGATCTTAGCCAAGAAGCAAATACGAGGATGCAAAACCAATCCATATTATGATATTCCTAATAAAAATGTTCGCTTCTCAACTACTATACCATCACGGCATATCCCACAAGTGGAGCAGCCAAAAGACAAGCTAGGTGTTACAAATATGCAAGCTGTCCTCTCCGTACCAACAAAAAATAAGCATTCAGGATGGGTGACAAACCTCATTGCTCAATTATATAAAATATACTTATTTTTCGAACATCTGTATTTTAAAAGACACTCGATACTTACGGAAAAGAGATCAATTCTTAGGTAGGTTACACAATCTAAATACGACCTTAATTTTGTCTTGATCTTAACACTAAACCTACCGAGCGCGGTCAAATGACCGTTTTTGAAATTTCGTTTAGAATTTCTTGTACATAACGTTGCTGTATCGACATGTAACTTTCTGACTTTTCCTATAATATGGATATATTCCATTTTTGAATATTCACAACTTTTTTTATTTTTTAGTTTCTGATTTTTTTTTATTGCATGTCTAGTCTACCACGAGCGGTCATTTGACCTTCTGAACAATTCCTGTTATTAACTACTTTATTTTTCGGAAAGTGTACAAATGAAAAAAGTTTTATAAGTCCGTGGTGTAGTTGTGGATCTACAGCGTAAACCAATGATTCCCAAAGTGATCAATATCGACTTCAAGAGGTCTAAGAATACCTACAAAGAGTCCATCTCGGCGGAAAAAGGTGGGGGTTTATGAAAAGAAAATGGGGGTCAACGATAATGGATATCATACAAACAGGACTTGATTTTACTTTTGGCACTCCATGGAATCATCCACATATACAAATAATACCTATTTTTTTACATAATCGCAGAAATGAGTGTTGTCAATACGAAGAGAAATTGTCATTAGAAAAAGGAACTGATCGGAATAAGCACTATTGAAGAACAATCTTTCAATGTGAGTTACATTATACCAGATGTCAGAAATGCATTTGAAGTTGATAAATGTATAAATTATTAATATCAAGTATGGTTAGGTCTAGCCAAAACCGAAAAATATGGCGAGTGGTCTGTGAAACAAAAAAGTTTGAAGACCTCTAGTATGAACAAACAAGCGATTGAAACAAATGTCTAGCTTGTGCCTAAAAATAGGTATCTAAGTATCATATTTATGGAATAAGAAATGGGGTTCGTTATTTTCCTCGACAACTATAAACCGAACTGAATTTATAGAAATCATTTTAGAGATTTGTTTGGTTTTACAATAGAAGTCAAAGTAGCTAATGCCTACAAAACGATGAGTTTGCTTTCATCTCTCAAGTTTGGTTCAATTTCATCGAAAACAGTCAAAACTGTTATAACCCAGGAGCATTTGTCTCTCCATAGATGAACAATTATTTCCTAATAAAAGCACGTCGTAGATTAACTCTATACTTGCCCAATAAATCGGACAAATTTGGTATAAAATTTTGGTTCTCTTTCGATATAAGTTGTGAGTAAGTAGGTACATAGTAAACGGTTCTCCATATTTGGGAAGAGACAAAGAAAGAGAACCATCAGCCTCACTTGGGGAACTTAAATGGCCAGAAAGTATGGTGTAAAATCTAAATGTTAAAAATACCTTTATAGGTACTTTTCAATATCTTAGATTTAGCCGGGATAAATGCTTGGATATAATATAAGGAAATTACGGGTGAAGAAATTTCGAAGGAATAATTTTTATTTCAGTTGGCACAAGAAGACCAAATGTCAGAAAGAGACACAGCTACGCCAAGAATGTTCATCAGAAACAAGAACAAATACATTTATAGATTCATCTGGACGGAAATCTTATCAAATAAGATATTATTAGGTCAATTTGTGAAAAAGTTAAAATTACTTACGTATGTGGAAAATATGCGACGCAAAATAGTAAATTCTATAATATGTAAAAAATATGCTAAAAATGCATAAATGTGCATAAAACTTTTCTAAATAGAACAAAAATATGTTTTTACTATCCAATTAGCAAAAAAAAAAGTTCTATACTAATGATATATATTTATTTTTTTGAAGCGGTCATTTGACCGCTCGTGGTAGGAAAAGGTATACATAAAATGTCGGTAGGTTTAGTGTTAATAATACGACGCGCGAAGGGACTATGGTCAAAAATACCACTACCGCTACCGGAAGATTCGTATGCCCACGATTTTTGATTGTCGATACTTCGTGTGTAGTATCATGGAGATTGAAGATCAAGACAAAATTAAGACCGTATTTAGATTATTTCAAGAGTAGCCCTGAAAACCATAACATTACAGTTCAAAGATGAGGCATACTGTCCATTCTGAATTTTTTACTTTTTTATTGGCACGAATTTAGTCCGTTACCTACTCCACTTGCATGTTATGTCGTTATGGTATAGTTGTGGTAGCATTTAAAACAAATATACAGTGGTACCTCGACATACGAGTTTAATTCGTTCCGCAACCTTGCTCGTATTTCAAATTACTCGTATCTCAAAACAAATTTCCCCATTGAAATTAATTGAACTGCCATTAATCCGTTCCAGCCCCCAAAATGTCACCCCAGCTCTTTTTAATACTGTTTTTGAATAAAAAAAATGTAGATATTTATAAATGACAAATGTTGTACAAAAACATAATAAAAGAGAATGTAAAGAAGTAAGCTAGATTTATAAAGTGTTACTTTCGCTTAATTTTCGTCACTGCTTTTCTCTTCACTGGTCTTTGCCTTTTTCACCACGCTTTTCTCACTTTCACCTGTAGGCCGTTTAAAAAAAAACATGTCTAAGGAAGTTTGTTTCTTCCTCCCTTTCAGAATGTTCCGGAAATGAGTTAGGCCAGTGTCATTAACTAGCTCATATCTCGAATTTTGCTCGTATTTCGCAAAAAAAAACGTTCGCTTGACGGCTAGAATCTCATATGTTGGGGCACTCGTATATCGAGGTACCACTGTATTCCGTATGAATAATAACAAGAACATCTATATAAATAATAAATCCTTTTTGTTCACGCAATTAAAATCTTGTATAGTAGGCTTAATTATAAACAGAAGGCAGTTGAAATTCTCAATTGTATACCTACAGTCAAGTTGGCACGAATATAATTACTACTAGTTATTATGTAGTTCGCTATAAAAAAAATCTTTCTTATTCATTTTCTGTTAACAACCCAGCGACACAGTGGCGTAGCGTGCTTTAGACGGGCCCTGTATTAAAATTTGATGAAGGGCCCAAGCAAAACGTAAAAATTTCACAAACGAAACATAAACGCTCATATTGAATTAAAATAATTATATAATTTACTAATTAAAAATAATGCTCCTCGGAACAAACTAGACAAACAATTCAAATTAAATATACATTTTTCTTGCCTCTTTTGGGCGAACTTATTTATTAAGTTATTCATAGTTGGAGATGATTTCAGTTTTTCTAATTTTTCTGCCTCTATAGACAATAGTAACAAGTCTGATTTTGAAAAACTTCTTTCAGCTGTTTTTTTTTCGGGGAAGTCCAGCGTAAGAGTATAAGTGAGATTGTGGATAGCATTTGATGAGCTTTTGCTAACATACGTTCGGGGCGTCTATATCCTGGGGGCTCCTGTAACCCGGAGGCCTCGTATCATTGATCCGGCTGATACGGCGGTAGCTACACCCCTACAGTAACACAAATATTGATATAAACTTTCGTAGCGTCTGGTGATGTTAGATTAAAGGTGAAAGCTACAACAGAGTGAATCAAAACATTCTAATTAAAATATAAACCGCCAATTAACATACACAAAAAGGTTTTTTTTTATATAATACAGTGTAATTTAATTTAAATGAGATTACAACTAATATTATTTTTTATAATAGTCTCATACAATTATGATGAAATTTTATAGTTTGCTTTTTTTTTGCTCCATTTCACGGTCCTCCAACCCCCTCAAAAGTGTCGGCTTAAAGGGCGTCTTTCAATAATATAAAATAAACTTCATGCATCCGTCAAAACAGCGGAAATATGTTTCAATCACAAAGTGATATTCTCGATGCGTATCTCATCAGTGCGATGGATCGTCTTGATAAAATTTGGAAATACCTTTAAATCATGAGAATATGAATTCAAAATATCGGGATGAAGAGGATCAAGATGGAGAAGATCTCTTGGCTGTACAATTTAAGAGAGTGGCTAAGAAGAAGCGTGAGTTAGTCAACAAGGTATGTAGATATAGCCCAGATGATCGCTAACCTTCGCAGAGGAGATGCCACTTAGAGAAAAAGATGAAGAAAACATAATATGTATTTACAAGAAGGAGATAAACCAAAAAAATCTATTTTTGGCTTTCAATTTTATTCTAAAGACAGTGACTAATGATTTATTATCTAATGAATGGTGTTATGCAATAATGTTACAACCAACACCAATAAACTGAGATTTTGATGAATTGTATTCTTAGAGAAATGCATTCAAATTCAGTACAATCAATTTAAAGAAGGCGAGTTTATCGCAAACGCTTGATCTCTTTCGACTAATCCAATTGTATTGAGTGATCATAAACAGGAATAGGAATTTGTTTACTCGGGGAAGGACAGGAGAGCATTTATACCAATAGCCAGCCAACCAGCATTCAAAATAGTGTTGGAGAATGGATAAAAAAACATCAAATTGCTCAATTGCAATAAAAGACAAACCGAAATTATGCTAATATAGCAGAATTTAAAAGCCCAAAAAATACTAGGTTAACCTAATTAAGATGGCCGTCAATCAGATGATCACGAATTGGAAACCTCCTGCTGTTGATCTTTCTTATCGATGTTAAGGATGCATTTAGATTTATAATAAACTCAGGATTTCATCATTCAAAATGCACTAAATAAAACGAGATAATATCAAGATCCAACGTACACTGGATAAAACAAATTCTGAATGTTTTATCAATTTGTTCAAATTGTTCAATTTGTTCAAATTGTTCAATTTGTTCAAATTGTTCAATTTGTTCAAATTGTCAAAATTGTTCAAATCAACAAAATTTTAATACATTTTTTTTAGTTTTAATAGTTTCATAAACTTTAATTTTTGGGTGTTATTATTTTGAAATTATTTAAAAATTTCAAATTTAAAAATGTGAATTAGTGAATAATATTTGTGACAATTAATAATACCTTCAATTGGAACTCACATAAAATTCTCGAATTTTAATCACATTTGTGACAAAAGTGTTTTTAAAATTTTACAATAGTTAAATAAAAATAATAGGCGCCCTTGAAACGGTCTAGGGACTGTTAAACGGCGTCAAAACAAAATGATCCATAATCATCATCATCATCATCATCTGAAAGTCGACCTTATTTCAAAATATTCTCAAGATCCTACTTAAACTAAATATAACGAATTCTCTAGATCCAACTTAGGTATAGTGGAAAAAATGAGATCAAAGCCTGAAATAGTAACTACCTCTATTTTAAATTTGGTTTGCCCCTATATGTATGGATTGTGAACTACAAATGAATAATGTCATAGATTTGATTATGTTGGCGTCAACGGCTTAAAAATGGATCTTACAAATGATAAAAACGACTTAAATTTTACAAATAATAATTTAATATTTTGTCAGATGCCTTTCGGAACTAATCTATCGTCAGTGTCAGGCTCAAAGAATCATCAATTTGATTTAAGATATTTCGGGTCCAGACTTAAGACTAATCAATTTAAATTCAAGAAATATATTTTTTTAAACTGTGATAAAAGCTCGTTTTCTCCTACGAGTATTTTGTCACTTGATACATTGTTTTAGCTTATTATACGACATGCTCCATATAATAAGATATTGTCTACGGTACTGCGGTACTCTCTCATCTGTATTGTAAGTGATGACGTGAAGATTTATTATTTTGTGAGTGATGTGTAGCTCTTAATATAATGTATACACATAATAATATCATAATTAACCATTTGATTAGATCGTAATATTTTCTCTATGGGATGGAAAAGAATGTCTAAAAGGTAATCTTTAAACTATATAAAACAGACAAGCATAACTTTTTATTTTTTTAAATTTATTCATTCTGTATGAATCATTCATTTATAGCAATAAATATAACAACTAATTACAATAATGACCAAACCAATCAAGATCCCTTTCTTACCAGCACTTAATATACAGAAATTTGAGGTACTTTATTTAGCAAAAACATCAAGAATGAAAAAAAATGTTAAAACATCCGTAAAAAATGTTAAAAAAATTATATTGCATATATTCAATATTCCAACGATATAAATTATTTTTCCCAGAATACAATAGGACTCCCAGTTTTTTCTGCAAGTTTCCCTGTGTCGTGTAAAAGTTTAATATTCGCGAAACATTATGTATTTGACATTTTCAGTTCAGCGATGAGGTATGCTACCCAACTGGAATGTTTAACTATTATTGGTACAGAGAAAACAACTTGCATACCTACTGTTATATTTGTCTATTAATTGTGTCGGTGCACACGTAGTAGAATGTGTTCCTTTTTACTATTGTTTGTTAATTCGCAGAGAGACGTCTTTCGACTTATAAGTTTTGATAATGACCTTATAAGTCGAAAGACGTCTCTCTGCGAATTAACAAACAATAGAAGAAAGGAACACTTGTTTCAAATTGCATTGTTATATTTGTCGATGATATTTTTACAATTACCCATTGTATGAGGTCACACATAATGTAAATTAAAATTTGCACTTTGTTAGTCCGCTCGGTATTCCACTTTTGTGGAATGACATGATGGTACCTGCAAACGAATGAATTTATAAATTTCTTTATCCAGGATGAAATTAGGCTCCCGGTTTTTATTGTAAGTTGTTCAGTGTCTTATACTGTAAAAGAAACATAAGTATTATTATAGTCTTACAACATCACGTGCAAGATATTTAACATTTTCATTCATATCATCGACGAAGTATGCTATGAATCTTAAAGGTTTCATGTTTATGGCATAATATGTTGATCACACATGCTGGTCCACTTATGGTTTTGTATTATTCTGATCAACATTATTTATAATATGACTATTTGTATCCCTGTTGAAGATGTAAATAAATAAATCACACACTGTTGATCCACTGATATGTGTGTCGTCGCGTTGGTACCCATAATACAAGATTTTTATCTTAGTTTGGGACTGGCTCGATCTGTGTGAATTGTCTATGTATGTTATGTTACTGACTGCCCTACTTATAGGAAATATCGTGACGATATAGATAGGTAGTGTTAGATAATAATTTAAGGCGGCATTATTTAGCAGTACCATTTAGCAGTAGTTAGTGAACCATATGAATGTTCATTACATTCAACCCAGAGTTTGACAATGTCGTTGTAAAATAAATGACGTCTCTCTAAAAAAATCAATATAGAAGAAAAAACACTTGTTTTTTTATTTTATTTTGAAATTCTGCTATCAAAGCTCCGACATAGTGAATAAACTAAAAACCACGCTTGTATACGTTATCATGATAGTATATAAGTAAATAGAGTGTATCTTAGAAAAAATCTTTTGGAGATTGTTTTATATGTAATATGTATTGCTAGAGGTCTTGGTAACAATAGCGAAGAGGAGATAAAAGCTCTAGAGGAAATAAGTACCCATCTGGACGCTATCATGACACCGCCATCCAGTCCAGCTAGGACAAGGGTAGTAAGGTAAACATCTCTTCATAAATAGTTTGGTCCGTTCACGTGTATGCACGCTATCATAAATATTTACATATTTTTTTTTTTTTTTTTTCTTTTAGATACAACAGCATACATATTTCATTACACATTCGCCTTTGTAAATACTCGTGAGATCCAACTTGTACTCATTAAGGTATGTTTTATGTTGAAAAGAAAAAACGAAAAGATTGAAAAAAAAAATTATGCTGGATTAAATGTTAATAAAAATTAAGCCAATGACAACAGGAATTAACATAATTTATTTTTTAATTAATTCAAGAGTTTCAAGTTCCAATCTCATGAAATATATCAAAACACATAATAATAAATGTACAATGTGTATCCCGTGGAGCACCCGGTAAAGAATTGGTCTCCCACTCTTCTGCATAAGTTTTCGAGTGTCCTGTAAAAGGCAGGTGTTCGAAAAAATTAAGACATTTTACATCTTAAATTCAGCGATGAGGTTTGCCACCCATCCTGAATGTCTTGATTTTATATTGGCACGAAGAGGACAGTTTGCATGTTTCTTACATGCAGCTGATCTGCTGGCTACCCCACTTGTGGGATATGCCGTGATGGTATAGTAGTAGTAGTAGTAGTATAAATGTACAAAAAATATGAAAAAAATCTATCACAAATTACTGTGACACAGAGCAGCCAATATTTGTATCACTCGAACTTTTTTCATTCTACCCTCGTTTTCTTAAAACATACTGTACATACTTTTCTATTGAGAGTTTACGAGTGACCAGGGAATTTAGCTATTAATTTATTTGTTTTGATTTTACCTGATTATGTAAATAAATAAAGAAATAATATAAATAATACTTCATTGACATAAATATAGTATACAATCACGTTATACGGGAACGAGAAATACCAAAAAGCAGGGCTTATCACAATGCGATTTTTTTACGTGAGTGCCTACTTACTTACTTGGACGAAAGGTAAAGGGAATCAAAGTTCAATAAGGGCTAATAATGGCTGTAGCGTTCACCCTACATAGGATGTATTTTTTATTGATATTTATGAAGCTTAGTCACACTGCTAAATGTTTATTATATGTTACATACAAACCTTTTTGATAGATTGCTCCATTCAATAATACAAGGGGTTTAAAAAGCTGGTAAGAAATAAAAATTATTGAATATTTGTATAGAACTCTATAACGTACTCACCAATATGCAGCTATACTATCAATATCGATACTGCCTCTCGCTCTCTCTCTCTCTCTTCTATGGTTCGATTTACATGTATTTATATTAGTTACGTACTTAATATTACACCGAGCGATATTTATTTTGTAAATTAATATTTATTTTTGTTTTTTATCTCGTACACTACGTGTCACTGTCTTATATATACACAGGCATGATAAAGTCAGAAAAAAATAAAATTACACAACATTAAATTCAAAAATATTATAGTATAAAGTTGACGTGACCATGATATTTATACAAAAAACTTTTGTAGTTCATCTCAGAAAGTATTTACCGTTTATGCAAAGAAAAACTTATTAAACTAAAACGAGTCGATAGGGAAATTACAGATAAAATATTTGTTAATTTTCAACTACCTACATTAAATATTTTATATACATATTTCTGTAAAATTGGTAAAAAAAAAATTAATAATTCTGAATGTTCATGATATTTTACATAGTATTTTAAAATACCTATTATTATAATTAAAAATATTTAATTTTAAAGACACAAAGTTAATATAATACCTATTGATTCATAAATTAAAAATTTACAATATATGTTGTCATGTATCTAAATTAAATAAATATTTAGGTTCTAAATATATTATTGCAAGTATTTCGTTACCGCATGTAACTTTTGGTGCGTAGCTACTGTCGTAGTAACGTAGTTCACGTCAAACCAATGCTACGTTATCAGAGATACTGGCTGAAAAGCGTAGAAACTAAAGGCAGATATTGTATGTACTATACTGGAGTGATTTTCAGCATATAAACACATCTTAACTTAATAATATTAATATATGAATAATAAAGCGAATTTTTCAAGGAAGACAGACAATCATTTTACAAGGAAAAACATTCCAGGTATTTTTCGATAAGTAGACGTATAAAGATGTATTTATTTGTTGAATGTTTGGGATATATGTAATTTGTAATGTTCTATTTATTTTATTACTTGTTTATTTATATAGAAATAAACACGGTCTTTCTTATGTTTCAGTAGATGGATTATTTTTCAAATTAACCCAAGTACAACCTTATACACCATTCACAGTAAGCTAAAACCTTGTGTCGAGAAAGGGGTGTTTGGCGACACCTGTTATCGAACCGCGCACTTCTTGTACATGAGGCCGAGACTCCACCTCCAGGCTACCGATGAACTCTGAATGAAAATAAATGTAAACAAATCAACGTTTATTAATAATAATGAAGATAATAATATTAAAGAAATAAAAACAACAGCAAGACAGCATGTTACATTAGCAAGTCACGACCCCCAACTGATTAAAAAAAAAGAACTTAGCTTTAAACTTGTGAAAAATGTCGGTAAATAACTATTCTACAGTCTATGTAATCTACGCAGGCATCGGAAAATAATTTACATAATTGATGCGAAATTCACACCCAGAAAACATTGTATTTTGCATGCGCTCTGGTGGGAAAATTAAAACATTATATGAAATCTAATTATTCTAGAAAATCAATCGAGCTATTTAACAATTTATTATCTAGCTTTTATTTTGTGTGCACAAATGTGTTATATTTTGTAACTTTTTCAATGTTTTGTGATTAACACTGTGGAATTTCATATTTATTATTAATTTATGCAAAATAATTTACAGATTGTATTTTCTACTTAAATAACTGTTTTTAATTTTAACGTTTTCAGAACTACTTGTTCCATCATCAGTAACAGTATTGTTACTGTAAGTAGTTCTGAAAACGCTATAACTAAATGTAGTTATTTTAGTGGAAAATACAACGTTTAATTTATTTTGCATAAATTTTATATTTTATTCCATACATTATAACTTATTAGATAACTAAATTGTTATTTCAAATGTTGCCTAGAGATCAAAGGTAATATAATTATATAATTGAGAGAGTGAATGAAATCGTGTATCTTGCCGACTGTGCCATCTAAGATGAGTGTGAAGGCCGATCCTGGACAGGCACACTTTGTCACATTCGGTTGTCTCGTTGTTGTTCGAGTCTGTGAAGTTGTTCAACTTTGCGGGTCTCAATAGTCATTAATGGTTTTCAAACATTTCATGCAGTTACCAGCCATCTTCTCCCAGTCATCTTGAGCGTTGATTTTCTTCAACGTGTAGTGCAGGACATCTTTGTATCGTTTCCGCTGGTATACCTACAAATTAGTTTAAAGTATAAAAGGAAACTTGAAAAGTTATAAAAAATAGTAGTGGACTTTTTTTTATCTCGGGACTCCATGATGATAGGTTTACATGCACTTTGGGATATATATTTTTTTATCTCGGGACTCCATGATGATAGGTTTACATGCACTTTGGGATATATATTTTTGACACATCTTCATCCTCCATTTTTTTATAAATCGTTTTAATAACAAAGGCTGGTGTATCGGCTCAAAAAAGTTGAAAAGAAGAAGTAGCAAATATGTGTAAACAAAAATTTCATTTTGAGTGGCCAGTGGCTATAACCAGGGATCTCCATGTACCTGTGTTAAATGGGCTTCCGATCTAATTAAGACACGGAGGAGAACATTCATATATGGAAATATGCTATTTATAGGGTTCAAAACGTGTAAATAAACAAATTCATGATATCGGTTATGTATCAATATAATATAAATACTAAATTAATAATAGATCATTAGGCTGATTATATGAGACACTATCGCATCGCCGCGCCGACCTGGGTCTCAAAGGAAAATATACAATATATAAGTACCCATACCCATAATCTAACAATATTTGTGTTTGCTCGTTTATATCTTTTTAAGTCCTCAATGAACACTATAATTAGACAACTCAGAAGTAAAGTTATACACTCTGTACGAAATTTGATCTTTTGGGCATACTTTTGCCCTTTACATATTATAAATGTGTTATAATTATATTGTTGAGACGGAGAGGATAGTTTGTGATTTGTGGGATATGTCATTTGGTTTCTTCTTATTAACTCTTCATATGCGTATGTAGATTTCTTATGTCCAACGCTTGCGTCTTCTGTAATTTGTTGAACTTGATAAGCCAATGACTAGCAACTGAGTCCCCAGAGCAGAATGAACCTTTCACTCTTTTCTTACAATTTTGAACATACGAAAATTAAATAAAAACACAACACAAAGAAGAGGTAGTTTTTCAAACCTTCCTCAAATAAAATGGTTTATTTATTATTTATTTACTAAATTATTACTCCACAGTATTGTCTTGCCAATTTGATGAATATATTTTGTACAAAGCTGAGTTCAAAGCTAAAAGGCTGGTTCCAAATATAAATAACAAAACAAATTTGCCCGGGGGATGATTTCTGATTAGTTACCTACTATATAAATATAATATAATAGCCTCGCTCATTCGACTCGCTCGCTCACTATCACGATCTAAAAACGAGCGCATAATAATATTACAATACAATCTCTAGTGTTATTGATTAAACCATAGTCTATGTCAATCCTATCTATAGTTTGACAAATAAAGTCTATAAAATATGAAGCAATTACAACAACGTAAAAACATGCATAGACAATTCACAGAGATCGAGCTAGCCCACAACTAATTTATAAATCTTGTATTGTAGGTACTAACGAAAATATACATATATCATTCTTCCTTCGCTCTGACCTGGAATCGAACCCGGGACCTCGTAATCTCCGCGCCACACCACTCGAAAATATCTCATATTTAAGACCGGTGTGGCGTTAATATCTTAAATTCAGCGGTACGGCATCATGTGTAAAACCGCATTATCATAGTTAACTGTGCATGATTTAATCAGGTACAAAGAAGTAATAAAAACATTCAAAACACCTACAACTGAAAACTTGCGAATGCATTCAATATCTATTTACGAATTATTAAAAAAATAAACGGGAGACTCCATTAAATACTTGCTCTTTGATTTTCCGTTAAATACAACTTTCATTGTATATAATAAAAAATAATATTTAGGTTAGTATAGTTACTATGAAATGAGAAGAAAATATTGAAGGAAAATTTTAAGGCAAAAATAATTTATCTCATCGATTTTATTAATAATATAAAACGTAATAAGGTTCACTTATAGAAATTAATATTTGATATCTAATAAAAAGGACTGATAAAATTAATATTTATTCGATTAAATATTTAATATCTTTATAACTTCAATAATTTGATGAAAGTGGATTAAAAACAGACTTTTTTATATCCTCTGTCATCTTCAGTTTTTAGCATTTATCTTACGTCCAATATTTCAACCTACCTTACATGTCACTGAGGGTCACTCTATCTGTCCCTTAAATTTTGTTGTCTTACACCCTTACATTTCTGTGCCTGAGAGCCATTTAGTCTTAAGTACTAAAATGCCATTTTCAAATTCAATTTTTTAATCGAAAAAAATCTCGACATTTTACTAGTAATAAGATGTAGGTATATAGTATATACAGCTTATTACACAGACCCTATAGTATAGACCCTAAGCACTTCTGTACTTAAGACTCACGACTAATGTGTTATTTTCACTTTTTTCGTAACTTTGGCATTTTTGCCAAAAATGCACTTAAGTCCTAATGGCTCTCAGGTACAGATTTTATGTCTTCTGACTGCTATTTTGGAGCCGAACGTAGTTCGATTTATTGCGTTTTTTTTATGTCCAAATATTTCGTAACTATTTTTCAAAAAAATATATATATGTATTGGTAGGTTACTATTATTAACGAAATTAGCTGTAGTTCAATTCAGTTTTGTAAATACCCATAAAAATATTATATTGTTAGGGCATGCGAGTGTCATTAAGAACGATTATCTTTCCCTACCTTATATTTTGATTTAAATTATTGCAAAATATTTAATTTTATTTAATATACAGTCGATTCCGCTTAATCGGGACAGCCGCTTATTTGGGACAAATCTCAAAGAATAGAAACCAAACCAAGAAACCAATAGTAAATTTATATGTTTAATTGGGACAACATTCCGCTTAATTGGGACAGTAAATTTAAGACAACAGCACATATTATGTTACACATATTCTCAAGAAAAAATATGTACAAAGAATTCTCATTTTTGCATTGAATTAAATTGTATGTACCTATATGTAAAATTATTGAAAAAAATATGCATTGTTATTTTATGTGTGTATTACTGGTTAATGGCCTTAGTTGCCAAAACCAAATAGATTAATTAAAAAAAATGTGAACTTCGCTTAATTGAGACAGCCGCTTAAATGGGTAAAAATGTCCAAGTCCCGATGTGTCCCAATTAAGCGGAATCGACTGTACATGCATACTCTTGTCATGAATTGAAAACCCGGCGTACCGAGGTATTGTGTATGGAGATTCTTGTTCATTATTGTTCTTCCAAAACTTTTGGCCACTCCAAGCAATCAAATCTTTCAACATAGATATTTATTTTTATCCTTGCTAGGCTCACGGGCCTTCTTCCACTTTCTGCTATTGAATATAAGAAGTTTCAAAATAAGTTTTTTTAGCACATTAAAATATCGAGTCAAAGGCAAAAAATTTACAGCAAACTTTAAGGGACAGATAGAGATTACACGTAATAAATAACATTTATAAGTTGGTATTTTTATCATTACTATTTAAATTAAATATTGATGAGTTAAGTTGTAGTAATGCCTTAATAAAATGACTGAAATGTATCACTGAGGGTCAATCAATCTGATGGTGTAAAATAGTTGTGAAGTAAGTTTAGCCGAATTAAGGTCTTTCTTAGGTTACCCTTATGGGTTACCTCATATTGAAATATCGAGTTTGCGGCATTGTAATGCTCCAAAGAGTTTCTGAATATCTACGTATAATAAGTATAGCATACCTACCCATATAATATTATACGAGTAGGTATAATATATCTGTGTATTTATAACGTTTCATTGTTTCATAAGACAAGGATATGTGCCTTTATTATTATGATTATCTTTATTTAAGAGGTTTAGTGTATCAAATTCCTGGTCCAATAACCTCCTTCCTGACTCCCTCTAAACCCCTTTGATTCTTAGACTTAGATATACTGACTGGTTCTGGTAGGATGACTTGCATAAATATTATACTAATGTATTATATTATAGATACCTAAGTTACTTAATGTATTACAAGCTATTTCAAATAATTCGTCGATTGGCAATAAGCCTAGATTATATAGACTTTATAGAGACTTATATAGACTTTTATTATTTCTTAATTACAATTTACATATACTTATACTAAATTGATGCTGCCCAACTAGGTAGATCCTGTACTAGGGCAAACATCCCACAAACATATCAATCATATATGTACATATACAAGAAATATACACAATCATAAAAAGCATTCATCTCTTACGTACCTATTTAATTATTTATTTATTTATTGAGCATCAACAGTACACTACAGACAAACACAATATTATATATATAACAACAAACAATATAGTCAAAGAAGGAATCAATACATTGCCCCATTTATAAGTGTACGCATTATAACAATTTATATTATATTAAAAGCCCATAAGGTTGTCACATCTAAATAAAAAATGGGAATAAATTTAAAATTGATAAAAACGGGAATTTACATTAAGAAAATAAAAAAAAACATACATGAACAACAGTTGCCTGATCTTACTAAATGTATATAGTTACTCCATAAATAATATTAAACAATCAGTGCTGTCGTTCACTTCACAACCTAACCTACTTAGCTGTTCCATACACGTACACGAAAATATGAATCAGTGTCACAAATGAAAATAAAAAGATAAGGAATGAAGTAAAGGGAAAACTATTTGAGATGCAGAGAAACCCAAACTGATATTAATCTTATTGTTATGAGAATATTAACTGCCCCTTAACACTTGCAAAACTGACTTTTTGAAAACGCGACAACTACCGGCGAACATGTCAACACCTCCGAACATCGTATTATATATATATGTATTGACAATACGGTGGAGAGGATTTCTCAAACCAGCATTTGTACGAACCCCACTTAAGTGTAGGGGTCGATTTGATCTTCTAACTGAAGGCACACGAAAACATACCTTAGTTAACAACTGTGGGACATCAATATCTGAGGTGCAGATTCTACGCAAAATACAGGCATCAATTAATACACAATCATATTTATAGTAAGCAAATACTGCACTGTAAACTGTCCATACATGAAATAACAAATAAACGAACCATTACTTCGTATGAAATAAAAAACAAAACATCCCTCAGCCATACACTTCACAAATTCTACACCACATATTAACACACACATCATCCCATACAAAACACAACACAAATCACGGAATAAATCCCAAAATATCCTGCATTCTCTCCGTGGAAGATCTGATCTGATCTGGGTGTGAGCATGTCATGCTCTTCTAAGCTCCACAAAGTAACTGTAACTTGTCTAATACTTAGGGGCATGATGTTAAACTTATTATTATTGATGATGTTAAACTGATTATTTAAGTAATTTATTTACGTCACGTGGAGTTTCCATCAAAGAATAGGTCTTGCCCTTTCTTCTCTGTGTAAGTTATCGAATGTCTTATTTTATTTATTCATTCTTTACTGTACATTGATTACATACTGTACATTGATTACATACCGTATATTGATTACATACTGTACATTGATTACATACCGTATATTGATTACATACTGTACATTGATTACCCCAACACGACCGTCTTTGAAATTAATTTATGATTAGTATTGTTACTGATGATTGAACAAGTAGTTCTGAAAACGTTATAAATAAAGTTATTTGAGTAGAAAATACCTAATATTAGAAGTTAACGTTTAAAAAAATATCGGGTTATTTGAGAAATGTAGCTTTATTTCATTATTTGCTACGACAAATACAAATTATTCAAGTCTATCCGGTCCTATCAAGAGTACTCTGAGAATCCTTTGGCTGGTAATGTAATTAACGAGTAGGCACTCGTACCTACATCACATATATATCGTATCTTACAGTTAAGAGAGTGAACGGTTCATAACGTTAGATAAATATTGAACAACATTTTACTGATGTGATGTAGCTAGATAATATTTAGGTACCTATACTATAACATTACTTTCCGTATTAATATGGGAGTAGGTAGGTAGACAAAATTACCAGCTTCAGTTATGCAATATGAAGTAATTAGCATTAACATATTTGTCTTATTATATGAAACTGACTACATTGTGCGCTAAGCAGAAAGAAGAGATGTTTCTCAAGGGATCGTGTGGATCACACTGCAAACGAGATACAATTAGGCAGCAGCGGTTATCAAACTGCGGCCCGCAAACCTTTTTCTAAAATCTTCAAATTTCAGTTTTCGAATGTAACACATGTATCTTCTTCTTCTCTATGTGTCTTGTTGGGTCCTCTCAACGTTGACGACCACCTGGGAGAATTCCTTCCTGTTCTGGACAGCACGAAACAGTTCTTCCACACCTCTCATCCCGGTCCACTCCTGAATGTTCTGGAGCCAGGAATGTCGCTTTTTTCCTACCCCTTTACGGCCCTCAATATTCCCTTCTATGACCAGTTTTAGGATGGCATATTTTAATATACGTACACATTTATAATACATTTTTTTTGAAAAACCCGAAAAGATTGTGAAATATCTCAAATTTCTAAATCATTTGAAAATTTGACGGAGAGAGGGGTAGAAATTTTAAGGAATATTACAAAATTCTGATAATTGAGACCTAAAAAAGGATTATTAATCTTTAAATCTCAAATATTATAAGAATTCTGAGCAATTATTGTTCAACAAATCCGGATGCCGTCTTTTAGATGGGTGGACAATAGAACTAGTCTTGAGCGATCGTACACAAATATTATAAAAAAGCAGAATCTTCATTTCTTTTGAAGCTCTTCTCAGAATTATGTAGGATAATAACAAGTCTCTTCCAGCAATTCTGCTCCAATCGAGTTGCCTTTCTCTACGACATCCCTAATGCGCCGATGTTATTGAAACAAGATCAACATTTTGTGTGAGAAGGCACCTAATGCCGTCAGTGTTCAGTAGATACTTGTGTTGATTTTGCTTAGGTACAATATTTTATAATATACCTACTAAGAGTAATGCGAAGTTTTGAGTTCACTAGTAATTTGTATTTTGTGTTCTGTTTATTCCTATATAAAGTTTACCACTGTGGTCAATATATCTGTCAAAAGCAAAGTATTGCAATTAATTTTGTTATATAAAATAGCACTATGGATAGTACATATTACAAAATAATATGCGATGCTGAGAAAAAGGGTGCTTGGAGACGTGGGCGTCCGAGAATCAGACTATCTTTTGCCGGGAACTCCAAGGAGTTATCCATACATGGAAGGAGATTTTTTAAGGTAGACATCCTGTATAATGTAAATATACGTATTTTAATTTTATTGTGTATTTCATAGTCAAAAACAGCTAATGGATAGACATGTCAAAAGAAATTAAAAAACATTTCAAAAGCAAAAATTAATAGACATTAAAAAACATTTCAAAAGCAAAGAATATTTTTATTTCACAACTTTTTTTTATTACCTACCGGCAACGAGTGATTTGTGTATTTCACAACTTAAAAATATAAAAACATCCTCAAATATTTAGGACTCATTGGATAATTCACAAAATGAAGCAGTATTGAAATGTCATTTTTTATTGCTTGTGAGGTAATGGAACTGGTTCCCATTTTTTTACTGAAATTTAAAAAAATGATTCATATTAGTTACTCTGTTAATAAAACAATCTATATAAGCAAATGAACAAATCTCATTCTTCTGTATGATTATAAATTAATAAATCATATGAAAACGACACAAGCTCTTAGCTTACTGTGAAAGGTGTATAAGGTTGTATTTGGGTTTATAACAAAAACCCAGATATATCTTCTTTGAAAAAAAAAAACTAAAACTTATCACATGAACTTAAAAATCGCCACTTATGCATGTCCTAAGTCGTGCTTTTTTCAAAATACTCTCTATTTAATTATTGTTGTAGAATACCTAGTATAGAGAGATATCAGAAAAGAGGATGTTGTGTTACTAAAACCTTAACATAACATAACATACATAGACAATTCACACAGTTCGAGCTAGTCTCAAATTAAGATGAACCTTGATTGGAAAGCTTCATGTGGTAACATTGCTAAATAAATCATGTTTGACTTGTATACTTACTACATTCATATTTCGGTATGCATTTTCCTCCAGACACGTTAAGAACGTATCCTTTTTTACATTGACATCCATACTTCTTGCACATGGCTTTACATTGAGGTGGATTTAGGTAGTTGGCGCAAGTAGGAGGGCATGGATTTGGACACTGGACAACCTCAGCATTGGGATCTTTACATTCTTTAAAATAAACAAACACCATATGTTAATTAATTAGGTATGACTGTTGACACTCCTCGACCCATCTGGTTTGGGGAAGTGTTTTTAAATGCCACAAACGCTGGCTCGTGAATGTGTGGGTCTCAAGATGGGATCTGCTACGTCAGCCGGGTCCCCCGCCCACTGACGAGGTAGGGTCGAAGATGCCAACACTGGCATAGTGGTACTAGACTAGAGAGAGTTGAAATATAAATAAATTGTCACCTAAACGGATAAATAGGAGTCCTTGGACTCCTGAAATATCCGACAAATAAAGTTTTTTTTCAACAGTAATTAATTAGAATCACTATTTATGTCCAAAAGGGACATTGAAAATAGTAATAGGAGGTATAAAATGTTCCAACGACGGCAGTTTTGTACCTACGTGGATTACTGGCCTACCCATCGCCCTACAAGTGAGACCATTTTTTACAATTACTGCTTTCGATAAACAGAAATGACTAGTACTGTAGAGTTACTCTTGACAAATTCTAAACACGATCTTAATCTTAATCATACGACGCGCGAAGTGACTATTGGCCATAAATACGCATATACCGATCGCGCGGAAGCGGTAGCGCGGTGTTTTTGTCCATAGTCCCTTCGTGCGTCGTATGATCAAGATCAAGACTAGATTAAGATCGTATTTAGAATGTGTCAAGAGTAGCCCTGCTGATTAAAGAAAGATTAAAATTATCGCGAGGAGCACCCGGTAAAGAGCCGATCTCCCACTCTTCTCGGTAAATTTTCGAATGTCCTTTAAAAGGCAGGTGTTCGAAAAAATTAATACATTTTACATCTTAAATTCAGCGACGACGTTTGCCACCCATCCCGAATGTCTTGATTTCATATTGGCATGTAGAGGGCAGCTTGCATGTTTATTATATGCAGCTGGTCTGCTGGTAGCCCCACTTGTGGGATATTTCGTAATGGTATAGTAGTAGTAGTAATAGTATTAGAGAAAGAACTACATCACCCTAGATCAGTGTTTCCCAAATTTTGGGTCGCGACCGAATATTGAGTGGGCCCTGAGCATTAAGTAGTTCTATGACTCGCTACTAGAGAATCTGAGCATTACCAATATTTATGACCTCTTTTTTATAAAGCCGGGTCCAGACGTGTGTAACGCGTAATGTAAGATTACGTGTAATTTAGCCTCAACAGCGTGGACGGCACACGAACTCAAAGCGAATTGCATACTCGAATCTATGTCAAGTGCTGTTTCCACTCACGCAGTGTGACCAGATTTGGTAGTTTCCTACTTTTTTGGTAGTTTTTGAGGCATTTGCAAAATTTGCATTTATTATGTATAATAAATGCAATTTATTAATATGTTTAGTAGTTTTTATTTCTTTGGTAGTTTTTAGTAGTTTTTGGTAGTTTTTTGGTAGTTTTTGTATTTAGTCGGTAATTGGTAGATAAATTATCGGGTATTTGGGAAAAGTACCCGATAATTACTAAAACGAAAATAATTGTCGGTACAAATACCGGGTACATTTTAGAAAAAGGTACTGCGAGAAAATATTGTTGAAGAAAACCGAGGAGTTTTTGAAATACTTCAAATTCCTATACCATTTTGAAAATTCGGCGACAGGGGGGTAGAAATTTAAGCGAGTAACAAAGTATCCGAAAAGTAACAACAGTCGGTACAAATACCCGGTAGGTTGTAAAAAAAGGTACTGTGATAAAATATTGTTTAAGAAAACCGAGGAGTTTTTGAAATACTTCAAATTCCTATACCATTTTAAGAATTTAGTAGTTTTTGGTAGTTTTTGACTTCCCCATTTAGTAGTTTTTGAAAATAAAATCTGGTCACACTGCCACTCAGTTACTACGAACATGCCGAATAGGAAGGTCGTGGTAGCAGGTGCTGCTTTTATTTGTATGTATTTACTAACTGAAGACGGGAAATGTTTGGAGCGTTGATGGTGGAAAACTAAACAAGATCTTCTTTACTAAGCGATTGTTCGACACTCCACATCATGAACGTACACACGACACAACCTGCGCAAACACCGTCCAAACGAAAACTGCGAGCGCCTTTGTGTTCGCGCAAAAAACCGACAACCGATGGATCAGCACGAGCGCCGGCACGAGCGTTACATGTAATGCTCGTAATGCCGTCCACACGTAGAATTCGTGTTACATTACACGGTGGATTACATTACACGTTACACTTGTTTAGGCCTGAGTCAATAACACATTTTCGCGTCACGTTCCCGCTCCGTTAGCGTTCGGGTGCAGATGATGTTGCGCCAAAGTGTTAATTTTCGTAACTATTGTGTATCTTAGCAACGAAATTGACACTTGCTTGCAACTTCGTCTATACTCGAACGTTATCGGAGCGGGAACGTGACGTGAAAGTGTATTATTGACTCAGGCCTCGACCCGGCCGACCCGCCTTAAGACAGCTAAAAGGTGGGTCCCAAGATTGGAAATTTTTGTTAGATGGGTCGGATCCCAGTCAATTTTGGGAACCACTGCCCTAGATAATATATTTAATTCCTTGTAACGCTTCTTTAATTTAACACGTAAACAGTTTTATAAGTTAGTGTCGTTGACTTTCGAAATCCGCAATTTTTGTGATTCGGAGAAATTCTATAAAAACTGCTATACAAGTAGGTAATAAACTTATTTTCCAGAAGTCAAGCAAGTTTGTTAATTATAAGATTATTATAACAGTTTTGAAATGAATTTTGCTATTGAGTATAAGTAAATAAATTAATCACTTTGTATACATACATAAAAATAATCCCTATTGGTCGATTGAGTTATAGAGTATATTAAAAGGCAAATTAAAGGATATCGCGAGATTATTTTCTCATCATCATTTTATTTTAAACGATGTACAAATAGTGAGTGTTTTTATAGAAACAATTTTCTATGGTTATAGAATATTTAATTACGAATCCAACGATCTAATAAAACACAATTTTTGTGATACGTGGTATAGCGGATTTTGAAACTCGGTGACGCATCATTATTAAATACTTACCAAATGCAACCAGAAGTGAAACTGCTTATTATAGAAAGTTTAGAAGAATTAATAAGATTTTATAAAATGACATATATTATTTAGATGGAATATTAAAAAAATTGGCAAGCGACAAAGTGATGTGATAAATACAGTAGGCCTAGTCAAAACTCATTTAAGCGTTACGTTTTCGTTTCGTTTCCGTTCAAACAAGACGAGGTTGCGAGAACGCGTCAATTTTCGTAGCTTCTTGTGTATTTTAGCTCCTAAAATTGACGCGTTCTCGCAACCTCGTCTTGTTTGAACGGAAACGAAACGAAAACGTAACGCTCAAATGTGTTTTGACTAGGGGCCCAGGTGACCAATGATGATTGAATGCATTATAGATACTAGTGATGTAACGAATGTGTGATTTTGGATATTCGCGAATGCAAATGATACGAATATTTGTTGCCGACGTAGCGAATATTGTACAATAATGTACAAATCAATATACAGTAAAGAATGAATAAATAAATAAATATTGACTTGCACAAGCCTGTCGGTGCTGGATTTACTTCAAGTTTAAATTTCTGCAATTGCTCAAACATACAAATTTCTAACCCCCCCCCCCCCCTCACCCCGTCGCCGAATTTTCAAAATGGTATAGGAATTTAAAATATTTCATAAACTCCTCGGTATTCTTAAATAATATTTTCTTGTAGTACCTTTTTCTACAATGTACCGGGTAAGAATGTCCGATACTTTATTACCAAAATAATATTCACAAAACATTTGCATATTTTCTGCGAATACGAATGCGAATACTTTGAAATCTACTAATATTCGCGAAAGCGAATACGAATTTTCGTTACATCACTATTAGATACATAATAATAATATGAATTGAGTTAGTTTCAAGAAATCGCGCTTCTGCAATAAACTCGCTCTCTCTATATTGATTATATGATTGTCACGTGTTGAGCACATTGAACAGGAGAGCATGCATGAGGAATTGTATGACAGTGACGGAAGCGAAAGATGTATACAAGGATAGAAGGAAGTGGCGCTCGATCCTTTCTGCCTACCCCGCGAGGGAAGCGGCGTGATGGTATGTATGTAAGTATTTTTTTATATGTATTTTTTATGTAAATTTGCTTGTAATCAATGTACAGTAAAGAATAAATAAAAAATAATAATAAACAAGATACTTACTGCATTGTAATGGATGAACGCAAGAATATCCATTTTTAACATATCCAGATATACAGTTACATCCTGGAGGGCATGGCTTTTTCGGTAAACAGAGTTTTTGTGGAACTCCATTCACTAACACATCACAAGTCATTGGACAAGGATTGTAGCAGGGTGACCAAACCTCATTCTTACCACATGGTGGAGGTTTGAGTACGGTAATAATCGTAGCAGGAGGTTTAACTGAAACATGTAAAATAAAAATAACAAACTTTGTTTAATTCCACTTTAGTCAATACAAGAAATAACTAAAACGTTTTCGGGCTTACACCCATCTTCAGTAGTTACGTGCTTTTTGTAGACTGAAAAACTTTTTGTAGTCTACAAAAAGCACGTAACTACTGAAGATGGGTGTAAGCCCGAAAACGTTTTAGTTATTTCTTGTATTGACTAAAGTGGAATTAAACAAAGTTTGTTATTTTTATTTTATAAAATGAATTTCCACAGTGTAACTCACATAAAATTAGAAAGTTTATTAACTGAAACTATTAACATTTTTATTGAAGAACATAATTGAAAACATGACAAGTTGATAAAGATATATTCGAGAGACTCTAATTATCCGAAATTAAAAACATACAAAACTCTTCAAATATCTCAAATTTCATAAGAATCGATTAATTGATTAATGATTCAGTACATTTTACTTTGATAATTTGAGCAGAGTTGTCTTGAGTTTTTAATGTCTTTTATTTTGGATTCGGCGAAAAGATGTTTATTCAAAATACAAGCATTTGTCATATCAGACTAATGACTAGAAATGGCTGAAACGTCGTCAAATCCAGTATTTCTCTCTTTACACCGATACAACATCTCCCACGTGAGGTTACCAGTCGACTTGCTTCGTAGACCGTTTTCATCGAGTCACGAAAAATGAGACATTCAGGGTGGGTTTTTTATATTCAAACAAATCTCATCACTGGTGAATATAAGATATCAAGTGCCTTATTTGAAATGTTTTATAAATGTCTGCTCTGCTCTTATAAGACAATAGAAAATTTATTACCAGCTCCATATGCTGTAGAGAATACAGCAAAGGTGAACAGGATAATCACTTGCATAGTAATTTTGTACTTTGTCTTCGGTATTATTTCTATATAAAGTTTAGTAGGGTACTCGGTAAACCTGTAAAAAGCTTTTAATCATATTTGATATCAATAAAAACACTGGTTACTTTTCACTATTGATTTAATACTCTGGTTTTAATCAATTAATTTTCCTATAACAAATTTAGCACTTTGGTTAGTATAGCTAGTTCGTCGGTAGCCTGGAGGTAGTGTCTCGGCCTCGTGAACATGGGGTCCGTGGTTCGATACCAAGTGCCGGCAAATTCCCCTTTCACAGCACAAGCTTTTAGTAGCTTGCTGTGAAAGGTGTATAAGGTTGTATTTGGATTTATAACAAAACCCAGATATATCTTTTTAAAATTAAAAAAAAAAACATAAAAAGATATATATGTACAGTAGCAAAATAGGGTTCTCGTACACGTGAGCGCCCGAGGATCAAATGTCTATGTCACGTAGGCAAGATACTCAAGGATGGAAACGTGTTAATCAGAACAGCTTCGTGACAGCTGTTATCTTTTTTGTTGGTTTGTGGCGTTTGTTTCCTTAATTAAAAGGCGCCTTATAACCTCTACTATAACATTTTCGACTAAAAATAAACACTTCGCGATCTCCATCTCGACGTCCGCCATTTTGAAAACAGTGTCAAAATCAAAGCGCATCTGACAGATCGTTTCTAAATCGGTGGACTGTGTGAACTGTGGTGTGACGATCAATGGGCGTACGGCGATTTTTGTTTTTTCGCCTGACGTTATATTTTAAAATTCGCCTGGCGATATTCGCCAAATGTGAACATCGTCTGTGACGAGATCGCGAAGTTTTTATTTTTAGTCGAAAATGTTATAGTAGAGGTTATAAGGCGCCTTTCAATTAAGGAAACAAACACCACCAACCAACAACAAAGATAATAGCTGTCACGAAGCGGGAAACATTATAAAATTTAAAGGTTATACAGTTTTTACCATAGATACGGACGCCGCACACATCTACGCATGCGCGAATCGCTACACCAAATTAAAAAGTTGAAAGGTGGTCAACTTGAGACGATATCGTCTTCACTAGTTTTTATAGTTTTAGACTAGCTGTCATTTTGTTCAGACGGTTCAAATGGTTGACGATATTTTGGTTTCTGGGCGACATTCAATAACGATGACGATAACGATAACGATGGTGTTAATATACCTGTAGCAAGTTTAGCTTTATGGGCAGTGTGCCTGATGTATGTTATGTACTTCAAGCAGCAAGCAAGTTTAGTACTGTGGTGACAATCAAAGGTATACACGGTTATATATATACATGTAGTTCGAAGCGTGAAAGCGTAATTAGTAAAATCGTGATTTGAAATAAAATGTATTGACTCATTAAATGTTTTTTTAATATTCTGTTTTTGTCACGCTCACGACAATTATATTGAAGTGATAAGAATGTCGTAAAAAGAGGTGAGTTAATTGATAAAAATCGTTTTTACGTAGAAGAGGCTCTTCTCCATCCTATGTTATCTAGAATGTCGTTCCATATTTACATTTCAAGCTGAATTTTTGACCTTGCCACTCAAGTAGGTATGCAGTGACATTTATTGGCTTGCCTTTAGTCATTCTCATAATTTGCAGTCTATATCAGCGGGCGATTCACAAGTGGTTAACTTTCTGCACCTCCTCGCACCCGGTAAGTGTAAGTGGAGCATCCAGCAATAAATTGTTCTCCCACTCTTTTCCATAAGTTTTCTAGTGTCATGTAAAAGGCAGGTGAATATAAATATAAAAAAGACAAAATAAAGATATTTTACATTTTAAATTTACTGTTGTATTACACTGTTATATAATGATGATGTGCAAAAAGAATAAATAAATAAATATATATAAATAAATAAACTCAGCAATGTGATATGTCACCCATACTGAATGTCTCAATTTTTTTGTTAACACAAAGAAAACAGCTTGCATGTTTATTGCATGCGTCTAGTCTGCTGGCTACCCCATTTGTGGGATATGTCGTTTTGGGATAGTAGTAGTAAACGTAGCTTCCCGTAATACTACCCTTCTAGAAAGTCCCACCACCTCAGTTGGTTGCTTTTACTGAACTCTTAACACAATTTAAATAGATCGTGGAACACCCGGTAAAGAATTGGTTTCCCACTCTTCTCTGTAAGTTTTCGAGTGTCCTGTAAAAAAAGGCAGGTGTTCGGAAAAATTAAGACATTTTACATCTTAAATTCAGCGATGAGGTTTGCCACCCATCCTGAATGTCTTGTGTTTATATTGGCACGGAGAGGAAAGCTTGCATGTTTTATATGCAGCTGGTCTGCTGGCTACCCCACTTGTGGGATATGCCGTGATGGTATAGTAGTAGCAGCAGTAGTTAATCCTACGATACGCGAAGTGACTATAGTCAGAAATACGTACATACCTACATATATCTATCTCGCGATTCTCGCGGTAGCAGTAACGCGGTATTTTTTACTTTACGTACGTAGTCCCTTGTCGCGTCGTATGATTAAGATCAGGGCAAGATCAAAATCGTATTTCGTATATGAATTTTGTTGGAATAAAACAGAAATATCTTTTGTCATAATTAATATTTTCTTTCCACTTATAAGAATTTGATATCTACCATTTGTCGGGTGCGGGTTCCCCAAAAATATTGGGTACCTATAGGTATATATGTATAACTATAGGTTGATAGAATAAATGTATAAATAACTATATGAATTGGTCGTTTGGCCCGCCGTAAAAACTGCTACTAGTTTTCAGAAACTTAATTTTATGTAGGTACTTACCGTTGTTGGCTTTTTAAACAGTAGGTACCTACCTAAATTAAGTTTTCTCGTTGACTCGTATTATTTCTATTTGCATTCCTGAAGCTAACAGCTCGGCTCTATATACCACAGCTAATGTTACAACATACTAAATATTAATTATGTAGATAAAAGGAGTAGATTTATTTATACCCGTGTGGTTAGATATTTACTGAAATGTTGAAAGCCCGTCTAAATGACGTAGTTATTCATTGACTACTATCCAGGGGAGAGTAGGGTTGCCAGATGATAATTTGATAAAGGAGGACAGATGGGTCTAAAAAGGAGGATTTTCTGTAAAAAAGGACATTTAGAAATTAAACGAATTTTTTTATATTCTTCTTTTTCTTTTCGGCAAGGCACCCGACATCGAGTGAATTATGATTTTTTTTATATTAATTTACTTTATTTTAATCATATTTAGCTGAGCTGCCAATTTTGGAAAGAAGCTCTTGGTTTTTTAACAAATAATTATAAAAATCTTCACATGTCATGTTTTTGAAGTTGTATTGAGTAAGAATTAAAGATTTAACTGACTGCACATTAGTCTATTCCTCTCTTTGCTCTGCTGAATATTAATCAGTGAAAAAAACTCTTTCCGCATTTGCGTTATGTGCGCTTATACTAAAATAAAACTCGCAGAACCCGATGTTTAGCAAAAAGGAGGACTTACAGTAGGTAAGGGAGGACGGGAGGACAAAACATAAAAAAGGAGGACATGTCCTCCTTTTGGATACCATCTGGCAACCCTAGGGGAGAGGGGCAGCTGCCTACTCTTAGAATTTATTTATTTATTTACATCAACACACGGCGTCAGCCTTTTACATGTTAATCTAGCAGTAGGTATAATAAACAACAAGCACAAACAGATGCAATAATCAAAAATACATTTTTCTATAAATTTGGAGTAAACAGTCAACTAGAAAAAAATAAAGCAAAACAAAAGAAGTCAATAGGAAACAATAGGTCTACGATAAATAAATTACATTAATTATGTCAATACAAACAAGCATGAATATGTCGAAGAAATAAAACAATAATTACTTACGAACAAAAAAAAGGAGTGTTGAAAATATTGCAATATACTAATATCTGCGAAAATATTAGGTACATTTTTGCGTTATGTTTTCGTTAGAATATAGACGACGTTGCGAGAAAGCGTCAATTCTCGTAGCTACTTGTGTATTTTAGCTACGAAAATTGACACTTTCTCCCAACGTCGTCTATATTGTAACGAAAACGTTATGCTAAAATGTGTTTTGACTAGGCCTACTGGAGTATGGAGTGAAGTAGAATATTAGGTACATCATCAGACTATAGTGTAACGTTAAATTAATCACAAGTAGGAACTCGTTACGGGTGGATTGCCGGTAATAAAAAAAAATAACCAGGGGAGCTGCAAGAGAGGTCATGGCTTTCTGGGAGGGAATGGGAATATATGTAGATATGAATTTTAATGTTTTTTTGTTATTTTATCGTTTGCTGACCGACACGAAAAGAAGAAGAACGCTAATTTTGATGTCAAGAACTACATACACCTCTAGCTACTGCGTCATGATGATAAGTGGTTAGATGGAAGAAATCACTATATAGTGATAATCTCGCCACTGCACATCATCACATTTTTTCTTGTGTATATTGCTTTATTTTATTTGTTATATGAATGATGATGTGCAAGAAGAATAAAATAAATAAATAAATAAATAAGTAAAGTAAAGTGATAGTAGCCATCTATACCCTACCCTCTAGTAAAGTGATAGTAGCCATCTATACCCTCCCACAGCATTCGGATTTTTTTTGAAGGAGTTACTCCTGTTTCAAATTGTATTGGTCATTGGTATTTCATTTTATCCAGTGTTTTCGGCTATCTGCGCACCGCCTCTACTTTAATTTCTGCCACGGTTATAAACCCCGAAAATGTCACGTCCCTGCGATATGTAATTCCGCCACTGAGAATATATTTCTGTAAATATGTAGTTACAATATGTATCTCCAGTGCCTAGAGGCGGCATTCGCATTATGCAAATTTACCATTGTTCTCCTATATGACCGGATCATAAGACTGGACTTGAATCAAATATTATTACAACTATTATATTTTATTAGATAGGTATATATCCTTCCTTTCCTTGTTTGATGTCGTACCTACTCGAAAACACAGGAACTATTAATAATATAAATCATTTCCACACAATGAAACTTTATTCTAACTCTGGAACTAAAATGAGACTTGTTGTCTACAGTATTCTTTATTTCTTTTATGGTGCAGAGAAAACTTTATCAATCACCAATTGGTTCAACAAGTCATACTTATAATTATATACTTACTTACTTACTTATGGAGCCCTTGCTGCATAAGGTCGTTCACGTGGACGGAGCATATATGCGGCAGTGGGTGCCCCCCATGGGTCTTGAACCAGTTCCGACCAGCTCCTCCTGTCAGCCGCAATGCTCTTTGCATCCTCGGGCTTCAATCGTCTGTGGAGAAGGTCGGACTCGATGTGTTTCAGCCATGTTTTTCTCGGAGCTCTTCTATTTGTTATCCACTCCGGTGGTCTCTGTTTCCAGAGGGCCCGGTGTGGCAGTCTTGTAGGTTATATAAATATAAAGTGAGTTAGGTACAATTCATTGGATTGCTCTGCAATGAGTTTGAATTTTCTTCTCCGTCCCTCCCTATTTTCAGCTAGTCTCTTTAGTTCTACAGAGATTAGGTTACCACAAATGAATGTGTCACTTACTTTAATATTTTACATCGCCCCTTCCCGGCACATCTATGCTCTTAGCCATAATATAAAAATTTTCATATTTTTTATTTATGTTGTGATTTGAGCCATTACATCTTTTTCGCCGTGATATATAAGCTCGAACCTTAATCATATAATAATTATTGTTTCTAGTGATTTCTAGATTGCGATGGTATGGCCACATGGCCAGATCATCTGAGTATGTAGGCAATAAAGCAAAAAATATTGAAGTTGCTGACAAGAGGAAGGCCAAAGCGCAGATGGTATGAAGTAGTGAGACAAGACATGTGGAACTGCATTGTTTCCTATGATGACGCACTGGAGAGAATCAAGTGGAGAAATAAAACAAAAAAGCCAGACCCCTCCACCATGTTGGATTGGCAAGTGCCCAAAGAGAATAAGTGAAAGTGGCTATAATCACGTATGTATCATATAAGATATGATAGTTTTAGCTATATTGAATATCTTTTTAGTTATAATGATATTTAGTTATTGTAGTTGTAGATACATATATATTTGTAGTTGGTGTTTTTAGTCATGTATATCTTCCTAGTTTTATAACAGATGGTCAAATAAAACAAAGCGTTGTAAAATAACTTCAAACAATTATTTATTTATTCAAAAATACATTTTTGTGTACAATATGCGTCAATAGGAGCACAGTTCACAGTGTGGTTATAGTCCTATTTTCAATACTTTTGACTAAGCCATCTCCCAATGTAAGGCATCCATCCAATATAGCATCTAAATCTGCTACAAGACCGCTTCTGCCATTTCTAGTCACAGACTTCCTTCCGTTCAATAATGAAGTCTGAAAACAAAACAGATTTGTAGAACATCTGTCTGTCTATACCATCACACAAGTGTAGAAATCAGTGGACTAACTGAATGCAAGCACATTTATAAAGTAGCATTCACATTGCTTCACTTTGGATGATCATCCAGAGTGTCAGGTTCTTGAAAATGAACACATTTGTTCTCACTCGTTCATCCTATGCTTTCACTGCCATGTCAACACTCACGGTCACGTTGTATTTCCGTAAGAAAAAATAATAAAATGGAAAATAACAGTTTAAATTAAAAATTAACACAAATTAATATAATTCTCAACAGCATCATAATTTTGTACATGATTCTAACTTTCAATTCAAATTTATAGAGAATATAATAAGACAAATAATATGATAAAATTATGGTCATATTAGTAAAAGCACTTTTCACCAAAATTATGTTGGGTAGTAATCACTTTCATCCGTCATCACTAGTGATCATTATTGATGAAACATCTGTTCACACCTTTTAATTTTGGAGGATCATCCAGAGTGATCACTAAAAGTGAACAAATGTGAATGCCCCTTAAGTTGACTCGTCAGTGCCTTAAATAGCTGTTATGTAATTTGAAACAAGTGTTTCTTTCTACTATAGATTATTAATTCCGAGAGAGATGTCTTTCAACTTATCAGGTCATTAATAGCACAATCTACATTTATATTGTTTAAAATATTTACATCCAAGTCAATTTTAACTTTGTCAAGTTGAGTAGATTGACAATATTGACTGCCTTAACTAATCACAACTGGACATAGCCACAACAATATAATTTAAACTCTCAGAGAAAAAAGAAAAGCCCACCTATTAAAATAAACACAAAGATTGAATAAATAAGTACCTTAAAATCTTTAAATTCTAAAGCAGATGGTTTCCACAGAATTCCTATAACATCTCCGCCGTAAGAGTCATGGAAGAACAGAGCAAATTCATCATAACTGGCCTGAAAAGTAGATTCCTATCATTAATATGAAACCACAAAACAAACTATTCTTTGAGTGAAACAAAGGTAACAACCGTCATGTCACTCATTGTTGGTTATACAATCCAGGGATGTTGCGGATGTCGATTTTTACACATCCGCGGATGTGAATACGGATGCGGATTTTTGAAGGCTCACATCCGCGGATGCGGATGTTTAAGATGTTATAGAAAAAAAGTAGGAACTATCTTAACTGGTAGGCCCCACTGTCAAATATGTGACGAAATTGTTGCTACAATAATATTATGGATTTTTTGGCGAAATATTTTTTTTCTTTTTTGTTATTTGCAAAAATAAAATAAATCCGGCAAATATAAAAACGTGTCGGATCTTGTCACCAATTTTTTCGTTCCCATTGGTTAATGTCAAGTGCGAACGGCACGCGCTATTCGCCGGCCCCGCCTTATTTCTTTCTTGTCGCAAATTGTCTTACATCCGCATCCGCATGAACATCCGCATCTATTATTGCGGATGCGGATGCAGATGTTCAAATACATGCGGAAGCTCCGCATTTGCGGATGCGGATGCGAATATTCGCAACATCCCTGATACAATCATAATAAATAAATAATGTCTAACACAACTTACATTTTATTTTAATTTGAAAAAAAATATTACTAAGTTTCCTTAAAAAAAAAACAAAGAACACTTACCCTTAGTTGTTTCAGATATATTTGTACAGGATCAAAATCTAAGACAGGGAAAATTTCATTCTCTGTTTTTTCATATATTTTTGCCTTTTTCTTCTGGTCCTTGGAAGAGTCTTTAGCTGAAGTAATCTGGAGGTAGTCTAGTGGATTCATGACAGGCTCTAAGTATATTAGGACATGGAAACCTTCCAGGTTAGGAGTAAAAAGAGTCTGTAAAAAAACATATTTCACTGAAATTTTATTTTTTGATTTCAAACAAAATGCTTCTCTCAACATTCCTAACACATGTAGGTATGTATAGTTATTATGAAAAAAAAAATTGTGCTGGTGACGACTTGAAGAGTGAAAAAGTTTTAGAAATGTTTACTTAATATTTTTCTTAGTAAGAAGGATCGTCTCTACTGCATCAGCACAGAAACAGACCTTTGAAGATTAAGTACCAGACACACAGAAGCATTTATGGAATGACAATTGTATCACATAATAGTCAGATCCTTTAATAAAACACATTCATAAAACTGTATGCATATTATACATATACGCTGAAATGAGACTACACCTTTATATCATTAGACAACTGCGTAAAGATGATGTGATCCACAAAGTTTAAGGCCTCAGCAGCCAACATTTGTACCCTCGCCAGTATCTGATAAGACGGTGCATGTCTACTCCACACACTAGGCTTCCTACCTTCATAGGGAATCACAAAATACATGGCAGGAAGACTTGACCTATTGGAGTTAAAATTACTCTCCACCTCTGTCAATTCTTCTCCTGAAATTTATTAATTTATTAGCCGATGATACTTCAGATAATACATACAATTATAAACAATATAAGGCTAAGTTCACATGTAATAGGCGTCAACACGCTATCACATTATAAGAGAATACAGATGTCGAGATCTGTAGTGTCGTCACTACTTGTCAGTTATCAATTTAATTATCAAAACATGTCTAGAGACTTTTTCACTAAGAGCTGCGGTGCATGTGATCGGTTGTAAGGAAAATATAAGGATGTCTAGATACGCATTTTGAAAACGGGTGTCTAGAGATCTGAACTCTCTTTTAATTTGATTGAGTTACTTGTGAACTTAGCCTAAAGGTGGAACCATCGTATGGTATACGGATGGATCCAAAACAGAAGAGGGAACTGGAGCAGGAGTCTACGGGCCGCGCACCGAACACTCTGAAGCAATGGGAAAATTCCCAAGTGTCTTCCAAGCAGAAATATATGCTCTGGAAAGATGTATCCAGTTCAATCTCGACAGAGGATACAGTAAGCAACATATAGCTATACTATCTGACAGTCAAGCAGCTATTAAAGCATTGGGTTCAAACATCATCAACTCCAAGATGGTTTGGACATGCCTCCTCAAACTTAACGAGTTAGGCAAGAAGAATAAAGTCACCCTCTTCTGGGTACCCGGACACATCGGGGTTGAGGGAAATGAACGAGCTGATAAGCTGGCAAGAAAGGGTGCGGCAACGCAACTCTATGGACCAGAACCATTCTGTGGTTTGGGACATACGTTTTTCCAAGAGGAAATTAAAAAGAAAGGGAGACAAGAAAGAAACGAACTATGGAAGAATCTCCCTAGGCTTAGGCAAGCCAAGGAACTGCTCGGAGGATATAACTCCAAAAGGGCCAAGACTTGCACTAACCTAAGTAAAACAAGTCTCAAGGCAATAACAGGCTTCCTAACGGGTCACTGTAGACTCAGGGAACACCTACGCAAACTGGGACTTGAAGAAGATGGCACCTGTAGATTTTGCGAAGAAGAGGCCGAGACTCCTCGTCATCTCTTGGCGGACTGCAATGCTGTGGGATTCGCAAGAATCAAAACCCTAGGCAGGCACTGGGTAGAAGTGGAGTCTCTCCACACCTTGGACCCCCTCAGGATTCTGGACTTCATAAGATGTCTGGGGCTTGAGGGGTCGCTTTGACTGGTAACACTGGGAAAGCTAAGTAGGGGGAGTACAATAGATCTTATAGGTCGCGGTGCATACCATACCCCATAATATAAATAAATAAATAGCCTAAAGGTGCAAATAGATGCAAAAGTACTTTCTACTTATTAGCTTATTGACCAAAAGTATGACATAAAAAATATATGTATTTAATGCCAAGTTGACAACTTAATGGACTTACTTGTAATGTCATTGTTGAAGTTGAGCACAATAATTTGAGTTGTCCAATCTGTGTTAGCGAGGAGTGTCAGGGCTCTCCAGAAGCAAATCTGGGGTTGTACGGGCACCTGGTAAGGAGCTGGCTGTAAGAAGAGATAGGCCGACAACATATCTAGACAGATGTCAGGGAAGTGAGATTCATCTATGAGATGTGCACGCAACCACCGCTTCAATAAACATGTTGCTGGACCATAACAAGGATTTTGATGGTGTAACCTGAATAACACATTTTGAAAAATTATTAAATCAGTTATACATAATACATATTTTAAAATTAACACCATTTTTGTTTCTCCCGAAACTAAATATACAAGTTGGTTGCCATTATTGCAAAAACAAAAATGACATAATTAGCATGTAATAAAATTATCTATCTATATAACTATCAACCAAAAATCAATGAAATCTTAAAATGCAGCTTAAAAATAAAACTAGAGCAAAATCTACTTGATTTCATTTGTATTTAAGTATGTCAAAGCAATTTTATTTAAACGGAACTCCAATAATAAAATGTAAACTAGTATAAAAAGAGCTTGCCACTCACCCGTTGAGAGCTATCCTCAATCTCGGTAAATGAATAAGCCTGTATTCCAATTCTAGACTCCCTTCAGTATCCTGATACTTCGAGACACCATCCTTATCCACTACTTTCTTCATCAAGTTAATTTCTTTACCGTGTGCTATCTCTACTCTAAAGATGTAACCATCTTGAATAACATCCACCCAATCATGCCAAGGATGACACGTCACATCATACTGGTCTCTCAATGCTTCAGATATTTGAATGTAGAAAGCCGCCTTTATCTTTCTGAACGCTTCCAAATCATCAGGCCATTTACCACTCTGACCTGAAAGGGAAAAAATATTAAAAAAAACTTAAATACTGAAAAATTCCATTTCTTGATTAGAGTAGATTATATCAATGGCTTAGAGCACAGATGTAAGTGCAACAGAGGGATTTTACAGAGGAGCATTTTAAAAGTTTAACTATTGCTTTGTTTAAGAATTTGAAGTCTTAATTAATACATAATCATGAGATAACACAATTTTTTATGTGTACTTATTTTTGTATTTTGATTTACCAAAAATTATACTTACAACATCTGTGCTCTAAGCCAATGATATAAAATTGAACTTTCACAAATCTCTATAGAGAAGTTTGCTCTCTTCAGCCAACAGTGGGCCTAGTCAAAACACATTTTAGCGGACGACGTTGTGAGAACGCTTCAGTTTTTGTAGCTACTTGTATATTTTAGCTACGAAAATTGACGCGTTCTCGCAACGTCGTCCACGTTTGAACGAAAACGTAACGCTAAAATGTGTTTTGACTAGGCCCACAGGTTTAAAAACAATGTAACATAAAAAATCATACTCACTCAATTGCACAACAACTCTTAAAGATGGGATGTGAATGGGAGCCACAAGCTGCGCCCTTTCGCTATTCTTTTTTTTTATCTCCTTGACCTGGTCCCTAATCAGGCGATACTTCTCACAGGTGGTGAATCCTGTAGTGCTAATGGGAGAATAGGGAAGTGGGGGACAAACATCTGTGTAACTAAACACAGAAGAAATACCTGCAACAAAACAACAATTGCATTTATCAAAATATTCTCTGGTCTCAGTGTAGCGTTCTTATCTAACTGTTTGCATTTAATGATCTGTAAAAAATAATTTACAATAAACCCAAATATATTCCAAACACGTTCACAATGACCAATATTTTTGTATCATGGAGGTGGAGTGGGTCAAGAACAGGAAGAATTGAACTCAAGGAAAGTTTGCTATTTTACCATCAGACAAAAATAAATATATAAATCTTAAAAATGACATACAACTGACAATTAGAAATTCATAATCTTAAAATGATATTCCGCACTACTATATTACATACTTTCTAAGATTATACATTTATTGTAGAGCATGCGTTGCAAATTTGCATGTACGGAAGGCACGCCGCTGCTACCAAGAGCCTCGTTTAAAAATTATTTATTTTTAAATCATCATCATCGCCTTCAACGCTCCTCTCGGGAGCACAGGGCAGAAAGCAGCCTCCTCCATTCAGAGCGTCTCTGTGCCAATTGCGTCGCCTCTTTCCACGACATTCCTTGCGCTCTGATATCGTCACAGGAACAGTGTATTGTGAAAGTGAAATTATTTTTAAAGAAAGCCCCTAAATTAGTGTACATAAATTTGAAATTACTAATTTTGTTTAAAGCTTTTCTATAGATAGCAGTGATAACTTTTCTCTAAATGTAGCTAGAGTATTTAGTAATAAAAACAAATAACACATAATTTGGATGTACTCGTATATTATTTACCATGTATTGAATGAATCTCCAATGGAGTATCGGTAAGAGATCTAAGACTTCTCATCAATACATCAAATGCAGAGCTAATTCTAGAGGCAGCCTCTTCACCTGTTCCATATTCAAAATTCCCCGGATGATATTTATTACTATGGAGAATCCAGTCAAATTGATCAGCTACATAAAACAGCTCCTCGCTTACACCTGCAATGAAATTTTATAAAAATAACGGAATATAGGGTTATAAATTTAAATTCAATATGTTCAATACCTACATTATGGAATCTTACAACCTACTAAACACCAACACAGTGAGTTTACTCATGTATCAAATATTTTTTTCTTTGGTAAAAGTGGCATAAATGCAGTGGAAATGAGATCGTTGAGAAGGATGTGTGGCAAGAGTCTGAGAGATCGTGTGCGTAACAGTGATATACGAAAGGAATGTGGAATGAAAGTTGGTGTAATAACAAGGATGAATGTAAATAAGTTAAGATGGTTTGGGCACGTGGAAAGAATGAATGAGGACAGAATGACTGAGAAGATATATTTGGCTGAGAGGAATGGTGCTCGGAGACGTGGTCGTCCGAGGATTAAATGGCAAGATCATTTAAATCAAATCCTACAGGACGGTCACGTGTTGAGCACATTGAACAGGAGAGCATGCATCATGAGGAATTGTATGACAGTGACGGAAACGAAAGATGTATGCAAGGATAGAAGGAAGTGGCGCTCGATCCTTTCTGCCTACCCCGTGAGGGAAGCGGCGTGATGGTATGTATGTAAGTTCATTATTTACGTCGGTGGATGGTGTTCGTAGTACCTGCCTGAAACCTCTGACGTCTCATTTTTAAAAAATAAAATATTATCTAATATTGATTCAAAATAACAAAATTTCAATACAGTGTTTTTAGTTTCAATAGTTTTATAAAGATAATTGTTTTTTGAGTGTTAAATTATTTTCAAACTAATTAAAAATTACAAATTTAAAAACAAATGAACTAGTGGATAAAATTTGTGACAATTAATAATACCTACAATTGAAACTCACATAATTATTTCATATTTCAAATATGTGACAATTACAAACGCATTAAATTTTTTTAATAATTAAATTAATATCATAATATTATATTAAAATTTGATAATGACAATAAAAAAAACTGAAAATGCGCCCTTGCGGTCATTTGTACCACAAAACGGCGCTAAATAAATTGTCCAGATTATTATTATTTATAGAAAAAATAAATTATAAGTAAATCTTGTGTGTTAACGTATCCACAATATGACTGCAATGCAAATAAATGTTCTCTTTCTGTATTTTTTCCTGTATAAATATAGACCATCAGGGATGTTGCGGATGTCGATTTTTACACATCTGCGGATGCGAATGCGGATTTTTGAGGCTCACATCCGCGGATGTGGATGCGAATGCGGATGTTTAAGATGTTATAGAAAAAAAAGTAGGAAAATATCTTAGTTGGTAGGCCCCACTGTCAAATATGTGACGAAATTTTTGCTACAATAATATTATGGATTTTTTGGCGAAATATTTTTTTTCTTTGTTATTTGCAAAAATAAAATAAAACCGGCAAAAATAAAAACGCGTCGGATCTTGTCACCATTATTTTCGTTTCCATTGGTTAATGTCAAGTGCAAACGGCACGCGCCATTTGCCGGCCCCGCCCTATTTCTTTCTTGTCGCAAATTGTCTTACATCCGCATCCGCATGTACATCCGCATCGATTATTGCGGATGCGGATGCAGATGTCCAAATACATGCGGAAGCTCCGCATTTGCGGATGCGGATGCGAAATTCGCAACACCCCTGATATAGACTACTACAAAGAACTAAATCGCTGGTAGGATAAACCAAGATAAATGGATGCAGCTTATGAATAGTGGAAATTTGTATATTGTGGGTTCAATGCTAGAACTAGACAACTCAAATTTGATCGTTTTGAATTACATATTTCCTATGTTGCCTTTAATGTTTTGAGTAATTTCTAATAATAAATATGAATAGAGAGGCTTCCTTATACTGTTATTAAAGTGTATCAATAATATATATAACATTTGTTATTATCCTTCTGAGTGTAATATCATGATTTATCCATTACCTCAAAACTATTGATTTTGAGTTGTCTAGTTCTAGCATTGAACACACGATATATGTATACTGTTATTATTGTAGAATAAATTATTTATTTATTATATTATTACATATTAGATATTATTTAAACAAACATATATTACTCACCGAGTTTAGTTTGCAACAGATAATAAATAATCTGTTTAACAATCAGTCTCCTAGATTCAGCTGTAGGTGATGTCTGCCAAACACATGCTTCCGATATGGAACCATCTTGGAATCTCCTCAATTCTGATTTTGATCCCCAGAATTTCCTGTTTATTAGTACAAATTAATACAAAATAAATATTAACATTCACAATAAAATTCACTCTCTCATTAAATATTTCATTATGATATTTACAGTGATAAACTAAATATAATTGCTAGCCCTCGGTGTACAACAAAGACTAAATAACTAAAATCTTTAGCTGCTAAAAAAGATGTATCTGGGTTTTTGTCATAACCCAAATACAACTTAATATGTCTTTCACAGTAAGCTTAAGGCTTGTGTCGTTATAAAGAAGCTTGACGGCATCTGGGATTGAGATGAGCACATTTTGTGCATTCTCTGTGTGAGGCTCAGACCAAAATTCTAAACCCATTTGTTTTTAGAATATTTGATATTTTGTAAGAGATCTACCTGCACGTACTGATACATTTTAATTAATTTCATTTTATTATCATTAATAATTATTCATTAATATGACTTCATTAATTTATAATAATAATAATAAAAATCTTTATTGCACAAAAAACTAACACTATTAAAATATAAACATTGTAGAACCAGACAAATAAATTTGTGCAATGGGCGAGTTTATCGCAGAAGTGCGATATCTTCCAGCTAACCCATATTATAAAACTTATAGATGTCAAATTATTTATAATACTGAGTGGATATCCTGTATAATTAATATACATACATAGTTACAGCACATGTCTTAATGGTATATGTAGGATCTGAGACATTCACCACCAGACTACGGCAACACAACACAAAACAAGTTAGCAATATAGGTACAAGATACTATATGTATTCCCACCTGAACTCTTCAGCTTCCGGTAAGTTGGCTTGTGGTCCTTTGTCTATAGTTCTAAAGGCATGTTCTGAATTCAGTTTGATGCCAAATAGATAAGGTTTTTCTTGTCCTCTCTGTCTAACATCTACATCACACTCCCACGTTTCACTATCAGAGTCTTTTGTTGCTGATTTTGGCATCAACTGTGTAACCCTATCTCCTAGACCTTTCCGGAAAATGTCCAATATATATTTCTCAGTTACATAGTACAGATCAGGACCGAAATCTATTTTTTCGCTATCACTTATCAGTTGCAATATTCTACTTCTGAGCATCGGTGTGTTTTCAATTCTGAAAAATAAAATTTACCTAAAAGTTGATATTTTCAACCGACGGTACTTGGTGGAAATTCATGTTGAATTAATTAAAATAAAACACTTATTTGTAGTATATCCACGGTGACTTTTTATTGGACGCGAGCCGGCTTTCAAGAGCTTCCGCTCTCATCATCAGGCTGGCGAAAATAAAATGGCTTTTCGCCAGCCTGATGATGAGAGCGGAAGCTCTTGAAAGCCGGCTCGCGTCCAATAAAAAGTCACCGTGGATATACTACAAATAAGTGTTTTATTTTAATTAAAATTTACCTACATAATGTACATAACAACATAAAATAATGTAAGTAATCATAAGATTACATTTTTTCAACTGAACAACCCCAAATATTATTGATTCGTATTTAATATTAGATATTTATAACTGACAAATATTCTAAAAATGCCAAGGAAAACAGCGTGTACAAAGTCTACCACAAAAAATGTAGCAAAGAGAGACCTACATAAAAAAGAAAATACAAAACTTTTTGATTATGAAATCCTATTTTAGACATGGCATTTTTGCGATAAACTCGCCCACTGTACATTGAATTGTTATTTTTATGACACTGTTTTATTATGTAATATTGTAACCAATGTACAGTGAAGAATAAAATAAATAAAAAATTTAATCTTATATATAAGAACATAGAAAATAAAAGATTGTAACTAACCTGATAATGTGGTCATACTCCAAATGGAACTTTACAGGAGTCATGAAGAGTGCGGAAAAGCCATTAAAATTATGGCCATCCAAACAACTGACTGCTGTGAGGGATTCTTGTCTCACTGCCAAGTACACATCCAGACTCAGATGAGAACAGATATTATAGAATCCAGAGCAGTCCACAAACACGACGGAGAAATAATTGTGAAATTCAAACAATGATGGGTGAGAAGGTGTGGACTCATCACTCAACAATGTGATACCTTTCTTGTCCCACTCACTGGAACCTATAAAAATAATAAATTCAAAGTTTGTTATTGGGGTACAAGGTACATGGGGTACATGTGGCTAGAACATGTGCATCAACTTCTCACGGGTGGTGGTCAATAGTTGAGTGAGAGAAATAAGGGTAGGTACATGAATATGGTATTTCATCCTCTCGTCATAACTCATTTGGGATATGGTGTGAGTATATAATACAATATTAGAACCAAGTTGAAGACGCTGCTGTTCGGGAGAAGTCACGGGGCCCTTGAGATGGTCACGGATCATTAAACGGCGCCACATATAAATAGTCAGATTATTATTATTATAATATGATAGTAAAATCATACATTCATAACATTATATCCAATTTAAGATATAATTTGATATACACTCAACTTACCTAAAGCACTCCAGACATTCCTGATAACCTGGTAGCTGCTCATTGCATTATTAATCCTCTTAATTTTCACCAAATAACCAACAAACATGCTCATGATGTACCCTGAGAACTGTGGAAGGTTCCTCTGTGCTAGCCATATCTTTAGCAGCAGAATACCTTGTTGTATGTTGGAACTATTCTCCACACACTTAGCGAGGAAGTTTTGATTGGTATGTGCTATCAAATCACTCACAAGAGCTACATTATAATATGGAGTTGGGATTGTTAAAGAAGATTCTACGTCTGTCTCTTCACCCTCACATTTCCCTAACCTCCAACCTTCTCTGACATTATTCCTCCCAGGTATGAATCTGCTACATTTCATGCTGCCCTCCTCTATACCTACATGAAGTGTCACTGAAATGTGTTTACTACATTTCCCAACCGGGTGGAACATCAGAACTGGCTTTAAATTGCATCCATTGAGCAATTTAAATTTCATGTTTTCCACTATTCCGCTCTGTTTTAGTTGCTTGGCAATGTAACATAAGTATAAACCTCTCTTGCGATGATACCTTTCATTTAAATAATCATTCTTGTTCACAGTTTCTTTAGGCATATCAATAAGAAGATCCACTGACAAATCAGGGCCCAAACTTGCTCCATAACTGTGAGATCCTATAACTGTCACTGAAGAACATTTTCTGAATTTAAAATGACCCATGGTCTCAGCAGGCTCTTCTACAATAGGAAATACAATACCACTGTTATCCAACCACACTTTGTCTGTAATTTTGTATGTATTATCTTCATCTTCTAATCCATTAATAAAGTTATTAAACTCGAGAAGCCATTTCTGTAATCGTGCAATGTATTTTGGTTTAACTGCAACTTCCTTCAATATCTCATCAATTTGAAGTCTGAAGAAATTAGAATTAAATAAATTTTCTGTTTCTCTCAGTTTATTAAGTTCTTCTGTGGTTGGTTGCTTTGTATATTTAGCCGATTTAATTTTCTTTGAGTCCCGTCTATTATGAGATGTTTTTGTACGTTTCCTTGCTCCATTGATTTCTGAAGAATCCAATTCGTTTTCGGGAGAGTCATCATCACTACCTAAATCACTGCCAGATTCAACATTTTCTTCCTAAAAAAAATACAAAGAATCATCGAACTGCATGGAGTTAAGGTGAGATTAAATAAGTAAATTATTATATCTGGTAAAATATTGCATCAAATGTTACAAAAAAATAACCCATGAATATAACACATTTAATTACGTTCGTCTGCCCTATAATAATTTCACAGTAAGTACTCACGACAAAACTTTCCATTAAATTCTTCATGGTGCGTAAATTTTAAATTATAGTAACTAAAAAAATATTATCTAAAATAACCACGTGGGTTACTCAAACTACTTAAAAACGGCATTTCACACGCCGCGAGAACTTAACTTTGTTATGACAATTGACCTGTCAACGTCAGATATGACAGACATAGACAACTGAAAACTATAGACAATAGAGAATTTTGATGATTTTTTTAGATAAAAGGGACGTTCACATTTTATTCACTTTCACTGTGATTACGCTAGAGCAGTGATTCCCAAAGTGGTCTATATCGACCCCTAGGGGTCTATGACAACCTGCAAGGGGTCTACGTCAGCGAAAAAAAATTTGGGGGTCCATGAAATGAAAATGAGGGTCCACGATAGTGGATCTCAACCAGAGATGTGACGTATTTCAAATAAAAGTATTTAAAATACAAATACAAAATACAAAATACGTATTTGTATTTTGTATTTCAAATACCTTTTTGTAAAAAGTATTTTGTATTTTATTTGAAATACTTTTTTTGAGTATTTTGTATTTTACACAAAATACTTTTACAAAATACCTTTTTATTGTTTGAAACAAAATTCTGCCATTAATTGATATGCGCGTACGCAAGCTTTTTTTGCCAATTTGTTGAATTATAAATACAACGTTTCCATTAGAGTACCTACTCCATGTTTGAGATATACACACATAATAATGATGATTGAACAAATTATACATGACGCCGTTTAACGATCCATGGCCATTTCAAGGGCGCTGTGATTTCTCCTGAATGGTAGCATTTTCAATTTTGTCTGAAGGCAATCTATTCCAGGCAGATGACGCTGCGACTTTGTTTCTTCTTTCTGCAAATTTAGAGGTATTTGCCCTTTTGAGTTCAACGAGTTTAAGAAGCTGAGCACAGCCTTCGCCACACATTTTCGTCAGCGGAACAGCTCAGTGGGTAGTGTGCTGCCTTGTGGACAGTGAGACACAGTTTAAACACCAGTATCTCTAGGACTCTCAGTTAGTGTAGACTTCTTAGTAGTGAAGTTATGTGGCAGCTCTTATTCTCTCTGTAAATTATCCGGAGGCAACACTAAAAACCATCTGAAGACGATAAGGAAGAGTCTGGAGCAGTCCTGTATACTGTATGTATGATGTTACAGTAGTCCATACGATTTCAGATTTGGATTATCCATTCTGATTTATTTTGCAGCCCAAGTCAGGAATTCTCTTACCTGCTTGATGATACTCAATCCATTTATGACAATTTTCGGCTTATCTCTTCTAACAACCGTACATTTTGTCAAGACTTAATTAATTTTTTTATTCTATTTTGACAGTTCTTCCTAAGGCTCATCCTCATTGTCTGCAAACAATGATATATCGAATCATGTCAACCCTTTCTCCATTTATGGATACTCTTGTCCAGTTTTCATTTCATCAATGGCATTCATCAATTGTCTGCAAGCAATGCTATATCGAATCATGTCAACCCTTTCTCCATTTATGTATACCTACTCTTGTCCAGTTTTTCATTCATCAATTGTCTGCAAGCAATGCTATATCGAATCATGTCAACCCTTTCTCCATTTATGTATACTCTTGTCCAGTTTTTCATTCATCAATGGCATTCATCAATTGTCTGCAAGCAATGCTATATCGAATCATGTCAACCCTTTCTCCATTTATGTATACTCTTGTCCAATTTTTCATTCATCAATTGTCTGCAAGCAATGCTATATCGAATCATGTCAACCCTTTCTCCATTTATGTATACTCTTGTCCAGTTTTTTATTCATCAATGGCATTCATCAATTGTCTGCAAGCAATGCTATATCGAATCATGTCAACCCTTTCTCCATTTATGTATACTTTTGTCCAGTTTTTAATTTCTCTTTCATTCATCAATGGTTTAAATATTAAATACTTTTGTCTTACACCTTGTTCGACTATTTGTAAAAAGTATTTTAAAAAGGTATTTTAAAAAAGTATTTTGAAAATACGTATTTTGTATTTTGTATTTAAATACCATTTTGAAAAAGTATTTAGTATTTTGTATTTGAAATACAAAAATTCAAAAGTATTTGTATTTTGTATTTAAATACTTTTTTGAAAGTATTTTGCACATCTCTGATCTCAACACATACACTAATAATACCTATTTACTTACATCATACTATCTTATAGACCATTAAAGGTCACGTAGTCTTGTCTATGGATTTGCTTTTGCTTGGGGGGCAAACAGTCAGATTGCGCAAATCATCCTTGTAGGATGTTATGCCATAAGAGAAAAAAAAGAAAGTCAGACGACAAAATAATAACAAAATCGACGCTGACAGTTTTTTTGATTATTAGGTATTCTTTAGGCGTTCCACCTAATATTACACCGTAATCGTCTGTTGTGTTGGGATGCCTGATGCCCCTCAATGATTCTTCTGTGACGTCATCCTTTAATGGTCTATAATATCAAGACATATACATTATTTATAAAAGTACCTATGAAGTAAAAAAATTATAAGTACGTATATTTTACATAACAGATACAAAATTTTAGTTTGAGTAGTTTTAATTTAAATTCAATTAATAAATGTATAAATTAACATGTGTTTTTACTTTAAGTTTTTAACACTAAACTTCACTACAGTTAGAAATTTACAGGAAATCAATATCAGGTAAGTAGGGGGTCTACCCAACACGGAAAACATCATGGCAAGGGGTCTACGACACAAAAGAGTTTGGGGAACTCTGCTCTAGAGTCTAGATTATCCTCCAAAATGAAAAGGTGTGATCAGGCATTTCATCAATAGTGATCACTAGCGATGACAGAGGAAAGAGATTACCACTTGTCATAATTTTCATGAAAAAGTAAACCAACTTTCACTGAAACGACCAAAAACAAGTTTTATCCTATTATTTCACAGAATTCCATCCGAATATAAAAAAAGTTTTCGAGTGTCCTGTAAAAGGCAGGTGTTCGAAAAAATTAAGACATTGTACATCTTAAATTCAGCGATGAAGTTTGCCACTCATCCTGAATGTCTTGATTTTATATCGGCACGAAGAGGACAGCTTGCATGTTTCTTACATGCAGCTGGTCTGCTGGCTACCCCACTTGTGGGATATGCCGTGATGGTATAGTAGTAGTAGTAGTAGTACCTATATAAAAATCTATGTATTATTTGTCTTATTCTCTATGAATTTGTATTAAAAGTTAGAATCATGTACAAAATTATCATGCGGTAGAGAACTATAGGTACCTAATTAATTTGTTTTGATTTTTAATTAATAAGTGCTTTTTTTTATTTTATTATTTTTTTACGAAAATAGGTACTTCAAACTAAATACTATTATTATTAATACAGTAGTGTACCGTCATAATATAAAAGTAACAAAAGTTTCTACCAATAAAATGTAATATGCATACAGTAATATCATAAAAAATACATTGTGAATAATAATTTAGTAATTTTCTATTCTATTCTATTCTTCTCGAGACCATCCACTCGTTTGCGAATGGTTTAGAAATAATATAATAATGTCATGAAAAATATATTGTGCAATATAATAATAACAAAAATTCAACAGAATGTTAGTATACCAACACCTATACTTACACAGTTATAGCTAGATGCAAAGGCTATAATACTATCTTGCTATCTTCAACATCCACATCTCCAGTTCGATTGTTTGGGTCAGTATAATCATTGGATATAATTATTACTTCATGATTACCCTGCCACTGACTTGTGATAGATGACAATAATGGTGTAACTACAATTAAATATAATAAGTAGGTACTAACTACTAATCACTGGCACTTACAAAAATTCTAGGAGTATTATTGAAGGCAGTGCTACTAATACTCTTGTATAAATAAAATAATTTCGTTATAATTTTGGGTTTTAATATCTTCTAACACAGATTCTGTCAATAGACTTGTGGTGCTAAGTTGAGGGGGTCTGGCTAACTATGTTGAGCGTGCCTTCTGCGTGGCTGATTTGTTGCTGTAAAACAAAATTCCCTATGATTTGCGAGCTCTGAGATGATACTTGTAGTTCATAAGTAATCTATTGAATTGAAGGCATTATTGAATAGCTATCAGCTCTTTACTGGCCAAATCCTGCAAGTACCATAATATCATCATCAGTAATTTTAATGTCATGAAATATTTTTAGCAATAGATCTTCACATTATACTACCTACTCCCGAACTAACCTAAGAGAAAATAACACTTTACGAATCAATCGTACCAACAATTACGAAATACTTAGCTGCTGGTTTGTTATAAATATCTCACAAAGCACCTGTGGCTACTTTCAAATTAAGATTAGCATTGTTCCAACTTTATGAGTGACTTCTTGGATGCTTATATTATTCACAACTCATTCTGACTTTTAAATAACTATTGAAAAACGTAACTGTGAAATTCAAAAACTTATTTAATATATCATAACGTTAAAGATAAATATAATTGTTTTGTGTTAATTAATTGCGTTTGTGCACATAATAGAAATCCACAATAAGTAAATTATACATATGCGAGAGAGACATCTTTCAACTTATCAGAGATTGATAATGACCTGATGAGTCGAAAGATATTTCTCTCGTGATCATTAATTTATAGTAGAGAGAAAACTTGTTTCAACTTCTCTAATTATTTTGTTTAATCGGATTTAATCGGAAATAACTTTTTCACCAGTCCAGGCATCTCTGGTAAGCCCAATATTATAATATTACATTCTTTGCACTTCATAGTGACTCAGAATAGAACAGTCTTTATGTGCTCTGTGCAAATATATATACATATAAGGGAATACAACTTTATTTCTAAAATAAAAGTAAAACAACATTTTTTCATTATATGTGTAATTTATTTTCACATTTTATTGAAAACATATTTTTAAGCATAGGAACAAATTTACATTAAACACATATAATAATAATAATGGAAATCAAAGGTGTCTACACATACTTTTATGTTTGGGTAGTCTACATGACAACGACATGATTCAGTCAAGTCCCTTACTCTATATATTACACAATTTTGATACATACTTTATAACCACGGGGGTAGGTACACAACTAATATGTCTACAACAACATTCATTATGGTAAATCACAATATATTTATCATAAAACATACATATACATCATATTATTTTATATATAAGTAAGTAGTCACATCATTAAAACAATTTCTTCTAATTCTTCTTGAATTATATTTTAAATTCATTATATGTATATATATTTAAGTAATCTTAATAATTAACCACCCTAACATTATCTCAAATATTTAACAAAATAATAAGTGCAAATAATAATTTGAATTAAAAAATATATGACAAAAAACTGAAAAAAGAAATACTAACTGTTTACAGCTATAAGTAAAAAACATACTAAGAATATAGATTTTTAATTACCAATTTCCTACGTAGAAATCAATATTGAAAATTTGATGGCATTTTGATGGATTATTTTCATCAAAATCACACAAATCAAAATCTTGCAGATAAAAAATCTTTTTTTAAAGAAAGATGTGTACGATTTAGCTAGTTTTAATAACTCTCAATAAGAAAAGTATTTTCTTTGAAGGTGAACAATTAATAGAGGTAACAACACAATGAAGTAAAACATGATGCGTGGAAACATTATATACACATTTCACTACTCTGCTATCACTATATAGACACCAATACATTTATTATAATATTTACACTTTATACAAACTAACTAAATGCATGTCTGGAATGCTTCAAACTCTATACAAAAATCAATTAAAATGGTAAAATTAAAATTACATTATACTTATTTATCATTTAGAACATTTATTGCAAATAAGTATAGGTACAAAATATTTTCGATGGTCAAAATTTTGATATTTTTATATATGTCATATTGTGTCAATAGAAATTCTATTGTCTCCGTATTTGGTTGATTTTGTACTATTGGAAACAATTGAAGATGATTCAAGTATCAATATTAGCAGAAGCATATCTGCCATTCCAAAACAACAATGAAGTATGAAAAATGACAAATCTCAACAACATAAAGAAGCTTAGATATATTATACCGGTATTTAATTTTACACAAACAGTTCAAATAGAGATCAATTTATTTACAATATTATCTTAAACAAAACTAAAATGGCACAGTTTGTAAATATACTGGCAATCACTTTTATGTGAAACAAATAAACAAATCTGAAATGTTAAATAAACTGTTTCAAAATGACTAAATAAAAACCTAAATTACTTTATACAATCTGTTTCACTTAAATAATGTTTTTTCTCCATCCAAAGACCTTGTCCATATGATTGATTTCTTTGTAGAATTTGAAATTTGCAATAAAAATATTCTTAGAATGCATATTTTGGGTTTAGTTGACTATGATATTGTATCAGAACTAAGACACACAGTATATCAAAAATGTGCGATTGATATACATTACTGGCTTATCACTAGTTCTGTATCTAAACCAGTGATGGGCAAAGTACGGCCCTTCGGGGTAGTCAATCCGACCCGCGACATGTTTTTGAATAACCCTATAAATAAAATACAAGCAAAACACAAAATCTATTTGTATTTCTAACTTAGCATCAACTGAACCTTAAGATAACTTTTTAATAGTCTGTAAAACAATAGAAGATGCCGACCATTTAGCTTCACTAATGCGAATCAGCTCATCCCAGTTTCTACCAAATTATGAACAACTTTTAGAAGCTCAGTCACAGTTTCATCTGTCGCATAAGCCTTCATACTCATCTAAAGAATAATCAATTTATGTAACTTTTTTGTAACATTTTATAATATAAGTTGTGTATGATTTAAAAGTCAAAAATAAAAAAATCTGTTTTGGTCTTTTTTTCTGGCCCGCCTAGCTATTTTTTTTATTTTATCTGGCCCTCCTCTTGAAAAGTTTGCCCATCACTGATCTAAACTGATGCATTTTTATATGATAAATATGTAAGATCTTGAGGAAAAGCTTACATCTCTGAACATATCTATACTTATGTGCAAAAAGCTTCAAACTGCTCTGTCAACAATACAGAACTGCCTGATACTTTTAGCATTGTGACACTTACTGTTCCCGCATGTGTATTACATCATCTACAGAATGTGTATACAATTACAATATATGGATAAATATAATAAAATAGTTCTGAGTTTTTATAAACACAAATAACTGTTTCATATATATCTAACACATATTTTGTCATCAAAATACAAACATTCATAAGAATGTCAAAATTTAACAATAGATATATACCAACTAGATTAGATAACAAATTCGTAAAATAATTATGTACAGTGCAATGTACATCAAGATGAGAATGAATCCCTTACTATTTATTTACTAAGTAATGACAATCATCGTATTTCTAACAATTAAGACACATAAAATCCTGAATGATTTATTCTCCTAAGATGATTACATCGAGATGCCATAGAGTATTTTGATATTTTTAAGCATAAATATTAAGATAACCGTCTCAAAACATAACAAGAATCAAATGTTTAACTTTTTATTAACATTACTTATATCACTATAATAATTATCATTTCATGCATTTTATAGTTTTCTCGACTTGAACAATTCGGAATTTGATGCATTTTCACCACTTTATATGCTCAAGGTGTGACATCATCTGATGTTTCCGTTTCACCTGACTATAATTGTGTTGTTCTCCCATACAAATAGGGGGAACTAAAAAGTAAAATTTTATTAAGCAGTAGGTCAATATGGCTCATAAAAATGATCTAAAATTTAACATTAAACAAACGACAGTTGGCATGGCAACTCTAAAGCTCCTTTCTGCTAATTTGGAAGTTTTCTCACCATTAGGTTCTACAAGTTTGCTAAGCGTAAAAGCAGTAGAAGCTGAGTAGAGTGGTCTCCTCTTAAGTTTTGTCAACGGAATACAGCTCAATGAGACATGTGATGACCTATATGTTCATTACACACAGTTATTTCACTGGCTACCCTATTTGTGTAGTGTTGTGATAGGAAAAAAAACAAAAAGTATCATGGTATATATAAAAAAAGAAAATAAGATAACTTCATGAAAACTATGGCTCTGTCAAATGTGTGGTCAAAAGCACATATATTATGAATTTAGGGCATTATCTCTTTAATTGATTGTTTCTAGGTAAAGTAAAAACCACACACTCCTGTTTAAAACTATAATAATACACAATTATTCAAAAAAAAACTATCATTTTAAGCTGTATTGTGATTAAATAACACAATTTACCAACCATCAAGACGCCCCATACAAATCTTTATAAAAACGAAACTGTCAAGTCAGAATGCATAAGTTTCGCTTTCCAAGTGTATTAATAAATTACATTTTATTTATTTTACATTTTCTGATCTTTATTACAACATAAGTAAACATCAGAAAATATATTTTTTTAATTTTACTAAGATTTATACAACTTTACATGAGAATACAACACAATGAAGAAAAACATAATATACATAAACTCAAACAAATACATATTTGTCAAGTTCTTTGTTTGAACAACTTAATGGATTGAACCAGTACTGTCAGACATTCCATTTAACTATCATAATATGAATTTACAAGAATGGTTTTTATAACAATCAATGAGATGCACAATTGTTTAAATATTTAGTTTGCGACAAGTTACAAATAAATATAGTAAACATTTGTACTTAATGGTATTATATTTATCAACGCAACAAATAAAATATGTATTGAATATATATTACACATAGGTATTCCAAATTATTGATAAATTTTGTATGTGCTAAAGTTTTCCTTGGAATGCATGTGTGGGACACTCCTTTTTCAGATGGTCAATAGTTTGAATCATTGTGTTGATACTATGTGTACAGTTTGTGTCTCAAACCTTACACAAACTGTAGTAAGAGTTACAATACTGCGTTTGAAATCTGTGTTCAGATTATTTTGCGTATTTTTTTTTTGTCGCCATGACTATTTTTGGCCTAACGATCATTGTTAAAAATATTCAAACATAAACAAACCAAAATAATACAAAATGTGTAAATGCACTGCACAAGAAATATTTACTAATCTCTTTTTACATTATGGATAAAATTTACTTTTTACATACGAGGCATGTTTTTTAAGTAAGTACCGTGTTGCGATTCCACCGCCGCAGCGCTACGGTCGGCGTTCCGCGCATGCGCGCTGGTTACCTACATCTCTTGTCTACGCACTGACGCCATTACAGTCTGATTCTTCATTGTATACGTTGTTAAATGAGTGTTTAAGATGCCTCCGACAATCGTGAGTCCCGCCGATTGTGAAGTACGGGCTGTTATACAATTTCTTAGTGCTAAAGGCGTAAAACCGATCGATATTCATCGTGAGATCTGTGAAGTTTACGGACAAAACATTATGAGTGATGGAATGGTAAGGAAATGGGTGAGAGCATTTAAAGATGGCCGCACAAATGTGCATGATGAAGAACGGAGTGGGCGCCCGTCCACATGTGGCTAATCGGACCAAAGATCTCATCAAATCTTTTAAATGGGAAACTCTAGATCATCCTCCATACAGCCCTGATCTGGCGCCCAGCGACTACCATTTGTTCCTGCACTTGAAGAAACACCTGGGTGTTCAGCGTCTTCAAGACGATAACGAAGTCAAAACAGTTTTGATACAGTGGTTAACAAGTCAGGCGGCAGAATTTTATGAGGAGGGTATTCAAAAACTGGTGCCACGTTATGACAAGTGCCTCAATATTCACGGAAATTATGTAGAAAAGTAGATTAAGGTACAGGCTTTCATGTAAAAATAAAATTATTGCGATATCTTTGCACGTCTTTTTTTAATTCCAAAACGGTACTTACTTGAAAAACATGCCTCGTATTATATAGATGTTATTTTTTTTATAAACTGGGTTTTGTTATAAACCCAAATATAACCTTACACACATTTCACAATAAGCTAAAAGATAAATAAAAATAATCATAGGACCCAATGCAATATTATACTCACTACTTAAAGTTCAAATCCCGAGTCTGAAGAATTTATTGTTTAGTTAGCTCAAAATGAAAGAGGTGAAAACATCAAATTATAATTTCTAATTCAGTTGACATATTCTGTGAAGTGACTTACTGACTAAGGCTATGTATCACATGATTTTTTGAAGCAGCGTAAAAAGAGATTCAAAGTTATTGCATTTTGTATATTATATGAGTATTTTCCTCACAGCCAGTTACTGGTGACAGTAGATAATCTATGGAGTATGCCTATCACTCCCAATAACCAGAAAATGCTTGTATGATATTTATCCGTTGTGTGTGTGCGTGTGTATGTGTGTATAATGTAGATTTGGTTTAGTAGATAACTTCGTAGACCGTGGCTTTCTTATCTCCAGATCCTGTTACAATGTACTTATCATCTGCTGAAATATCGCAACTGAGAACTGAAGATGACTCCTTTGACTGTAAACAAAAATAAAATAAAATATAAAGTGATGATTAAAACATTTAATTTTACATGAGAAAAAACTTGTTTTTTTACCTATGTCACGACATTATAACGTCGCCACTAATATTAATGATAAAAAATATAATTTTAATTCATAATAATTCACTCCATTATTTTTCAAATTGCGACACATAAAATACAGAGTTAGGACAGTAAACTTAAATGATATTTAGAAACCAATTATGTATGCTAGGCAGTACTGAAAATACATTTTTATTACTTTAATAAATAATTATTTTCATTTGATATAATAAATAATGGTTTGGATGAGGTGAGATTAGAAAATAAGTTTGGCTGAGAGGGAAGGACACTAGCTGCGACTGCTGGGAGGTGCAGAGTGATTCTCACTTATTGCAATGCCCGCTGATGTGGAATACATGTAATGAGAGTGACCTGATGATGGCCAGTGACAATGTGATATATGTCTCTGCATACTGGAGTGGCAAAGTCTAAAGTCCAAACCCAAATAGTAAAGTACCTACTTGAAATATTGGAAATATGAAAATAAATAGATATTCAACAAGACCAACCTGGAAGATGCTGGCACCGTATGGTGTTCTCCAGGCATTGAGAAGATTATCTTTCCCAGTAGAGACAAACCACTTGCCACAGGATGCGAACCTCAGACTGAGAACACAACTCTCGTGTAGATGAAGTTGGTACTTGTCTGGTTTGGCAGCGTGCAGCACCTCTACATTGGAATTCTCCATACCTACAGCCAGCCACTCCCCTGAAAAGAAATCATCATATCATTATAATATTATTCAGTTCAAAAAAATTATTGTGGTCCTCAGTAGAGAACAATTCTCCCACTTTTTTGAGTAAATTTCTGAGTGTCCTCTAAAAACATTACTAAAACATAACATACTAAGACATTTAACATTTTCAATTTAGTGACGCTCTAATTTAGTGATGCCACTCATTTTGAAGGTTTATTTTTCATTGGCATGGAAAGGACAACTTGCGTGTTTACTACGTGAAGTCGTGAAGTCAATTTACTAATTTCCCACTTGTGGGGAGATGTGTTGATGGTATAGATAAATAAAAGAGATGCCAAAATTAAATAGACTGTAATGATAATAGCAATTCACAGAATTCTAATATGTAATATGTCTTGTTTAGGTATCTACTTAAATATTTTGAGTATTTGTCACTAATCTAATTTTTTTTAAAGATATATCTGGGTTTTGTTATAAATCCAAATACAACCTTATAAACCTTTCACAGCAAGCTGCTAAAAGCTTGTGTCGTGAAAGGGGAGTTTACCGGCACCTGGTATCGAACCACAGACCCCTTGTTCACAAGGCGGAGACTCTACCTCCAGGCTACCGGCGAACTCTATTATTATATTATATTAGATGTGTGAGGATAGACAAAATATATTATACACAAAATGAATAGGAATTTACCTGTGGGACAATATCCCAGAGAGAAAATCTGCGAACTAAAGTCATGCTGTTGAAGTTGTCTTCCTTCTCTCAAATCCCATGATCTGTAATCACGTAATTCAAATAAAATTAATTATACACCTAATGCTTTTGTGTAAAAGTACCTAACTGTATAAATTAAAAACCAAATAAATTTATTTATCAAAAATAACTGTAACTAGGCCTTTTACAATATTAATTTAATTTAGTGGGGTGAGCAGCCGGTTGATCCGCGCAATATCTTCACTTTACGTGGGAAGCTCCGCTTGCGTGAGGGTAAATAACACTCTCTCGGAGTGGTTTGTCCTCACCAAAGGAGTGAAGCAAGGTTGTGTCATGTCTCCGTGGCTGTTCAACCTATTCTTCGACTACTGTATGCGACCTGTGAAAGAGATGGATGTTGGTGTCGAGCTGAATGGGTTTCGGGTGAATGCATTGATGTACGCAGATGATTTGGTGTTAATGGCTGAGAGTGAAAGGGACTTACAAGAGATTGTTACGTGTGTGTATGATAGTTGCAATTTGAATGGTTTGAAAATGAACGTTATGAAGACGAAAGTTCTTGTTTTTGAAAGAGAGAATGAAAAAACGATTTGCGAGATTAAAGTTGGTGACGAATGTTTGGAGCAAGTAAGTGAGTATGTATATTTGGGAAGTATGTTTACGAGGGATGGAAGATGCGATAGGGACATTGAAAGAAGGAAAGTGGCCGGTGCTAGAGTAAACGGTGCACTTCGACCCATTGTCAGCAATGACAATGTGTCGAACATGGCTAAAATGCTGGTGCACAATACCATTCTGGTACCGTCACTTACGTATGCAAGCGAGACATGGACGTGGTTGAAGAAGGACGAAAGTGGAATAAATGCAGTAGAGATGCGATCGTTGAGAAGAATGGTTGGTAAAACGCTGCGTGATAGAGTGAAGAATGAGGATATTAGAAGAATGAGCGGATGCAAAAAGACTGTTGTGGACAGAATGCGTGTAAATAAATTGAGATGGTTTGGTCATGTGGAACGAATGAAAGAGGAAAGAATGACAAAGAGGATATACTTATCTGAAAGAAAGGGTGTGAGGAAACGCGGGCGTCCGAGAACCACGTGGCTTGATCACGTGGATCAAATTCTCAAGGACGGCCGCGTGTTGAGTAAGAGGAACCGACGTGCGTGTATGAGGAACTGTATGAATGTGGAGGAAGCGAAGGAAGTGTGTAAAGATAGATCTGTTTGGCGTTCCGTTCTCTCTGCCTACCCCACTTGGGACACGGCGTGAGGGTATAGTATAGTAGTATAATTTAATTTATACTTCATTAATATGAAGATTAAATATTGTACAAACTCCTTTAGACAGATGCTTAGAAATCAGCATAAACTAATGTATTTATAATGATAATCACCATGCTGTCAAATACTGAGTCAAACTGCAAATTTAGAAGATGTAATGTATACACGCAGTTAGTTACCCGAATTGTAGAACATGCCATAATGATATGAATGAATATATTATGTAATTGTAAATTAACTTGCCTCACTGTGTTATCCAGTCCACCCGTCCAGAGTTTGGTACCATCTGCAGAGATATCTATACAACTAGCGCCATCCGTGTGACCCTGGAACTGTCTGACAAGGGTCTGATTGTGAAGATCCCACACTGCAATGTTGCCATCAGAACAGCAACTGAAGCATACCTGTCAACATAAAATACAAAAATTCATAAACATTTATTAAATAAAAAGGCACCAATGAGTTATATACCTTTAATTATTTTACTGCATATTCTCATGAGGTGACTTTGGCCTTTTTACCCTTCAGGCAGTCCACAGTGGCTCATCAATGACAACAAAAACGATATCTACAAATTTGAAAAAAAAAAGTCATCGACTCCAATATCCGCGTGTATAGAAGGTTCCACCTGTACTGTCTTATTTTCCAAGCCTATGTCCATTCTGTTATGAGGCATCCATAAAAACCCCAAAACCTAAAGTCACTTGGAGGTTCCACAGATTATAATTTTACATTTAAAATACATACCTTAGAATCAGGACTAATAGCAAGAGCATAGCACGCAGGTGCACTGGATGTAAGTTCCGCCTTGATGCGAGGAGTTGGAGAAGCTAGATCCCATATTGATAGGTTAGATGCCTCTCCTCCGACTATCAGAGTTCTTCCATCAGGTAACAGTTTCACAGATCTAATGTAGTTATCCCTTTGCTGAAAATATTTTCACAATTCATTATTTTTTTAATCTCTTATGTGCATAGATAAAAGCAAAAATTGCAGATTTATCTCAATTCTGATTTTTTCCAGACAGCCATTCTAGTCTTTGTTTTTCTGAAGAAGTGTAATATAAACCCTGAACGTAAAATTTTAATAAAAACTTAGCGATCCAGTTGGGGATCGGATTCAGGATTCAATAATGCAAGTGGCTGCAATAACTATTATATTACGAGATCAGAAAATATAAAAATACTTGTTAAATATAATTTTAAATTAACAAATTTTTGCAATACAAAACATGTACAAAAAACGGAGGTGAAAAAACACAAATACTCACCAAACAGTCTAGCTGTGAGACAGGACTTTTGCACCCAGGTTGAGAAATATCCCATACTTTAACACATCCCTTTCCACCCGTGTAAACGTATTTGGTGGGATTTGAGATGGTGACGGCACACACCACTTCACCATGGGATAGAGTGTTGATTTGTCTCGCATGCCGAGGTATTCCCGGACCTATAAGAGCGTCCGGGGGAAAGGGTACTGGCTGCATCTGTCCATCAGCGGTAACATGAAAAGAATAAGCCCTGAAACCAAAAAAAATTACTTTATCATCCATACTCATATATGAAAAATACATATTTAGATCTGGTTAACTAGACAGATGCATCTGGCATGACAATAGAGTCGTCAAAACCTTTGACCCTTTTTATTCACACACAAAATATTATGTAGTGCACCTTCTCAATATTATTATATGTGCCTACAATTAATTTAAATTTCACAACATAAATTTTGTTCCGTGGAATCAACTGTAATTTTTCAAAAAAAAATGCTGTTCTGCAATCGAGTGCCAAAAACAATTGAGGATCGGGAATAATTTAAAGAAACTACACATCTCTGTGAGAAAGTGTCACTACCAGCCATTACGTGATATGTAGTTTTCATTTATTCTCTTAGCTGTGACTTACGGCTTTCCTCCTGGAATGGAGGTAAGTGGAGCCCTCAAGGGTTCATATGGCTGAAGGGGAGCTCTGGGAGGATATGGAGGAGCCAAACCAGCTCCGTGGAGTACTCCAGCACCCGCTGCTCCATACGCTGCTTGTAATTCATGAGGACCTGCACCTAGAATAAAAGAAACATCATAAATTAAAATAATTCCTAATCTTGACATTGAGTATGTTTAAATTTTCCTCAACATCATTTAGCCATCCATCAAATATTTAAGGAAATGCTTGGATCAATTAATATACTAACTCAAACCCATATTTGAAACGACAAAACATGACACTACAAAAAGTTGAAGATAGCATTTAACTTTTGAGGTAGATGTGGATGTTAATATTGATGGTGATATTTTTATGCTCATAAAGAAGGTGAAGGTACCATCCAAAAAAATAATGTTATCGTGATTCTTTTTCATTATGAATGGATTTTTTTAAAATTGAGAGGATTCACACACGTTTTATAACATTATATTATGCAGATTTCCTTTATGATTATATATAAGTGTTTCAACTAACCATTCATTCCAGCTAAGTGATATGGATACTGTGCCAATGCTGGTGGTTTACCAAGGGAAGGTTTCAATCCAGCTGAGCCAGGTCCTCCGCCCCCAGACCCTCCACTTGTAGGTGTTACAGATTTACTGATTGGGGTTGTGGGCTTATCATTTTCCATTTTCTTTGCTGAAGGTGTTGATGCATTACTCGATGTGCCAGATCTGAAAATATAAATCAAAATTATACATTGAGATACATAATTATTTTATGTCATTGCTGAGGTGTGCACTATTTGGATGTAAGACTGTTGGAATGTTATCATTGGTAAATATTTGTATTTTACATGTCTTTCATATTATGTTGTGTACCATATTAAATTAAATAAATATATATCATGCACAAGGGGTGAGTTTGTTGCATGAAGTTGATATTGATATAAATCCTATAAATACAAACTCCACTATCTCCACATTTGGAAAATTTTGTATCTATTTACAATAGTATAAATACTGATATTGACAATTGAGTAACTTGTTTTCTAAGCGGAATATCAGAAAACGAATCACTCAAAATCAATTTAGAAGTACAAATATATCTTAAGCTCATATTAAATAATTTCACCAAATATATAAATAATATCCAATATCTTCCATTGACAATGAAGGATTTCGATGAACCCAGAGAACCCATTTCGAATAGGTATCTTATTTTATTATAGGAAGTAAAAGGGACCTCATTATTTCACTACCTTAATGCAGAACTCGCCTAAGATGAAATTTTGGTCAAACTGAGTTAAATATTAAGGAATAAGAAATGATAATAATAGATATGAGATAATTTAATGAATGAGAATTATTAGATTCCTAAATAATAATTCGTGTCAAAATTTGGTTTAGATATTTTGAATTTTTTTTTTATTAAAAAAAACAAGCTTAAATCTGCTACTTTGAAAAATCATCTAAAAACACTTAGGCTACACTGAGAAAAATACTAACGAAATTTCACAACGAATCATTGGTACGTACTATCAGATTAGGACCAGAGATCGTACAAACGATTCATTAGTACGAATCTATAATATTAACTCTTCGCAAACAAGTTGTTGGTAAATTTACCAATGATTTGTTTGCGAAGAGTTAATATTATAGATTTATACCAATGAATCGTTTGTACGATCTCTGGTCCTAATCTGATAGTACCGTACCAATGATTCGTTTTGAGTATTTTTCTCAGTGTAGTTCTGCAATAAGGTAGCGGTTTATTGGATATCGACTGTGCTCAGGACAAAGGCATTAAACCACAATTTAGGCAAAAGTCGTTTTCTGTTTTTTTTTGCTTATAACTTGATAGTTCCTGAATATTTTCTCTTCAATTTTTATGACATAATAAAAGAACTACATTACAATAAGATGGTAAAATAATAATGACAATAATTTTTGTAATTTTCTTTATCCCACAGTTTTTTTGCTTCTCCTATGAAATTTTACCGATGTGGTTTAAACCCTTTGTCCTGATCACAGTCGATATAATAATTAGTTCAATATAGGTATCCCATTATTCAAGATATTTTTGGTTAGGTGGAAGATATTGCCTCCAGGCAATAAACTCGCCAATTGCTCATGATTTTTTTGATGAATAAAGTGTTGTTATTATTATTATTTTTCAGTAAAATACCTAGGGCTATGAGGTCCAACATGTTCTTTCTTAGGTTGCAGTTTGTCTATTCCATTCTCCCTGGGACTGGCTGTGCCATTGTGAGGAGATACTGGATCTTCAGATGCATCGTCAACAACTAAGTCTTGATCCGACTTTTCACCATCACTTTGCTGAAATGATATATCATATATTTTAGTAATAAAGATCTAAAAAATTAATATGATAAAAACTGTTATTCGATCCATAAACTTAATTAATATAAGGAAAAAATTTAAGGTAAGTAATATTTTTTCTATTTATAACTACGGATAAGACGACATCTAATAAGTAATGAATTCATTCATCTAATTATTAATTGATAAATTCATTATATATTAATAAATAATTAATGCGTATCTCCAGTGATGGCAGCTATTATGAATGTTGAAATGTTTATTCGCTCAGAGAGAATGATTTATATTTTTTAAATATAAACTTAATTTAAACAAGCTAATTGTGAGAGTAACCATTAAAGTATAATTAGACAGGAATTTCAAGTTGACATTTAGCGTCAAGTCTGTTAAGTTTTTGTATGATCATAATTGCTCATAATATGTGGATCAATCTAGTTTTATTGTGATGAAAAGTGTGGTTTGTTAATATGTTATAACCCGTAATACAAGATTCGTATCTTAGTTTGGAACTAGCTCGATCTGTGTGAATTGTCTATATGCATGTAATGTTATTATGAATGTTTAGACTTACGTGTCCGAGATCCTTTTCCTCCTTCTTCATCTTCTTGTGCTCCTGCTCTGAAGGACTTCTGGGTCTGTATTTTTCCCTCTCTCCAGGAGAAATGGAATTTCTCTGCGAACAAAACGAAAACGATTTTTAAAAAATGCAAACACAATACTTATACATATCTAAACTTTTAAAAAATAAGGATATGTATGAGAAATTGTGATATATTAAAGAGTGACATAGTCATTAATTTAATTTGCTTTGTATCTCACAAACATAAAAGTTATGAAAATATATATACTTAAATATAAAGAAACAGGTATTTGAAAAAAAATAGAGAAATATTATCGTATGATTAATAATAATCAGAATTTATGAACCTTAAGATGTACCTACATATTTTAAAACTTTTATTTTAAATTGTGGACCGATACTAGTCATTCATGTGTAGGTATTTTACATCTACTGGCTACCCCGCATATGGAAATACGTGAAAAATGTCGTAATATAATAGATTGTTCAATATTTGATTTGTCAACAGGAGACGTCATCGCATACTGTTCTCTCAAGAGGGATAAGTGATCAAGAATATTTATTTTATTTTTGTTACACGTCCATTAACCGAGGTAGTCCCCAGAAATAAAAAAAATTACATAATATTACGATAGAATACATATACCAATATTTAACTGACGTATCTTAAATTATAAATAAATAAACCATATAAAAACATCGCACTTTAAGAAGGACAGAGACCTACATCTCTGTGTATCTTTTTAAATAAAACTTCTTGTCAAGAGAAGAAACTGTTTGCGAACGGAAATATTAATATTTACACCAGGTTTCCCAACCTTGTGTGCGGATCGTTTATTGTGCACCCACGACAAAAATATATTCAAGTAATTAAAAAAAAAGAATTTAGGTAAGCCAAGAAAAGTATGTAGGTATTATCTTTAAAAAAAAGGAAGCTTCCAAATCAAATTAATGTTCTTTAATAAAGTTGATATTTTCAACCGACGGTTCTTGCTTGAAATTCATGTTGAATTAATTATAAATAAAATACTTATTTATAGTATAAGTATCCACAGTGAATTTTTATTGGACGCGAGCCGGCTTTCAAGAACTTCCGCTCTCATCATCAGGCTAGTCAAAAGTGATGAGAGCGGAAGCTCTTGAAAGCCTGCTCGCGTCCAATAAAAAGTCACTGTGGATATATAAGTGTTTTATTTATTATTCAATAAAACCAAGAAGATGTGCAACATTTCAAATTCTTATACCAAATGGAAAATCTAGCGAGGGGGAGAGATGGAAATTCTTCGTGGAAGACAAAATAGCACAAAATGAGATCTAAAAAAGGATTTTAGAAAAATACTTTCGTTATTAAAAACAAATGATCACCTTAGCCGCCGTGCGACAATAAGGTTGGGAACACCTGATGTACACTGTTTGATTATTTGCTTGTACAATATCACAGCCAACCAAAGGAGGATAGAATTTCATACATATTTAAGTATTTTTTTTAACAGATACTGTTGACAAAATCTTCATAAAAAAATATCCTCCACGTATACCTATATTTACATATTCGTTGACTGTACTAGAATTTCATATCTACGTCTAATATCTTAAGCATGTACAAAATTCTTTTATATTGGGTCGTTCACATGTAGATACGTTTGCATTATCTACGACAGACGTAAGTAATAAATAAATATCAAAAATGATGTGATAAAATAATTATGATTCTTTGAAAATGTATTATTTTGTCTTGTTTTTAGTCCAGTGCGTGTACATAATAGTGGAAAATTTATAGATAGTTATCATCAGTCGCGTGCCTGCCATACATGCAAAAAAGCACAGCATGCCCATAGAATCTATGAAGAAAATATTGAAATCATCAAAAACTAGTTTGAATTTGCCGCCAAACATTTCGTTGCAAAGAGAACAATTCACAAAAATATACGCAGCAAATATACAATTTTTGTAAGTTTTAGAGTTTTTATCAAAAGCGCGTACTATTTGTATTGAAGTGCGTGTACAATCGATACGTAATTTTGACTTTTTTTAATAAAATCCAATAATTTACCGTGATAGCTATATTAATGGAATAGTAAGTTATTGCTTTATACGTTGCGTCTGGTCTCACTAACACACACTTAAATTTTAGTGTGAATACGTAGTAGGCAATGACGCGCCATATATGTGTATTATTGGGTATGTTTGGTTGTATGTGTGCAATCTTAAGGACAAAATAAGCAAGCATCTCAAAGAACGTTTGGGTGCATAATGTACCTATATGAGTATGTTTTTATTTGTATTGGTTGTGTGATGATTGTGTGAGTCGTGCGTAACGTACTAGGCAGTTAAAAATAATTTGAAGGTAGATACTATGGGCAACCGCTAATAGTTTTTAGACTTGAAACGTTCTTCATAAAGGATTGATTAATATTATGATGGATGCGCGAGACAAAATAAATTGTATAGTAATTACGACATTTAACTTTAAAGTTACTTACATACTTAAAAATAGTATTTATTTGCATCGCAGACTTCTTGTATTTTATTTATTTATATTAAGGACCCATGAAGTCTTTGGCAAACAATAGATCTCCCACTAAAGTTTTTAAGTGTCTTTTAAGAGACGTCGCATATAAACCATTTAATATCTTAAATTCAGCAAAGGGGTATGTCAACCATTCTGGATATCTTATTTATTTAATTTTTTTTATTATAACGAATGTTAGACCAACATGAAAAGCCTAGTCCCGTCTCCGATATATATATTATATTATTCTCAAGGACGTCCACTCGTTTGCGAGTAAAATAGTATATTTGTACAAAGCATGCCCGATGTGAAAAGCCTAGTCCCGCCACTGGTTATCATATAAAAGAGTTGATTTATAGTGTTGGTGGAGATATAATAAAATTTCATAATTCGATATATCAGGAACAAGCTTTTTCTTCTACTATTTATTATATTACAAAACGAAGGAGGCGTCTTTCGACTTCTAACGTCATTATCGATCTCAATAGTCGTCTTTCGACTTTAATCTTGATTGATAATGAACTAAGAAGTCAATAAATGTCTCTGTCGTTTTAAAATCTATTGTAGGAAAAACCTTCCTTATAATTTTATCAGCATTAAGTGTTTTCTATGTGACGATGTTTAGACACTGTTCTCAACGTAAAGTAAGGATTTATCTAAAACTATGTTCGTCACATTGTCGCGTGTATTTTTCAGATAGCTTCACTCAAAATTACTGGTTTAAAAAGCTAGTATGTTATAATACAATATTATAGTTTGTGTGTCTGAGCTAACTGTTAGTAATGTGTACATAGTGAGACCAATTTTCATCTAGACATCGATCTAGGCATTAGTGTTTGTGTAGAAAAGTGTAAACAACTCAGGACTGTGTCAACATGGCCGTATTATGTCAATAGTCAACACTGACCTCATGTTTACACAAAACTAATAATATACATAATATACACATTATATAGATAGGTATACCTACATATTATATTGCCGTCTCCGAATAAAATACCTAAGTAAGAATCATACATAATAATACATATTTAGATACTGTGAAGTATCTATCTATGCACACCCATATTCATTCCATTCCATTCTTCTCAAGGCCATCCAGACACCCATATTCATAATCGCATTAAAAAACACCTCCCCAAACCAGACGGATCGAGAAGTATCGACAGTCATACCCATAATCATTTCCTTTCTTGCATCCATTAGGATATGTTCCACATGTTGAGCTCCTGTCCCATATGTGCACCCTGGATTATCAGTTAAAGCTTATTCTAAAAGTTTACCTCTTAGTTGGACATGTCCAGTGATAAGCTGTACAGAAAGTGATCATGGGACAAAAAGCTCATTCTCTGTTTTTCGCGTAACTACATCACATTGACTTTTAATCTGATTCACAAACATTTATCATTAATCAAATTCAATAGGCACATATTTTCGTCAATGGTAATTATGTTTAAAAAAAAAACTTGTCGTTTGTTACGAAAAAAAGCAACAAATAAATGTATCGTTCCATGGATAAAAATAAATAGCGTAATCATGACGATGAAATCGAAAAGCAAAAGCCTTATTAATTAGCAAAGTGATATGACCATTACGGTGTGGCGAACATAATATTCGTATTTTATTTAGGCAGGTATGTATTTTATTTGAATGTATTTTTGTGTAAATTTGCTTTTAATTAAAGTACAGTAAATAATAAACAAATAAATAAAAAAAATATATATTTGCTAAAATAGATATCCGTTAGATCAGGAAGGGAAGGTAGGTACACGTTTTTACAGCACATTACTAATCTATAGTTCTTATTATAACTTATTCCAACTGTTATTAATATCTGAATGGGTTCACGTGTTACTCAAAACCTTAAATTATTTCAGACTGTCAATGTTTTAAGCGCACTACAAAATGGCGCAGTAAAAAATCACCTATCAATTAAATATTTTTAAAACTTCATTACGGAACATAATTGATGATAAATTTGAATTTTCACATCAAACATTCTCGCATCATGCAATAATATTTATCGTGAAGGCGGAGTAGGTCAACAGTTGGAGGAACTCAACTTATATAGACTTCTGAATGTCCAAGATTCTCTCATCGGGCTTCAGACGATTTCTTTCGATATCAATTGTTTATATTTACAATGAACCCAAGCAGTAAATAAAACATTAAAAATACTAAAAAAATATATTTGAAAAATAAGTTTTTTCACATGAATAACAACCCTCATGGAAGAATAATGCAGCACAGATAATAATGGAATTATGATCCGAGGTTACTTGTCAAAGCAATTTTTATTTATTCTTACTTCTTTTCATCTCTTATCTTACTTCTATTTATCTCTCTATTATGTACATTATTATTATCTTTACAGTTGAAGATTATAGGGTGGTCATTCTAAAAAAGGTATCTCCTTCCATGAATAATAGAGGATCAAAATTTCATCACACAAAAACCTTTCAATATGACGTGTATAAATGATTTAACATATATTACATTTTTTGACAAAAAAGAACCCCCACTTCTTTTTATCTTGGACACAACACCTTTGCAATAATAACATATAAAGACTACAGCTAGCCTAGACAAACCGTACTTGGCGATCGACTACAAACAAATTTTCGACTATAACCGCAACAATAACACATAATTAGGTACACGGTACATGTAGGTAGATTGTCGAAAAGTTGGCCAGTAGTCGATCGCAGTTTGTCTACAGCCCCAGTTATCTTATTACAAGGATATTGTGTCGCAGAGTTTCGAAACTCGCTATAACACATTTTCACGAAAAATTTGAAATACCTGGTCGTTAGGTTTATAATTCGATAACCGTAGAAAATCATTTCTTTCAAAACACTCACCATTTGCACAAAAAATAAAATAAAATTATGATGGAATCCCGCTATATCTCAACCGATCAATAGGAGCTATTTTTATTTATACAAAATGAGCAATTTATTTTAAAATTGAACTGTTGTAACAATCGTAAAATCAAAAAATGTATTCAAATTCAGGAAAGTACATTTGATACTTGTACAATAGTTTCAAAAATGTGTTAATATCTACACGATATTTTACAAAAATATTTTAAAACTTTTAGAAAAAGCGGGATGGCTCCACGAATAATGAGGGTTGCCGGAACGGAAAAATATCCGGGCGAAGCCGGTTTGATAGCTGGTATATGGATAATAATAACGATATTTATCTGTAGGTACCTGATTGCTTGTATAACACAAACATTGGAAAGTCTGTAAAGCAGTGAAGAGGGAAGGTGGCGGGTATATTGCAAATAGGGTGGGGGTAGGAGTGGGTGGATGGTAGGGTGTAAATAATAAGGGAATCCGCTTTACTGAACAAATGTTTACATTGCCTCTGTGCCAATGGCAGTGGCGGGCGAGTTGTTGTGTTTGCATGTTAAGTACCTATCTACCAGTGGCGTACTTTCGACACATGCAAAATAATTGTCTATAATGGTGTTATTTTCATACGTGCAAAATATCAAAGCATGTCGTAAAAAAATCTTAGATAACATGGGATAAAAATAAAAAATATTTTTCAAAATATGAAATAATTAAGAAAAAAACAGGCTTATTTTTAAGCGATCTCTTCCAAGATTTCCATTTATTGTTTGTACTTGTGTGTGTTAAGGATATAGGTTGGTACATATTATCTTCCGTTACGGTACGATGTATGTGATGGGTGGTGTTCCATAAAAAAATCTCTTCCAGGTAACCAGGGTACCTAGACAAACCATATTTGACGATCGACTACTGACGAACTTCTTGACAATCTATCTACAATGTACCGTGTAATTACGCGTTTTCGTTGCAGTTATTGTCGAAAAGTTCGTTTGTAGTCGATCGCCAAGTGTGGTTTATCTAGGGGGTTACCAGAACTGTTAATACTAAAAGAAAATTGAAAGTATTGCGACCGAGAAAGAAATTTTAAAAGCAGAGAATTTTCTGAATGTTTTATACTGAAATCGTGTAGGTTGTAGTAGAGATGTAGAAATTTGAAATAACCTTTATTTATATGGCAATGGAGGTGTAAAAATATCGAAAGTTGTGGTTCAAATATTTTTCATTACGAAAGTACGATCAATACAGCAATTCTAGTCCCGCCACTGGTGTTTTCTATCATACATTTTTGTTGTCAGAATGAAATTTACAGCAAATAAACAAATACCTATCTTATTTTTTAAGAAATAAAGAATCTTTTAATTTATTTACTTATTTATAAACAACTAGGTACAGTATTTTAACTTTTAATGCAGTAGTTAATTAATTATATACCTAGTATTAAAAAATCTACAATATATTGGCACATTATAAGTTTTATGAAAGTGAATATCACACAAAATCATATGAGTTAATGATATCAAAAACAAATGTAGTTTTTCTACCACATTGGCTGCGAACGTCAATCAAACATCAATCTTCTATCATTCATTGACGATTGGAGCATTCTCCGAAGAAATATTCGATTGAATGCCTCCGTTTCCCGTCCTTATACGGGTTACGAAGGTATTCATTTGAACATTTTTCTTCGGAAAATGCTCCGAATCGTCACTGAATGACTGATGATTGATTGACGTTCACATCCTACTATCTGGATGCAGCCTTTGAAGGACATTGTCAATCTGCGTACCAATAGAGAGAAAAACCACATTTGTTTTCTAAATCACTGTGGAATTGTACTTTCTTGACACCGAGCAGTAAATACGTATCGGGTAAGCTATATAAAGTTAATAAGATTAAATAGAAACACGACACTGTCAATATGTGAGTGAGTATAAAATATGTGAAAGTAAATAAAAAAAATCAACATAATGATGATAATAATAACGCAACGATAAAATCTTTAAAAACTCAGGTAAACTTAACTTTTAGGCTTGTATGGAAGACGCGCCACTGAACTAGAAAACCTTTTTTATTAGATATTGTGGAAAAATTGCGAATTTGCATATTCATTAATTGCAGTTAGTCCGCTGGCTACTACATTTGTGGTAAATGCTGTGATGGGAGGAGTGAATAAATAAAGGGAAAAATTATCGAGTGAAGCCCTTCCAGCGAACCCAATTATGCGAGCCTTTAAGAAAAATTAAATCATTAAAACATTTTACCTACTTTGTACCATTAAGGAAAAATATCTATACCTACAATTCGTTATCAAAATACCGATCACCAAATTTATAATATGTATTTAACTAAGGAAATATACAACATCATTGTGTTCTGTTGAAGTTGAACGCAGGTATAAAAAAAAAGTTATTTTACATCTTAAATTCATCGATGAGGTATGTACGCCACCCATCCTGAAAGACATTTTTTGTTGGCACGAAGAGGACAACTTGCATGTTTATTACATTCAGTAATTCCTTCTGTCTTTATTTTGTTTAAGTTGATTCGAATTTTTAGACCGTCCTAATATAGAAGGGACTTTTGTGGTCTATGTTGTAATGTGGTGTTCTCACTTTGGCGAATATCGCCAGACACCAAAATATCGCCAGCCATTTGAACCGTGTGAACAAAATGACAGCTAGTCTGAAACGATAAAAACCAGTAGAAACGATATCGTCTCGAGTTGACCACCTTCCAACATTTTCGGACGATTGAACGATTCGCGCATGCGCAGATGTGCGCAGCGTTCGTATCTATGGTAAAAACTTTATAACCTATAAATTTTATAATGCTTCCCGCTTCGTGACAGCTGTTATCTTTGTTGTTGGTTTGTGGCGTTTGTTTCCTTATTTAAAAGGCGCCTTATAACCTCTACTATAACATTTTCGACTAAAAATAAACACTTCGCGATCTCCATCTCGACGCCATTTTGAAAACAGTGTCAAATTCAAAGCGCATCTGACAGATCGTTTCTATATCGGTGGACTGTGTGAACAGGTGTAACGATCAATGGATGTCCGGCGAATTTTGTTTTTTCGCCTGGCGATATATTTTGAAATTCGCCTGGCGATATTCGCCAAATGTGAACACCCCATTATAAAGTATTAATTTTTACAATATTTACTGTGTTAACCATTTGTTTCTTGCGAAAATAAACTAGCTAAATAAAATTAACTGGTCTACTGGCTGCTTCAGGAAGTTTCCGCGTGGATAAGTCGTTGACACCAGATGAAGCCCAAATAATTTTTGTTGTAAGATAAATTTAAAAAAAAACAAACACAAAGTATTTAGTTATCTTTCAAGTGACTTTATTAACTCCGTTTTCTAGTATTCAGAGACTCTCGACTCCATCATCAGGCGACTAGAAAAAAAGTGAAATAAGATGAGCAAGCGGTATTTATAAAATTTGAACAAAAGACGTTCATTGTGGTTATATTATATTCACTTGGACAAATTAAATTCTAAATATACTCTCTATGTGATGCTTGCTGGCTGCTAGACGACTATTATGATTCTCCGAGCAAAGCCGGTCATAAATCTGGTTTAGAAAAACATCATTTACATAATACCTACTATTCGACAAGCAATAAACATTTATTAAACGTAACGATAAAATAATTTAACTGCTTGTACATAATATTATGAATATTGTGTAGTAGGTACATAATATTAAAATTAAATGTTAATGAATGCGACATAACAAGATATTAATACGTTACTTTTCTACCGCTGGCTGCGAATGGAATGCGGCTTGGAGTTAGCAATAAAATATACTCTTAATAATATCAACTGGTAGGTAAGCAATAAAAGTTTAAGATATAAAATACATTTTATTATTCTTCCCACGTAACAAATAACTATCAAAATATTTCAATAGATTTTTAATCAGTCATCTATGTATTTCCTTTTTTGCGATATTTATTGTCACGATAATTGACCATTTGTAAGAGGTTAAATGTTTTGTATTATATATTTGATGAAGACAGCATTTACCGCATAATTTGTACATACACGTGTACGAAAAAGATTAAATGAAAAATATTACCACGATTCAGTGGTCACATAACAAAATATTAATGCAAAAAGGGAAGAGAAACAATTATTGTAATATGCCAATCATATTTTGAACCTCTCTAGATTAATCATTCCAATTGATCACACTCACCGATGTCAACCTATTTGAACAGGTATTAGCTAGGTATGTATGTTGTATATGAAATTTATAAAATAAAAATAACAAACTTTGTTTAATTCCACTTTAGTCAATACAATAAATAACTAAAACGTTTTCGGGCTTACACCCATCTTCAGTAGTTACGTGCTTTTTGTAGACTACGTAGTTACGACTTTACGACTTTTGTAGTTACGTGCTTTTAGTCTACAAAAAGCACGTAACTACTGAAGATGGGTGTAAGCCCGAAAACGTTTTAGTTATTTATTGTATTGACTAAAGTGGAATTAAACAAAGTTTGTTATTTTTATTTTATAAAATGAATTTCCACAGTGTAACTCACATAAAATTAGAAAGTTTTGAAATTTATACATAATATGTGAACTTCCTTAAGGAGTGCACGACACAGAGTCTCGATGCTTATAAATCGACTCAAGGCTTGGTTAAGAGTACTCTTTAAACCTACAACCTAGGTAACATTCCCAAATCCTCTGTGTCCTGCTTATCACATGGCTTAAAATTGAAATATGCCTTATTTTATATGCAGCATCGATTGGTAACTAAAGAGGATATCAAGCTGCCGAAGAAAGTAAAAAAGATGAAGTTCTTCCTTGTGGCCATGAAATCCTCATGCTCTGCGTGTCCAGAAATTAAACCGCGAATGGTAGAGAGCATCTTATTATTTTTGCTACTGATAGCATGTTGTATCGGAAAATGTAAATTTAGCACATGAAAAGTCTGAAAATATAACGTATTTGGTATTAACCCAGGCTAAACCCATACTTTTCAGAAATATTAATCTCACGATAAACAATATGTACCTACTTCATACATTGTATATATTATTCCATATTATTGTTGAAATATCTTTATTTCTCGGATATTTCAGGAATCCAAGGACTTCTATTTATCCGTTTAGGTGAAGATTTTTTTATGATATTATTCCATAGTAACGCAGTCCATATTCCTTCGTCATGGATGCAAATCAAAGAAATTGCGGTAATATACATGAAAACGTTTTTAATAATTCTACCGCCGCTTATTTTTTTATTTTTTAACATCCCACAATATCAAACTTAACTACTACAAAAATAAACATACCGTTATATTATAATAAATATACAAAATAAAATAACATGTCAACGCATGTTCTCCACGAGATAAAAAGACAACATAGAAATGTAAAAGATCAATACATATAGTTACCTATTCATGTTTATGTCACTGCTGGATAACTAAAGTAGTCAGTTAACTAAATTGCTAGGCAGTTCGTAAAATGACGTTATTCATTTGGCTAGTCGTTTCATTGAATCACAATAACGAGCCAAATGATCGACATTCTGCCTGATCGAAGCTAGCCCGATAGTTAAAATGTTTTGATTCGTGCTGATCTTCATTATTTAGCACTCTTGCGCTAGGGTTCATAAACGTTGCGTTAAATAAACTGTCTAGCAGCCTTAGTCAAAACATATTTTAGCGTTATGTAGTCGTTCGACTTTAGACGTGGTTTTAGCTACGAAAATTGGTATTCTTATGAAATGATCCGAATCTCGGAATTGAAGACGCTATATTTGTAGAAAAAATCTTATTGAATAAATGAGTTTATTCCTATAAGAGCCTGCACCCTTAGTCAAAACACATTTTACACACACAAGTCTGTGTGTATTTTAGCTACGAAAATTGATACTTTCTCGCAAAGTCGTCTTAAGTCAAACGTCTACATAACACTAAAAAGTGTTCTAAAGCTGCTGGTCTCTGTTATTCAATTGAATGCAGACGTTAAACTAATCGCCTAGCCATTCAATAGGCTGGCTAATTCGACAATCTGACGACGACATATCCACATATATGTATATTACTTTGTAGATATGTTTCAACGAAAAAAAGTCATAACGAAACAAAACAGTTCTCGTTCTGTTGATACTAGCGATAAAACGAAAAAATAAAGCAGAAGAAGAAAAATGCGGGAGGAGAACGGGGGAGGGAGGAAAAGTGGTGTTCCTAATTCCCACACCACTCCTAACCCGCATCGCCACAAGACACGGAAACTTGTACACGACGATAACATAAAACACACATTCATGTCTACCCACCCTCCGACCATTAACCACTCTCACCTCCACCCCCTTTACGTAGTAGGTACTGAAAACTACGAGACGAATACACAACCTACCCCCGACTCTGTATACAATAATATGCTAGCACATGCCATGTATACAGGCAATCTCTAATATTAAGAGTTGTTCACACGATACGACAAATTATTCAACATCTCATTTTTTTAATTTGGTAAACAGTTTTGACTAACTAGACTAATTATACAGCTAGAAAATCAGCAATGTTTACTTTATTTTTATTTACCTATCATATACCGTTAATCAAATACAAGCAATTATACACAGAAATTACTTTGATATACCTACTTTAGTTGATATAATTGGTATACTTTTATTAATCATAATCCGTAAGCAATACAATGAATACAAAATGAACATCTGTAGGCAAACAGGCGTAGGTAATTAATTAGTTTTTTTGTATTTTATTATATTATACTCATCAATGTATTTTTGCAACGGTGAGGATAACTGGTGTGTTTATTACATCGTCCCTTGGCTACTCTGCTTGTAGGAAATGTTGCAACGGTATGAATGAATGTAATTAAATGTGTATTTTCTTATAATCCTCGGCAAACAGTGGGCATTCAGTGTTTTTATCTGGGAGTTTTTAAATTATCAAACATAATTTTGAAACATCTTCAATTAAGCGACAAGTCGCCATGAATGATTCTAAATTATCTTCTTTATTGGTGCGGAGAGAACGGCTTGCATATTTGTTACATACAGTAAGTACACTGGCTACCACACTTACGGGAGATACCATATTATAGATAGATGAAGAGATAGATTCCGCTTCTAATCGTTTACGATTCAATTTATGCACATAGGGAGAGTTTTACAATGTATAGCAAATTTCAATTGTGATAACAAAACTTTGATTTTACGATTGTGCATAAATTACACCTACAAGCCTTAAACTCTGGCTCGCTCAAGGAATGATATTCAAAAAATTTGAATAAACATATAAGTATTGTAGTATATAATATGTAGATGTAGTATGCAGTACTGTTATGAATTTTGGAATACACGCAGATTTTATGTAAATTTAAAACATCTCCCATAGATGAGACTTTTTACGCGTCGCGTCCTGAGAGACGACCCTAAAACTATAAGCCTATTTCATAGACATTTCATACAAAACATATCACTAATCTATTTATATATAACTATTATTGTTATTTACACGAATTGTAACTGCAAACTCACGTAGTACCTACCATATCATCACAATAGTGAGAGTCAAACATGGACATAGATATTGAATCTAATGAAGTGATATTATTATCATGACTTCTTCAATTTTCATACTGTGGTGATAAAATAAATAAATGAATATATTATTTTTCAAGCGTTCAAAGCAATATTATGTAAGTAACTTTTGTAGCATACAACTGAAGTAAAAATAATAATAGAACATGACGGCGTGTTCACACATATAATACGTACTAACAATAACTAAACATTAATTTTATAGATACAGTTATTTTCGATGCATCATACCATCCAGCAAAAACAAATGAAATATTGTCATATAAATGACTTTGCCTCTAGTCCAAATTACCTTTTTAGGCTAAGTTTATTCAAAATTGATAATTGTGTATGTATCGTACTATCTTTTTTTATTTTTTTTATTGAACATAACAATTAATACAGACATAAAAATACATAGACTATTTGATAAAAACTTAAATCTAAACATCCTCCTTATAGAGACAATCTCGTGTGAAGGAGGATATATAATATAATTAGGTATATACAGTTGCAAAAAAGTGAAGGAGATCTACTCTTTACCGTAGACTGCAAGTTTACCCGAGTTTCTTGTAACAATCAGGTTTCTAAAGATACACTTTAAGGGGCATTTAACATCCTAAATTCAGTAATAAAATATGCCACCAATTCTGAAATTTTCTTTTTTTGGCATAAAGAGGATAATTTGCATCTTTAAAAAAATAATGTCAATAAATACACAGCAAGTCGATCATGACATCTTTTTAGTAATTTTGCTATACTAGGATTTTTTTAAACTGGCGAACTATGTCATAAAATGTGCGAGCAAGAAAGATCGACTACCTGCTCCCGTCACACTCACATCTCTCTGTGAGTGTGACGGGAGCAGGTAGTCGATCTTTCTTGCTCGCACATTTTATGACATAGTTCGCCAGTTTAAAAAAATCCTAGTATAGTGCAATAACACGTTATGTTTTAATAGAGGTAATTATATTTTAGAATATTAGTTCATTTAGTTGAAAACCTGACTCACTATAGAGTAGAATGGAGTAGAGTATTAGATATAACTATTATCATGGTATCTATTGAATTAGCGAGAGTTAGTTACAAGCGAGGCGGTATATGTACGTGCTACCCCGTCTACCCAACCTCCTCTACCAACCCTGTCGGGAGAGCGAGGCTGAGGGGTAGTTGATAGGGGTCGTGGATAATTAGAGAAGTAATTAAAGCAATTAACACTACCACATTCTATCTCGTTTCAGCAAAGGGTTTTCAGGAAAGAGACAGGGATTGTTTGCTATGTAGGTGCTACGCTACGCGATTTACACAATTAATATATTATTAAAAACACTATAAAGATTTTAGTGCTTAATTCAACTACATATATTTTCCATAGACACCTCGATGCGATACTTGCGATGACATTGACCATTTCTTTCTCATCGTATCCCTCAAATGACCAGCCAGCGTGCCAACTACCTACCTGTAATAAACATACATATAAATTGTTCTCTTTGTGGCATAACAATAAGACATTCAGGCTGGAGGGTAGGTATACCTACTTTATCGCTGAATGTTTTGTTAAATGTTAAATATCTTAATAAATTATGTTTATGTTAAATGTTAAATATCTTAATAAATTATGTTTATGTTAAATGTTAAATATCTTAATAAATAATGTTTATGTTAAATGTTAAATATCTTAATATTTCATAGGTAAACAATCATAGGTATAAACACGATATTTTAGGATGCGCCCTTGAAGTGAATATATTCCACAAAACGGCGCACTATAAATTGTCTAGTTATTATTATTATTAATAAATAATGTTTTACGAATACCTGACTTTTACAGAACACTTGGAAACTTACAAAAAAGAGTGGGAAACCTATTCTATTCCGTGAATTAACGAGTAAACGCATCAATGTTTAAAGAATAGCAAAATTTATAAAAAAAATATATTAAAATATGCATATAAAAGATTATAATTATGAACCAATGAGATTTTCACCATAATTATGTACCTATAGTTATTTCATTCAAGCAAAACGTGTAAATTAAGTATGCACTTCTGGAATTAATAAATAAATAATATACCTATCATATATGATTGTTAACATGTCAAAGGCTTACGCCGTAGATATATGAAAATAAATAAATAAAAATAAATAAATATGTACTTAATATTATATGTATCCACTTCTAGGAATAGTTACTAAAATAAATATTACATGTGTATACAGACATTAATTCTTACGTAGAGATAAAAAAAATCATAAACAAATAGAAACCGACAGATGATGATGATGATTTTGGATGATTTTATTTTTGACGCTGTTTAATAGTCCCTAGCTAGACCATCTCAAGGGCGCCAGTGAAGAGTTCAGTTTTTAATTTGCTTCTGAAGCTGGTGACAGTTTGACTATCTCTCAATGGCACCGGTTTGTTTGTTTGTTTTATTGACAGAGGTTTGTTTCCACGCTATGTCACGAGAGGAACACAAATGGGCAAAAGAAAATAAATCAAAATATAATAAATTTATTCAAATAATTGTTTAGTTGTTAATACCCATAGAGCAAGTATATAAAATAATAAAACTTTCATACTACTTTCAAAAAGGTGAAATATAAAAGTTTCAAGTTAATTAATAATTTACTTATTTACTATGGGTGCTACAGTTAAAGCTTTTGACAGAATGTTATTTAATAAATATCTGAGTCCAACTTATAAAATAAATATAATAAAATTTAAAGTACCTTTTTGGTGGTAATTATAATATAGTTCTGGACAAATGCCCGTGTGAGCTTTAACGTGATGAAAATTGAAAATTATTGACCGAAATAATGACAAATTAAATCACTTGTCGGGATTAAATTTGTCTGGAAGAAAATGTTTTACTCAATAGCTGGATACTCTATCCGTAAGAAATGTTATGATGGTGTGAATTAATTATTCATGAAATTATATGAATGAACGCTGACATTTTACTATTACTTTACAGTAATAAGCCGTAATAAATGTCATGATGGTGTGAATTAATTAATCATGAAATTATATGAATGAACGCTGACATTTTACTATTACTTTACAGTAATAAGCCGTAAGAAATGTCATGATGGTGTGAAATTATTAATCATGAAATTATATGAATGAACGCTGACATTTTACTATTACTTTACAGTAATAAGCCGTAAGAAATGTCATGATGGTGTGAAATTATTAATCATGAAATTATATGAATGAACGCTGACATTTTACTATTACTTTACAGTAATAAGCCGTAAGAAATGTCATGATGGTGTGAATTTATTAATCATGAAATTATATGAATGAACGCTGACATTTTACTATTACTTTACAGTAATAAGACATAACAACATTGAACGTAAACACTGTTTATTTTGTATGTTATTGTTGAAGTGTGAACTGTTTAGATGTAAGACTGTTGAAATATTATTACGCGGCGGCAGAATTGCCATCCACACTTCTCAGCATTATACAACCAGATGAGTCTCCATATGATCAGTCATGGTTACACAAAAACTTAACAGTTTAATGCCGGGAAAAATTCACCTATCCAGATATACAGGATATCAAAGGATTAGGTTCAGAACGCGGGTTCAAAATACCAGCATTGTGCCTGAAATATCTGTGTTCATATACTTTTTTACAATATTACAAGTGTTTATTATAATAGATTTTTGAATTTTAATGTACAAATTAACCGGTAAATCAAATTTTTGTAAATTATTTATTAAAGATTTCGGAGTTACCCCTGTAGCTGACATGACTAAAGGTATTATATAAACGGACATGACTAAATAAGGTATTATATAATGTTATTATTAATTGTTATTACTGATTACTAAAAAATTAAAACAAGATGATGTTTTTTACCCTGTGTTTCCAAAAGGAACATAGAGCAGCGATCGACAGTTGCATAATTAATTACTGGTTAAAATCTATCTACTATAATAATACGATCATCTCCGTGTATCTCAATTCATTCCCTATACTTCCTTCCCACTATCTTCCCCTCTTTACTTCCCACTAATACTAATATAAGCTCCAGTCTGGCGAAGTGCAGACAACATTGTTATCTTCCTTTGGTACGATTTCCAAACAATTGTAGTAACTACAAATTATAATAATATACCTAGTATTATAATCTCAGAAATGTTAAACCAGTCATCTGCACATTTAGGTACTGTACTCAAATCAAACTCAACTACATCTATTTAATGTTTACTGTACATTGATTATAAGCAATTTTGCAAACAAATGTATTAACAAACTAATAAACAGAAGGGGGGTTTATCTTAGACACGATTTCGTCGAATTAAGCCAACTCAAACTCTTATATCGTAAGTAAAATATAACATTATACAATACAATACACATTCCACTAATACAAGTTATTTCATTCGTAAGATATTAAGAATACCTGCCTTTGACGAGGCAGTCGAAAACTTATTGCAAAAAATGGGCGAGATATTCTTTATCGAAAACTCAAGGGATTTTAATACAGAAGGTCGATTGTGTCTTAATTAAAACTTAACATGCTCTAACTAAATAATTAGACCATTCTTATTAGGTAGGTACGAAGAATCTTTTTTATTAATTCATCATTCGATTCTGCTTTAACAAGGCATTTCTATTTGTGTAAACAAGTATATATTATACTATATTATACAACAAAAGTTAAAATGTTTCTTTTTAGTATTGACTATATCGAAAGTTCCTTACAACATAATCATGAGCTTGGTGTATGAATAATGGATACTCGAGGAATAAGTTCGACTACCATTAGTTTTATAAGAATAAGTAATAGATAACTACATAACAATACAATATTATGTTATTATTATTATTTTACATCTTAGGTCCGTTTCATTCTATCGAAATTGTCTCGGATACTGACCAAATACTCTAATTCCTTTTTTAAGCGGAAATAATAATAATAAACTTTATTGCACAATAAGAAGCATACATAATTACCAAGCTATATAACAATGTGATACAAAAAAATTATATTGTGCAATGGGCGAGTTTATCGCACAAGCGATATCTTTCAACTAACCCATGGAAATAAGTATGTACCTACACATTGTGTTTTTTTTTCAAATAACACAGTTAAGTTCTTTTTTATTTCAATTGTCAATCGTAGACAATTATTATAAAAACATTGACACGATTCGCAATAACTTCCGACTAGTGCTAAGTCAAATCAGGTACAAACAAAATATTGTGACAAGTATACAAAACATGTATCTAAGATTAATATTATAGACGTACGCTAGAGAACTCATTAACGTCTACAGGCATATCTGACACACAGAAAAGTAAAATAACTATCAAAATTTAAAAGTTTCAAATTACTTATTTGCTGAGCCAATCGTCTCATTATTTCACCATCCCAAAAATTTCAAGAGTCGCGAAAGCCACTCGAAAGGACTCCACAAGTCCGCTGAACAGTATTGAGGAAAAAAAAACACGATCTGAAACAAAGTCCGCAAAACTATTCACCTGTATTATGTTTTATTCTACACCCTAGGTCTACGCAGGTAATTTATGTATACATATATATATGTAAGGCATGTAAGAAAAATTAATACGTAGTCGAATACAAGTTGGAGACTTTAATTTGATGACTATGTAAAGGGTCATACCGCAAATCATTGAAACGAGGCTTTGTAATAATATGGAATAAAGAGGTGCTGTAAGGAGGGGTGGGAGGTAGAAGACGGGAGGAGAGAGTCTTATCTGTATTCCGCTGAATAAGACGTTGGATGCTGCGAATTCCCAACCACCCTGGTAAAAGTAAATGTAACAGTAGAGAAGGGAGTGAAGTGGGTGCGATGCGGTGCGGTGAGACCGTTACATAAACTTGAGTGGATTGCTCGACACCCCCAGCTAGTTCACCATTAAGGCTTTTCTGATTAGCCCCGCACACCGCCTGTATATCTCTCCATTCCTCTAACTGAGAACTCTTAACCATACCATACACAACGACACTGACATTCGACGTTAGTGACGATAGTTTAGATAGCAAAAAAAAAAATTTTTGCCTTTGATATACAGACACCTATATACTAACATAAGAGTTTTTTCTTCTTTCACTTGAAACCGCACGACGTCGATAAATAATCTTTACTAAGAAGTTTTCGATTTTCGAAGGGAAAACACTATGAAAGTTCATTTTAATTTAGATAATAAAATTATGCAAAATAAAAACACTGTTAACTTTCGCTTGATTATTATTATATTATTGTTAGAAGTTTTTCGGACGTACGTCCATCATCAGTAACAATGATTTACAATTTTACCAAGACTTTTGACATTGGTGTCGACTTTTTTTTATCATTAATAAAGATAAAGAAGCGATGCAAATCGGTTGTAAGAGAGACAATATCACACCATTGCACTGTGTCACTTGCTCTATAAACCGAGTATCCGATGTGTCGGTGTCACAGTGTGGTCTACTGGTCTACGCATTACATCTGAATGTAGGCGTAAGACATTATTTTTTTTGCTCTTCATTTAGTATGTACCTACTACAATTAATAAATATGCGTACCAGCACTATATCTACATACAACTTTTGGTCATCTAGCGACTAGAACACTAATGAAAACAATTAGGTAATATCGGAGACGTGGACGTCCGAGGATTAAATGGCAAGATCATTTAAATCAAATCCTACAGGACGGTCACGTGTTGAGCACATTGAACAGGAGAGCATGCATGAGGAATTGTATGACAGTGACGGAAGCGAAAGATGTATGCAAAGATAGAAGGAAGTGGCGCTCGATCCTTTCTGCCTACCCCGCGAGGGAAGCGGCGTGATGGTATGTATGTATGTATGTAATATAACTATATTATCATTTTATCCATTCTTTTACGTACTTGCATAAAATACTGCTTCTGTATAGTGTATTCTGCCTCTCGCACACTTTAGAGCTAGTAGGAGATGATCAATATTTAGAGCACATCTCATTTTAACTGTTGGTATGTATTGATGCTTCTTTTTATGTACACACCTGAATACTTGTATTATGATGTGTGTATAATACATGCATACTCATACATATGTACTTTTTTGCACTAATTTAGAGTTAAAACTTATACGGAAATCACACATTTACCACAACTACTACTTCTACAACAATTCCATCACGTCGTACCTGGACTACCCACAAATGGAGATATTTTTTCAGACAGCGGATACATTTTTTCCTGGTATAGCAATTACAAGTTCATTTACTAATCTGAATATTATAAATAAGAACAGACTTTATTTAAATTTATTAGGCAGCCCAGTCAACTAGGGCTAAGTTATGCCATTAAAGAACCAATATATAGGTACATATAAAAAACATTATTGTGGATAAAAAAACAAACAAATAAGATAATTATAAATTCTTCCTTCACAATCTCAAAGAACCACCAGTAAATTTTATTTTATAATGACAAATTCAAAAGTTGTATTTAATCGAATGTTTATGATTCACACATATTTTGAGTTATTTATTGATTGAGGTTTTTTGTTATTATTATTATCTCTTTTAGTTATAATTTATATATCTACCTATTGTAAGGTGTATTAAACTTATTGATGTAAAACCATTAAAGTCATTAATGATAGAAATAAATAAATTCATAATTTACATATAAAAATTCTTTCGCATAAATATAATTCAAGGACTTCAACTCTTTCAAATACAAGAGAATTAGCTAATAAAAAATATGTAAAAATAATTGGTAAACGGATTTAGCGCAATTAGTCTATACCTAATGTTAGTGTATATGTATAACTGTTGTATGGTTAAGTGCTTATTACTGAAACATACGACGCTAATAATATGAAAATATTAAAATAACATATTGTTTTGGAAATGATCCAATAAACTACTTCATACGACTCACCATTATGCACTTTGTGTCACGAATTATTTCTTTATCTACATAAACACAATAAATGTGTTGTATATCTTTGGTTAATATGAATCGAATAAATATTTTTAGTGTCGAAAAGGCATTTCATGCATATTATATTGGGTACAATGCCAGAAAGAGAGAGAGAGATTTCATGAACGAAATTGAAGAATATTAATACAAAAGTAAATAATTTTATACAATTAATCGTTAACGACACGAAGTTATAATAAAATATTTAAGTCGAACTTTGAAACATGAGTTTAAGTAGAAAAACGATAGACGCTTTATAGAACAATTGTTCATTTTTCATCAAATTTAATATATTTGTACAGCTGTATGTAAATGGATTATTATGTCCAATCTTATCTATTAAATAGGCACGGAGAGGACAATTTGTGTATTTGTTACATGCGATTAGTTTACTGGTTACCAAACTTGAAGATTCCGTAATGCTATTATCATCATCATCGCCCTCAACGCTCCTCTCGGGAGCACAGGGCAAAAACCATCCTCCTCTATTCAGAGCGTCTCTGTACCAATCGCGTCACCTCTTCCCACGACATTCCCTGTGTTCTGATGTTGTTATCATAGGAACAGTGTATTGTGAAAGAGGGACGCCCGGGCCAACAGAACCTTTGCTGACGGAAGAACAGTGTTCTTTTTGGCCAACTATCATTGGACATATTCAGAACATAGCCCAGCCAGGACCATCGTCTCTCCTGTATCACGGAGATTACAGATCTCTGCCGGGTGCGTCGGCGCACATCATCATTTGTGACATGTTCATACCATTTTAGATCCAAACTCCTCCTAAAACACTTGTTTTCAAAGCTTAGTAATGCTATAGAACAGTCATAATATGTAACTAAAATGGTTTACGAAGGCAATTACAATGTCAATTAGTAGATACCTTTACTTAAGTAGATATTGAGCTCAGACACATAGAATTTAATAACAATAATACATACATACAAATTCAGTGTATCTAATTAAATGCCTGTAATATCAATATAACTACTAATGGACAACCAAGGGACTAAATTAGATTTTGAGAACAAGCATCATCATATTATTATGTAAATACACAGAATACAGGTTACTTAGTGCATCTGTCAATACACTGTGTACCTACGGCTAGCAATATAATCTGGCCAATGCCCTTACGAGTTTCATATGCAACCTACTATATTGACAGTCTGTTATGTATATAATATCGCCTGCCATGTGATTTCTGCATTAAATATTTAAATTCTCTAACTGACAACCAACACTTATGTTCCACAGAACACTTTACATATTTCGTTTTACATAAAAAGTACTGGTATAAATTGTTAATAGCCGACAGCTGATCACCACCTACAAAAGAAGAAAACGTCAACCACATTTTTGATCGGTAGATCAGATCGGAATAGTCCATAAAAGATAAAACAGTAAATAGAGTAATAGCCCTATATCCAGCTATATTGATATTTGTCTTTATTGAGGGTGGTTTAAACATATAGATTAATATAATACTATTGTTTTCATTTAGTGAGGGTGGTATAAACATATAGATTAATATAATACTATTGTATTTCCTTGTTTTTATTGTTGGTTTTATTTGTCTAAAATTTGTTGTAATAATTGCTTCAAAGTTTTTATACTGTGGTAATATAGAGGGACTTAATATGTGGTCTATATTGCATTACTAAATAATTATTTTGGTAATATTTAGTGTGTTGTCTATTTGTTACTTTCAAAAATAAATAAATAGCACAACATACTCATTTATGTAGAATGTTTAACAAGTTGAAAATTGAATATGTACTTAGTAATATGAATTGGTACTTACGTGTCTTTCTTCAGCTGAACCGAGTCCTAAATGGCCAATAAAAGTGAAATAAAACATATGACCAACATGTTTTATTGCGAGGGTGTTGTCATGATCGTAGCCATTTCCCCACGTCACGGGTTGTCATGTATCATAATTATTTAGGATACACGATAACAATTATCCAGCGACAGCGTCAGCGCATGAAAAAAGAGAAAATTAGAATTAAATATTACATATATTGGAAAATGTAGCGCTTGTTAATACAGCGGGAAAAAATAAAAAACCAACCCTTAATAATTTAACTAAACGGATTTAAACAAAATTCATGAAACTTTTTTATACAATAACCACTCGAAATATTTTCCGATAAATCCATAAAATTTGCGCTTTGTTTTAAAAGGCGATTTAACCATTAACTTTTTCATTGAATAGCCTTTTTCATTTTTTTGTTTCTTTTTCTTGTTGTTATGCATAATATCCACTTATGCACTCTAACATACATTGACGGAAATTAAAAAGAGTTCAATAAGAAGTTTATCATTGATATATTTATTTTATTTTGTGTTATTCTGTGTATATTTTATCTGTAATTTTTGAACTGATGTCTGTTGATCTATATTGTTAAAGGCTTTGCCGTTTATGAGGTGAAATAAATAAATAAATAAAAGAAGTTCAAGTAGAGGGTTATTTTTCCCGGATTATTTTCGTTCCCGGGAAACGGGAAAGCAATAAATGAATTTCCCGTTTTCCGGGAATTCCCGGGAATAACCCTCTAAGTTCAAGTGAATGAAATAACGAAGTAAATGAGAAGGGGCTAATTTCTGTCTTATGTTCCCGAGAGAAACGTTGAATGGCGAAAATAATAAAAAAATATCTGCTTGTTTGTATTGAATGTATGTGAAATTAACGAAAGAACACATTTGTTCCATGTAGACCACGAAAAAGTTATCAGCGGTAAAATATACCACCCATCCTGAATGTCTTGTGTATTGGCACCGTGAGAATTACTCGTATGTAGTATTTATTAGTTAGTTATTTCATGCAGTTATTCAGCTGGCTACCGCCTTAATGGTCTATATACTATAATAGAATAGATAGAAATATATATTTAGTTTGCCTGCAACGCCATTTACAATAATATTAATAATTCCTTTCGTAGTTTCATTCTCCCACCATAAAGTGCAGTCTTAGTATTTCTGGTTTCTCAATATGTCCCAAGACACTCGTAGAGAGTGGCATGCAATACTACTAAAATGCATGGTGAATCATAATCCTGAAGTTCTCTACGAACGTATATGTAAAACTTCTTGATTAAAATCATAATTAAAACAGTCTATTGAAACTGCAGAGCAGTATTATCCTCCAATGACCGATTTCACTGCAGAACAAGAAACATACGTGGAGAAATAAAATTAATACTTGTAGATTTAATCGTAAACATTATTTCAAATCCTCATGGAAATAAAAAAAGCGTCCAAGTGATCATCCCTCCCCTAGAAGTCCCGACACACAAGATACAATAAAACCTCAAATTTATGTTGCAATTCGAAAAATTTTGAGACCTTAGTTTAAATTCCATAACCAATTATTCCATAATCCTAATCTCTACCACGTGTTGAGTGTGTGTGAAATATTATTTTAAATTTTGTTTTTTTTTTGTTTTGTATTTATAGTAGGTATAACATATAAGCATATTTGTTCTAATTAGGTATATCGTGGTTAGATAGAAAAAATCATTTGATATTGATAATATCGCCACTGCATCGTCCTAGTATTTTAAATTTTGTATTGTTTTATTAACACTTTTATTAACACTATTACTTGTTATGGTGTTTGATTGTTTTATTAACACTATTATGTTGTGTTATTAACACTGCCTTGAGATTCGAGAATGACGGGAGAATGAAGAGCTCAGACTGTTTCCTGGCGAAAACACTCTAAATGGGTGAAAAGCCAATCAAAATAAGAAGAAGAGAATGAGGGATTTAACCCATAAGAAGAAGAACACTGTTATAAATGATGATGGGCAAAAACACTAAATAAATAAATTATAACAAAATTATTTTATCAAAGTTCAAACAACGAGACATTTAAATTAAGTATTAATGAAAAAAGATCCTAAATAAACAAAATAGGGCTGAAAAATACATATCTGAATAAATAAAACTTAATAATCTTTGTAGATGACTTTTCACAACTCACAAACAAGAGTGGGCAACATCGCTAAAAAGATGATAAACTTGAGGTTGAAAAAAAACGATACCCTCTTCAAAACTACCCTTATGAGTGAAATAAACCCTGAAAAAAAACCACTTCAAGAACATGAGAGCAAAAAGTCGTATCATTGGTGAAGTGATTCTGAAGAGTATACGAGAGAAATAACACGGAGGTAAGGGAAGATACAGATAGTATGTACTACAATATGTTGTGTATAATAAAGAGTCCTTAATCCTAAATTATAAACACGTATAAATAGAACATAAATGAACAGTTCTTAATCCTAAATTATATACACAGAATGAAGCCTTAATATTTTTAAAAAAATCGACAAACTCCCTCTTATTCACTCATAACTTATTGAATAAAATAGTGAGTTTTTTTGTATTGACTGAATGCTGACAAATTCAACAAAATTTCTACTGGTAATAAAATTAACTGATTTTCAATAACAAGTTTAACATAATATTATAACGAAAATATATAAATAAAATAAATACGTGCATATGTAATTATGTCCTCTATAGCTACCGTTTTAAGGTATACGACAGAAAAATATTCGCAAACAGATTTATCTTCATTAAAACAGAAAGCTTTACAGTATCTAGTTACGTATTTGATGTACTTATTGTAATTATGAATTTCACTATACACATTTTGTTAATTATTCATTAAAAATACATTAAATAAATTATTAAATACAACACAAAATTCAGTTTGGATACCCATTATAAAACCCTATCAATAAAATAAATATTTCATTATAAATACAGTTTACTTTATCATTGTAAATAGGATTTAAATATACTTTATGCACACTTTATTATGTATTTTTATATTATATTTTGTACATATATACATTGTTCGGCAATACAAATGGATCGATAGCAAAAAATACGTTTGTGTTTCTGATATATAATGTAAATAATAGTGTACCTATAAAAAAATGCTTCGACTGGCAGTATTTGTCAACCTTTTCATCGTTCACATTAACGTGATATCTTGTTCCGCAGCTTTTCGCAAAGTTTAGTACAAACAAATATAGAGAGAGAACCAAATATTGCTACTATAATCCTCAGACATGAACCAAATGACAAAAGAGAGTATTTACAATGAAAAACATTTCCTTACCGTTGTTAGTTTTTCCATCATCGGGTTGCCTGTGCATTTCTGGTTTGGGCATGACTCCTCCGAGGGCATGATGAGGATGTGCCGCAAGTCCTAGAAGAGCGCCAGCTGAAGGAGGCGGTAAAGCCGCGTGAGGTAACAAGGGCACTGGCAGAGGAGGCGCAGGAACTTGTTGCGCATGCATCTGTTGTAGAAGGCGAGGGAGATCTGGACGTTGTTGCTGTAACAATGAAAGGACATGTTGTGAAAACAAAAAAAAAAAAAATCAAAAGTATTAATAATAAATACCAATCAAAATAGAATTGTACAAAAGGCGTACACATTGCATTGAGGCAATGTTTTCTAGTAAACCCAAATATTACACCATACTCTTGCAGAAGGTATACATGCAGTATCTAACGTATTGTTTATATTTTTCTTTACTGTATATTGGTTACAACTTTAATCATTTTAAATTATCATGAAATTATCAGTTATACAATTAAAAAAACAGGGTGTTTTCTTTGTTATTTAAGAGCATTTTTATTGAATGGTGTGAGGCGAATGAGTTGTGCAAAAGCCAGGTCTATAATTTTGGAAGTTTTCAGGTACCCTGTCATAAAAAAATAAGCAAAAAAGAAGTAGCAAAAACTACTACAGAAATATTTCAAAGTAGAGCTTTAGTATTTTCACACAAAATGTTCACAATTTGAAAGCCCAGATTAGAAATAAATTTAATGCTCAGTTTACAAAATAACTACCTACCGCCACAAATTGCAAAAGGTAAAGTAGAGGTGAGCTACCCTCTTGCAATGGAGATAAATTTCATTTATACATATTTAATCCAAGATTATTTTTAATGCCTTCATTTATGATAAGAGGAAGACATAAAGAGAGTAAGTAAAAATAAAAGGTTGATGGGAGTGGAGTAGAGCTTTTAAACAAATTAAAACGAGGAATAATCAAAGGAACAAACACTAAAGAATAAATTATTATTATAAATTTCTCAAGATATCTCATTATAAATAAGAATATTATTATGATTATAAGTACCTACCTATTACAGATTCATTTATTATTTTCCTTTTGTTTATCAAATAATTATAGACTGAATTTATATTATTGTATCGCCATGTTGAGTTTAATTCTAAAATACTTGTATATTTTTGTTTTCATCATATTTGCGTGCTCGCAGCTACAAATTGTATTGTACTATCTTTGTCTGTCATATTAATAATTTTGTGTTTTTGTTAAACATGTAAAAGGCTATGTCGTGTAAAAGAGGATAAATGAAAAATAAACTATTCTGCTATAAGTTTGCTGGAATAGATTGCCTCCAGACAGTAAGTACACCTATAGTTTGTATGTGAAATAGCAGCTTTAAAGAGTTTATCATTGTTATTCTGCGGAGTGTCTCGTATCTGGTATTTCATTTTTTTTTAAATCTTTTCTATACACAGATGTCAGTATAGCTGGCGGACTTATCACTTACGTAATTTCTTCCAGACAACCAGTGCTGTCTCAATTTTGCTGAGACAGTTCTCTTCCAAACCCTGGTTGCGAAAATTCCTTACGAAACTCCGTGACCCAGCTGGGAATCGATCCCAGGACCTCGATGATGCAAGTCGACTGCGACAGCCGTTGCACCACGTGGCCGGTTACTTAAGTTTGGAGTGTAAAAGTTAGCTGATCGTAAAACTTACATGTAAGACATTCTTTTTTATTAATACAGAGAGAACGAAGTGCAAATTTATTGAACGCGATTAATCCGCCACCTGATTTATGGAAAATTCCGTGATTGTATGAAAGTTTGAAAGGTTATACTCAATTCATGTAGATAGTTCATGCAGTGGAGTAGTCGTCAGCGATGGCATGTAAAAAAAACCAAGTCATCTTCTCCATGCCAATAAATCTTAAAGACATTCAAGGTCTCTAGCACACCTCATCGCTGAATCAAAGGGGTTAATTAAATGCCTATGTAGAAAAAAATATGTTACTTGTTTCCTATATTAATAAGTTGGTGTTCAGAAAGTTTAGAGAGACACAAAAATGTAGGTATACATACATACAAAGTAATAACTACTAAATAGATAATAATAACAATACGAGAACTCTGACAATCTCGATTTAATCAATACACCTAGCAAATTCGCGTATTAATTATCTAAACTGTATTAAATTTGCTGTTGAAATCTTAGAATAGGGAGAAGCTATTATCCATTCCAGATACTTCAATGATGATTTTAGCTAATCTGACGTTAACAAATGCGCGCCAGATAAGCGTGCTTTACCATTGTGAATGGTATGAAATAACGGAAGATTATCGATACCTAAAAACCAATCTCATGTTAACAAAACAATATTGAAACACAGGCATAATAATACGGTTTTCGCTTTGTGGAGTCGGTTTCGTTGTTGGAGTGTTTGAGATGTGCGAGATATAGGTACTATCGTGGAAGTGTTTATTTTTGAAGGATTATAAATTGTATTATAAGTATGTTTTAATTATTTATCAGTTAATAATTTTAATTGTATTTTTGAGAATTAATTTTTATAAACTTTTTATTCTTTTGGAGATTTGTTAGATGACTGCTTTTTTCATTCAGGGGTTTATTATAATGTATTTGTTTATTGGCCACAACACAGCAATAAGCTAATATGGCTAATCTGAAAAAGAATGGTGTTATAATTAATTAAAGAGTAACTATGCAATGTTTAACACAAATAAAAAATAACCATAGATTATCTCACCGAGAGTATATGCTTTTTATATGCCTGAACATAGTATTATGTTGAAAAAAAAAATTAACAACTTCACTGTCTTGTTAACCTTAAAATATTTAATCTGTGTAATCTGTAATAATTGTGTGTTTTCATTATATTATTAAAAATAATTTCAATTTTACAAAAATAAAATCACATGTTAATGTTACATAATGTATATTATTTAGTAATGGAAAAGTTTTCTAAAAGGAGGAAAAATGTTTTAAACTAAAGATGAGCGGTAAGTATTTGTTTAGTAGAAGGAGAGATAAATAAAAAACACGAGTCTACACGACCCGTGGCCGAGTGAACAATAAACTACAACCCTGATCGGAATTCTGATTAAAAACGGTTCTACAAACATCTCTCGATACCTCATCTAGTAATAATCCATGAGAAGGATGAAAGATACGAGAAACATTTCTTATAAAAGAGATATACAAATAGTGAATAAGAGAAAAATACAAAGGATTCAGACTTGAAATATCTATGTATGCTATCAACTGGCAGATTTTTTCCTTATTTTATATAACATTACGTATCCCTCAGGAATTCTTCTTCTTTCTGACTATTCTCCCAACCCACCTCACTTGTTTTCTACCCTAAGATTATCTCCAAACTTCGGAAAAGCTTTTCACTTCTTGAAAAAAGTCCATCCGTAAAATCTACACGATTAATAAACTATCACATTCAAGAACTGTCTTTAAAATGTGAAAATATAAAGTAGGTACTTCAATGCGATTGATTTATAGTTTTTAATTGAAAAATGACAACTTGTTTAATTTGACAAAATGGCTTCCAAAATATGAAGAATATGTTTTATCTTTATTATTTATTTGTAGTGAAACAAATACAAAACACTAGAGGCTCACACGTTTATTTTTCATAAATAATACAAACAGAGATGTCCATGTTTATGTACATAGATATAACGTGCTTGTGTGTCCCACTCAATAAATATGATAAGCTCGGGGACTTAAACTGGTCGTAAAACTTATTTTTTCTGAAGATAAAAAGGTTTACATTAGAGTTAGAAATCAAAATTTATATTAGCATGCCCGTACATAAAGCATAAATAAAAAAATAGTGCGTAAAAATTTAGTGTTTTACTGATATTTGAACTTGTGAAAATTATATGATGGAAAGGCAAATGTCACCAAGAGTGTCAATGTATGTCACTTATACACTTCAAGTCATCCTATTTGACTCGAACAATCTCAGAGGAGTTTAAACAACTTGCTGTAATGTTTATACAAAAACAACAGATTTAACAGCGATTTGTAAAGATTACAGTGACAGAAACTGTTTCGGGCTGCTCACAATAAAGTGATTGAAAATAACAGCGATTTGTAAAGATTACAGTGACAGAAACTGTTTCGGGCTGCTCACAATAAAGTGATTGAAAATATCGGGAGAACCTAGCACAGCAAAAAAAGATAAATATATCAAACATAAAAAAAACTAACGAAAACGCCAAGAATGAAATAATTCAAACAAAACAAAACTTTTAAACCATGTATAATAAGATTTTTTTCATTGATCCTTTTAAAAAACACGATGCGATATGATTAATAAAATCTTTGAGAAATAGAAGTTAATACGTATTTTATTACTAAATGAAATATGGGAGAACGCCAGTCGTCTTTTCATACGAATCCAATCTGCTGCAAAAGACATATCTTGAATAGAGAAGGCCACTTAGATGGAAGAGTATGTCATATTAATATTATTATACTCGTATACACTACAGGGTATGACATATTATGCTAAAGTAACTATTGCAGCAGAATGTATTACACGACACATTACATAGAATACCGCTGTATGGAATTCCAATCGAGAACAAAAATTTATTATTGGATTTGATGTAGGCAAGTCAAGATGACACAAGATGATGTTTTATCCCAAGAATGGACGATTTTATAACTGATACCTACAGAGTTATCAAAACGAGCTACTACTATAGTGATACTTTACTATAATAATAATAATAATAATAAACTTTATTGTGCAGAATATGATAACAGGAATTATATTATACAACATGCATGAAAAAATCTGTACAATGGGCGAGTTTATCGCAGAGTTGCGATATCTTCCAACTAACCCAAATAAAATACATGAAAATGAAATAAAATAAAATATATGAAAATGAAATAAAATAAAATAGATAGATATATGCAAACAAAAAACTATACCATATAATGTAGGTACATGAACACAAGCAAAAGCTAAAATATATGTGTAAAATAACGATAACAGGCTACATGTGAAAAAGAATACAACATTAGGGAGAAGGAGTAGAGCAAAAGAGGGTAGGGAAGAGGGTTAAGGGGTAGGGTTGCCCATTGTGTATAAAGAACACGAAGAAAGTGGCAAATTATAACCGAAAAAGGACTTTTGTGCACAGTTACAGCAGAAAGACTACAATTTTTCACTTCCCTCTTAAAAGTATAAAAAGACGTACAAGTACGAATTTTTGGTGGAAGCTGGTTCCACAATCTAGCCCCATGGACGGTGAAGGAGTCTGTGTAGCAACCGGAATGATGTGGCGGTATTGCCAGAAGATTATTGGATGCTGATCGCAGTGGGAGACCGTGAGAACTCAAAAATTCAAATCTCTCCTTAAGATATGCGGGAGCAGTTGGAACAAAAATAATCTTATACAATAAGAGAAGCGTGTGAATATCCCGGCGTTGAGGAATTTTACTCCAACCAAGGCGCTCACGATACTCAGACACATGATCGTATTTTTTGAGATTAAAAATATAACGGATGCAGGTATTTTGTAGACGTTCCAATTTGTTCAAACCTTCGACAGACAAATCCAAATAACAAACTCAGCATAATCAAAAAGAGGGTGGATCAATGATTGAACCAGAAGTTTTTTAGTGTCAACTGAAAGGAAATTCTGCTTTCTCCTAAGAGAATGCAGTGAACCAAATACTTTTCTACTGATTTCATTGATTTGTTTCCACCATGATAACTTAGTATCGAAGAATAAACCCAAATTTTTGACGACATCGGAAAACGGGATAGTTGTGTTATTCAAGACCAGTGATGGTAAAGGAGCAGATAATGTTAGAGAAGATAGATTCCTTGAGCTGCCAATGATGATCCTGTGATTTTGCAGGATTTATCAGAAGACCGTGGTCTCTACACCATAAATTGATATGTGCCTTCAATAGTGTTGATTTTGACATCCTCCTGGCTCGTTTGAGGACTCTAAATATTACTGGAGATGCTCTTCGTTGGATGGACTCCTACCTTAGGGGTCGTCGTCAAAGAGTTTGTATTGGAGATGAGTTCTCCAGCTGGGTCGACCTTCGCGCAGGAGTCCCACAGGGTTGTATACTATCCCCCTTGCTCTTCTCCATTTTTATCAATCCAATTACTGAAAATCTTCATGGGGCCTATCATCTTTACGCTGACGACCTCCAACTTTACATTCATTTTGATTTGAATAATTTAGATGTTGCTTTTCATACTATGAATGTCAATCTTGAACATATCAATTTATGGTCGCCGTGTCCCAAGTGGGGTAGGCAGAGAGAACGGAACGCCAAACAGATCTATCTTTACACACTTCCTTCGCTTCCTCCACATTCATACAGTTTCTCATACACGCACGTCGGTTCCTCTTACTCAACACTGTTCCACTTACACAAAATTGAGCAAAATAATTTTTCATACGTTCAACGTGAGCGTCAGTCGGTCACAGGTAGAAACTGACCGACTGTTAATTTACATCATTTTAACATATCGTAGAATATTATTCCGATATTCTTAACAGATGAGAATTTTATAAATAATTAAAAGATCGATAGGTAAGTATAAAAATAGGTGGATTGAAGTTTATACATGCATATCTCCATAATGGATGAATACATTTGCAATTTTAAAATATACCTACGCAGAAATAAGCCAAAGGAAAGAGACTAGAGGTGAATATTTATGAACTAAGTAGACAAGGAACTCTCTCTTTCTCTCTCTCTCATTTTTCCCATGCTAATATCACGTGCCCAAGAATTTAAATTATAAAATTCAGTTCATTTTAAAGAATAAAATTATTAAAAAATGATTATTTGAAACACAACAGGTAGAGGTCAACACCTTTGAAACACAACAGGTACCGCAAATTACTAGCCTCTTATCGTCAACCTTTAGCGCATATATTCGCTTTACACCTCATCAAATAAATGGTACGGTAGGCAAATAATATATAACTGGATTTATAAAAAACTTAAACAATTCTATATGAATATTCTTAGATTATTATTGAATTATCATAAAAGGCTTAGAAAAGACAATGTCACCTTATTCGGTAGTGCCCCGGACGGGACTTAGACCCGCATCCCTAACCTTGCCGCGAGGAGTGCTTTGTAAATTTACATATATAACCTCATAAAATGTTTGATTGTAAAAATACATATCGATCATTCTACATGAATTCTATCAAGATCAGAATGAACGTGAATTTGAAAAAAAATAGGTACCTACTAGTTTTATCGATTCTCGGGAATATCATGGAAAATTGTCTAGAGAATTCTCACGTTCCGAGAAACCAGAACACCCAAGAAATGAGAACCTCTAATTACAGTAATTACATCCGTAATCGATATTAATAATTATGCATTATCCGGGTGGACGGTGAGTCCTTTAACAACAAGTCAACACTTATTTAACTTTAGCTGCTCAGTTATTTTAAGGAAACAAGCTTTCAGGGTTGAATTATTCTTTTTTTTATTCAAATATACACGGCAATAAGCCTTTAACATGTTAACAAAATATAAAAATACATACCTACAACAATTTATAAAATAATCTATGGTGTCGAAGATCAAATAGTAATCAGAGAATACTATAATAACAATTGAAAGCAAACTCCCCTTTCACGACACAAGCTTTTAGTAGCTTACTGTGAAAGGTGTATAAGGTTGTATTTGTGTTTATAACAAAAACCCAGATATATCTTTTTAAAAAAATAAAAATAATAAAAAAAAGAAGTAAAAAAAATATCATAATAAAAACATTTCATTATAAATACGATCAATGGAATAGGACATGACAATATCAATTATATTGAACAAACATTTAGGTAACCACTTCAATTCAGCTATCAGGTAGCTATGGCATCCATTCTGAATGTTGAAGAGGATTTGCATTTTTATTACATACTTTGTGGGTATGGTATAAAGTAATGAATGAATAAAGATTAACAATATGTATGTATGTACAATAATTGTAATAATATTATATTATTATATAGTGTCAATAATTATAATATATGATTTATAACCCATATGATATACTTATGTAGACGTAAATCTTTTATGTTTTGTGCTATTATTATGTATGTATTTGTAACCACCATTTATCCCAAACTACTCAAGTACCTACAAATCATAATGCCCAGAGAGAGAAAAGGAGAAAAACTTTTATTTCATCCATTTTCGACGCCCTATTTCCTTCAACCTAATCTCACCACCTTCCCATTAACTCCCAGCTCACCCCTACAGAACACAACGTAGTGTAGTTGTTGTACCTACTCGTGGAGCAAAAATATTATACATACTACTTAACACTGCACAGATGTAATAGCTCCATTTTTATAAGTAGGTGTCTTCAGACAAAAACTGGAATACAAGAAAAAATATGTACATTATGAAATTTATCTCAAACCTGGAAAACACGACAAAGTAAACAAGTTTTTCTAAAACATTAAAATGGTAAGTTATGATTAGTACCTACTGGTGTAGAACTTAAAAGCCTCTATATGTTTATAAATATGTAGTGGTTAGATGGAAGAAATCACTTTATAGTGATAATCTCGCCACTGCACATCGTCCTAGTTTTTAAAATTTTATATTATTTTGTTAACACTGTTATGTAATGATGATGTGCAAGAAGAATAAATAAATAAAATAAATATCGTCAGCGGACTCACTATATGTAATAAACGTACTCGTCGTTTTCTCTGCGCTAAAAAATAAGATAATCTGATAAAGTGACATTCCTTACTCCGGGTTCTTTATTTAATTACTATTTACATTATAGTATTATTATTGTAAACTGAAGGAGTAAGTATGTATACGACGATATACAATCCCTCCTCACGGGACTTTCCCTAATTCTGAAGAGCGGTGCATGTTATCTCACACCCGTCATCTCCTTTCACCCCCTAAACATCTCTTTATGATTTCCTCATCCCTCCACTTACTCAACTCACGACATTTTGGTTGTGTTAATTATTTGAAATGATCCACATTCCTGAATAATAACAAAGTAAGTGGGGAGAGGGGAGGTAGTGTCGGCTGAACGAATGTTTTATAGGGGTGATTTGTTTCGCGTTTGTTATATTAATGTAGCTTTAAACCTGGCTCTGCTCAAGAAAAATAGACCTATAAATATCGTAAGCGAAATTTTATGTCAATGCAATTTTTGTAATCATTAAATCAAGATTTAAATCATTGAATCAAGATAAAAAAACACAAGTTTTCCCTTGTTTTGATATTGAAACTTCCGCTCTTATCATCAGGTTTTTCGCTAGCCTGATGATGAGAACGGAAGCTCTTGAAAGCCGACTCGCGTCCAATAAAAAGTCACAGTGGATATACTATAAATAAGTGTTTGATTTATAATTAATTCGACACGAATTTCCACCAAGAACCGTCGGTTGAAAATATCAGCTTTGTTGAAACAATAGTTTAAATGAAATAAAATAATGACGATTTTGACTGCTTGCGAAATATAGGTATCAAATATCCATAAAATAAAAACATTTATATTCATGAACGCGCCAAAATATTCATTCGGAGGAAAGTAGAACAAAAGTCTTACTTAACAAATTTACATCTGGGTAACGAATTCAACAACCAAATAACAAATACTCCTACACATTACAAGTGATATAATTATTTACATAATAAATCGTTAATTACATTACGATACACACCTATATAACATAATAACTAGAAATAGATGTGTGCTTAACCATTAATTACTAGCGGTTCGCCCCAGCTTCGCACGAGTAGATAGGTATTTTAAAAAATAATTTAGTTTTCATACAAATCCTTAAAAAAATCTAATTTTTGTAAAAAGATCATATTATAATATATGCAAAAACAAAATTTCAATTTATTGGGTCAGAGCTTCCCTGTAAACGATATTTGTCGTTGTTTTATTTTGTGACACCAAAATAAATTGATGTTCATTAGCTCTAGCGGTTTATATTACATTTTTGGAGTTTTACTAAGGATCCCTAATTTTTTTGAAGATATTATATAGCCTATGTCACCCGGGGATAGTGTAGCTTCCCAACAGTGAAAGAATTTTTCAAATCGGTTCAGTAGTTTCGGAGCCTATTTAATGCAAACAATAAAATCTTTCCTCTTTATAATATTAGTATAGATTGACAGGCAAATAATAAATTTAAATACAAATATTATTATTATTACTATAATTATATCTTTCTTTGTGTGTTAATCCTCCATTTTGAGCGTATTACAACAAATCGTCGGAGATTGCGGAAGAAGTTGGTGCCATTCCATTTACTGGAAAACATTGCCTCAAGACAATATGACGCCTTAGCACAAGTTTATTTTTTACAACAAAGTTTTATATGTAGTAGGTACTTATATAATTTTCTTGAAAGACTTGGTTTAGAGCGGTTTCGACTTCAAAGGTTATTCTTTTAGCAAATTAATGTGAAGAACGATAAGTTCAAACTCATTCAAATTTAGCGATACAAAACCTATTATACTCGTATCTTCGTTAATAAATCTATACTAATATTATAAAGAGGAAAAATTTAATTGTTTGCATTGAATAGGCTCCGAAACTACTGAACCAATTTGATAAATTCTTTCACTGTTGGGAAGCTACACTATCCCCGGGTGACATAGGCTATATTATATTTTCAAAAAAAAATAGGGATCCTTACTGAAACTAAATTATTTTTTAAATACCTACCTACCCGTGCAAAGCCGGTGTGGACCGCTAGTAATTTATATACCTACATCTTTTTTATTTAGAAACATGATAAACAAACGAAAATATTAAAATTAGGCAATAGTCTCCCTGATACAACATGTTCGGGTAAGGCGTACATATATAACGGATTTATTTATTTTATATCTAGTAATACTATACAGTGGTTACAAGACATATCATTTTACATATAAATAAGAACGCAATATATTTACAATTTCATGGTAAGGGGACGAAATTATCATGGAGTTTATATAGCTTAGATATACTTTCTTCAGAGATTCTTGTTTCATGCGGTCACTACAAAATTAAATTTAAACTAAAAATAAAACCGGTTGTGTTTTCTGCAATATATAAACATAAAGTTTTATAAAATAAACTTCAGCTCCATCAATTCGTCAAAACATATCAATGGTAATAATTCCTTTGTTTTGAATATTATCAAATAGTTTATTATTGTTTCTTGAAGTATTTTTGCTTCAAAGCTAGTTACTATTCATGTAATACAGAGAAATTTTCGAATTGTTTTGTTTTAAATTATTTTGAGATTAATTCACGATCGATTGATATATAAAAAAAAAACAAATGCAAAGATGAAGAAAGACTTAAGTAAATAGGATGAGAGAGAGAATATTTATAAGAGGTTGGGATGGATGGTGTGGGTAAAGTAGAAGGTTGTCGTAGGTACATACTCTAAGAAAGAGGTTGGTAGGTGGTAAGGTTAGGTTAGGTTTATAAATAAAGGAGAGTTAATGGAGGGGAATACTTAACGAAGAGATGAACAGAAAGAGATAGGAGAAAGAGAGAGAGATGGAGAAGGAGGGGGAGGAATAGAGATTAACCGGCAAAAGATGTTTAGAAAGAATATCACTCACTGTAGGTACCTACCTGTTTTTATATAGAAACATGAATGAGTACATATATTTTTATTTGTATTAATGCCAACATATTATATTATACATAATATATTACGTGTTAGTTTTCGTGGTGTCTTGTAGCGTTTTCATCTCCTTCGGGTATCTAAATGTCCAAAATAATAAATGAACAAAATTCACGTGGCTGTATACCAAGAAAGCCCTCATATATGTATGTATGTATATATCTATACGTTTTCAAGACAGATCTCGTGTAAGTTTTATTTTTACACGGAAGCCTATGGCATAAACCTATCCACCCCCTCATAGTGTATTCCTTGTGGGGTATCCGGAATAGACAGAACATGAAACCAACACATTATTAAACATTCTTACTTTCACTTCATTATAAAATTTCCTGTACGCTTACCACAAAGTACTTTCACAAAATTCAAGAGTGAGGAGATGTCAAATACTCGTAGATAGAAGAAAAATAACATTTATAAAACATGTAATAAATAAATAATATTATAATAAAATTTATAAGAGATGTAATAAAATAATATACTGAAATGTCAAAAAAAAATATATGATAGATTAAGATGTCAACAGTAAAATGTCATTTATATTATTTATTTACATCTTAACAGGAATACAAACAAATAATGTTGAACAAAACTATACAAATCCATAAGTGGATCAGCAAAGTCCCCTATTACCTATTATTACCAGTACGCTAATTACAATCATTATATATATATATATATATATATACCATACAGAGTCAAGTAAGTATGTGAATCAGTCATTTGAGAAACAACATAAGTCAGGTTTTTAGCGGATATAATTATTTTTTTTGATTTGGGTCCTTTTTCTTGAAACGCACGTTATTTCATTTAGAAACCACGTAATTTTTACCTATTTGATACAAATTGAGCTGATTGACTTGGCCAGTCAATAGAAAAACAACATAAGTCAGTGACTTATTTTGTAACTACACTAAATGCATTCGTATGCACTACACTAAATGCAGAAACAACATAAGTCAAAGGTTTTGAATTTACAAATAAAATATTTTAACAAAAATAAAGATTTATAATTAAAAAAAAACATTATAAACTATAAACTATATTTTTATTTGAGTTAGATATCAACATTTCATTAAAAAATTTATAATAAACAGTTTTTTTGTGATTTCTGAAAAGTTTGTATTGACTATGTTGAAAATATTTTGACAAAAATAAAGGTTTATAATAAAAAAATACACTATAAACTATATTTTTATTTGAGTTAAATATCAACATTTCATTCAAAATTTTATAACAAACAGTTTTTTGTGATTACTGAAAAGTTTGTATTGACTGACTTATGTTGTTCCTCAATTGACCGATTCATGTGGAATTCACAACAATCAGGGTTAATACAAAAAATCATATATACCTATTGCGAATGGTATTACAATGATATCACAGGGTATAAAATAAAATATGCAAATTGCTAGCTCACAACCACTCTCAATTTTGTATCTGCTATAAATAGGGGCGGAAGTGGAAGTAAATAATTTTCATTTGGATACTACTAACTTTTAACATGAATCTGGATTTAAAATAAATCCAAATGAACTCTCAGACACCCTCAAAGTAAGCAATGCGCTTGTGCCATGAATGTGGTGAAAGTCGGCAGCAGGTGAAATACAAGACAGGGTTTCTTAAATGAAAGTCCAAGATTTCACCATCAGACTACTGACAATCTTAAGGCGGAATTGGTGAATGCTGTTCATGAATACCCAAAGTGATACCTTAAGCCAGCCTGGAGCCTATTATTATTATTATTATTATTATATTGGATGATTTATTCGGCGCCGTTTAATGAAGTATCCATCTCAAGGGCGCGGGAAACTATGTTGGAAGAGCGAAGTCTTCAGCTGGCTCCTGAACGTTGTAATCGGCTGGTTTTTACGGAGGTCCTCGGGGAGTCGGTTCCAAATGACGGGTCCTGCGACGCCGAAAGCCCTATCATAGAAGCAGGACTTGTTTGCTCTGTTGTTTTCGTCCAGCATGTTGGTGGATGTCTTAGCTGAGCGTAGAGGTCTACTTGCAGGTGTTTTGAGAACACAGAGTTCAGAAAGTGACTGAGGTGCCATTTTGTTCAAAGCTTTGTAGACTATAAGGCACAGTTTGTATTGAACCCTTTCACCTGCTCTTAACCAGTGTAACTTTTCCAGCAAAGGTGTGATGTGGCAACCCTTATCTTCGCGGAAAATAAGCCTTGCAGCGCTATTGAATGCCATTTGTAGACGATTCAGTTGAATTTGCGTGTATTCAGACACCTTTCTCACCTATTTGATTTTGCAACAGAAAATATAGTACCTAATAAATTACTGATCATATAGAAGTCTATCACTGAACTTACTGTGTTTTTACAGTAGAGAAAAACAGCAAAGCAGACACTGAAAATCTTATGAAAGATATTAAATATATAGAATCAAAGATAGGCATTAACGAGTTTTTAAGTCTATCGAAAAATTCGATTTGCACACATCACAGTTACTGCCATTGTTTTAAGTTCGTAGAATCAACTTACGTCACATTTTAATTAAAATAAAGACTTATCGAGTAACGAAGTTAACTTTGCTATTAAAAGATTAACTATTAACTGAGTTAAATACTTTCGATTAATGTTACCAACTCTGCACATAATCATTAAGTCGTGACGTATATATAAGACATTCTGCAAAATCCTTTGTATTCTGCAACATTTGTGTCAACAATACCTTCTCACAATCAGTACAGACATCTTCTATGTAGGTATCTATCTCTCATGCTTTTCTTCTACAACACTGCGAACTAGGTAAATAAAGGGGTTCGTATTATTCATACATATATCGTACAAGACTCAGATAGAGAAGAAAAAATGCATTCTATTCACTGTGTCATAATACATATTATGTTGCATTGACGATACGTGCATTAAATTTTGTGCGGCGTCCATAGGTTTAATTTAAAATTAAGATGCAAGAATGCCGTTGAGTCTTATCAATGAGTCTTAGAATAGAAACACCAAATAAAAAGTCACAATCATTGCTCCATAACTTAACAGTAATAAACCCAAAGAAATCAACGAAGGAAAATATTTGCTTCTACCTCTGCACCCACATAATTTTAAGTACGAAAAAAACAAACATAAACAAGCTTATAAGCTTATTATATAGAGTTGCAAAAATAGCTATGATAGAAGAATAATGAATATTTCACATAAGAATCTTATATATATTGCCAACAAAAGTATTGTCTTTATTGAAGAAATTATCATAATATCGTTTATTTCTAAAAGCTAAACATTCATTTTGACAGCTAAAGTATGATATTTGATTATTACGTAATTTTTATATTAAAATGTTAATTAGAATAAATTAATAAGTCTATAAATTATAGATAGACGGTAATTCTTTATTAAATGTCTGTTTCGAATCGATGCAAATATGTACCATAGTTAACAACTAACAACCCTATTTATACCCCTCACCCCTTTCTCTTGAATGCAGTGTTATATAAAGATGAGTTACAGTAACGTTGGTAAATACAAAGCTAGCTCTCTCTGTGTGTATTGAAACCAAACAGAGCAGCGTATCACATCGCTGACTTCACTGAAAAGTAGGAACGTAGTACCTGAATAAACGGAAAGATCACGTATATACATACGTACATATTACATAACATGCAGCAAGTTATGTGGTGCTATACAAATCACAATATAAATTACTCAAGTAACAGTCACTAGAAGTTTCACGCATGTAAATGCAGGTTATTCTAGACAATGATAATTATAATATTCTCTTCCCATGAAATAAATTACATTCGTTATGTCATTGTAAATGTGATAATTTCACATTACCAGTCCTGCAAGGAATATGTAACTGAGGAGATAACATAACATGTATAGACAATTTACACAGATCGAACTAGTCCCAAACTCAGATATGAAATTTGTATTATAGGTACTAACGCGACGATACACATATACAATGCACTTTGCACTAAATAAACATACATGTTATACCCAGACCCAGGATGATTTGAAAAAGGTCATTATTCACTTTGCCCTGGTCGGGAATCGAACCTGGGACCTCATGAGTCAAAAGCAAGAGCTTTACCTCCACGCCACACCGGCCGATAAATCATGACACTGATAATACCAATCTCAACAAACTTAGCAAATAATAAATATGCATAACATGATTTCATCTATAAAGATAGGACTAACCACTAATTTCAAAATGTTTTCGGTTTTAATTTTCAAGAAGTTACGCAGCCTGAATACCACCTGTTTTAACAGCATATGATTAACATCTACACTTCTGAGCAAGTGAAAAGTTCGGATCCAATACCTGATTGTGTTTCATTCAATCAATTAACCAATAACATAGATCACAATAGATCTACTATGGTCGCAGTGACACAAGGGATACAAGGTCCCTTAACCTTCAAAAAGAAAACCAATAACATAATGAAGAGCTATCAGTTGCTCCGTTGATTGGCTAGATAATGTATGTTCGTATTGCAGATAAACGCTGTCAATATGAGTGGTCTTATTTTTATTTTATAAAAAAAGTAAACAAACATACAAACAAATACTTAGACATGACAACAAACTAAAATATTATTTAAGATTTTTACTTTGATACATCATGACTAATGAACAAGATTTACAAAACAATGTGTGAAATATGATTTTATTTTATGATATTCTATAAGGAGATAATTGTGTTATTATTTCATTTTTCAAAGAAAATATTATAAAAATACTATTATTTAAATGTTTTTCATTGAAATTTTATTACACACATTAAATATATACAAGTACTAAATCAAACAATATACTTTTTGCTTGATTTTTTTGCATGAACAATGTGATAATCACAAAACATTTTTAAAATATTCTAGCATTAAGTAACAAAAGTGTTTATTTTTTGAATTTATGTGATGTAGTACATAGAAACTATTACTAAATATTTGAAACTGTTTAAATTGTATTGTCTATATTCTGATTAGTTGTTCATAATTTATTAATTTGAATTACTTTATGTTTATTATTTGGGGAAAAAAACTATTTTTAATCGTATTTGTTTGACTTTTGATAATTATTTTTGATTCTGATGTTAATTCGTGATTTTATTATTTTTAACTTGTGTATATGTAAATTTGTATTGTGTATATTTTTGTATGCAATTGTAAATAAACAAATATATTTTTTTAAATATAAACGTTTTTATAAACTAGTTCGACAATGACTTTGTTTCACTGCTAGACCAAATATTTAAAATACAGACAGTCAAATAAAAAACGAACTATCTGAACACATACCAAATATTACTATGTATCTATATACATAGATATATTTGAACCAAGTTGACACAAGAATGTGCAAATTCTGTGTTGGTGGTGAATTGTAGGAATTTCAGTCACGTTCACAATCTATTTGCCCCCATCTCCATCCACGTTACACTCCCTCATCCCCAATTCCCAAACAGAACCCCCAGAGGTAGATAGCAGTCTTTTTATATCAAACAGACACCAAGTGGAAGATCTACGTAGATGGTTGGAAATGTCACGTATTCTGAAAAAACATTCTGATAATGGAAGATATTCTAAAAAAAAAATACTGAAAAAGAGTATCGAGTACCTTACAAATAAAGCAAATTCAAAATTTCATTATTGGTGTGTGTGTTTAAATATTTTGTAAATATCAATATAACACGACACGTAGATACACCCACATAAAACATCTTGTCGTTTTTATTGTATTGTAGACAAAAAGATCTAACTTAAATTACCTCTACTAACCATTTATACATACTTATGATATTCATCTATACAAAAAGGAAAAATATGACTATATTTTGCGATATTGCGCGTAACTTAATGGCTAACATTCGAACAAGCCCCACGATCTACTATGCTATACTTTTTATTCTCCGAGTAACTTTTTTTAATTATACGTTTTCACATGAACGTCCTCAGAGATCTCAGAATAACCAGTTACTTGCCTTCTCAATCTACACCACAACCTTTTTCAGTCCATCATTTACGACCCATGCAATTAAAATGTGAAAACAAATATTGATTTGCAATATTATAAACTCCCCTACTCTTTTCAAAAATCTTTTCTATAAAATGATCTATTTACCCTAAGGAGTTCCCTCCCGTGTCCTTATTCTTCATTTATAATACCTATTCATAACAGGAAACATAATAATATTATACATAATTATATAGGTAACGTTTTAAGACTGTAATCATAATATTAAGTTTAGTATTCTTTATTCATATTAAGTATTAATTACACACATTACCAACACATTATCACACATTACTGTCATACTGTGTTAAGCTGGAGGATATTATTGTTTGTTTGATTTTATTGGCAATAACAATGTGGTAATGACGAAATATTTTTAAAATATTTAGTAAAGTTACTATGTACCACACCACATAAATTCATAAAGTACCTACCTACATAGTAACTATAACTAAATATTTAAAAAAAATATATATCATTATCTGTAGGCAAAAGGTCACGAATAAATCAAGATTTTTATGTAAAAAATATATAATTACAGTTATATGTTTTGTACTGTACCTACTGGCAATAATAACAATGAACTCAAATATGGGCTGATCAAGTACAAAAAACATGTTAAATCGTTATTATATTGTATAATTTAGTAAATTTTATTGTATGTTGTCCATTTTTTTAAATGAATAAATATATAAAAAATTATCAGAGTATCTCCCATATGTACCTATAGTGAGCATTGGATAAACTCTACATAATAATTTTTTTTAAATAAGCGTATTGGTCACAAAACAACTTTTCGTTAAATTTAATTCGTTTACCAAAAAGTATTTTTGAAATCAAAACCACAGTTTATAATTCTCCTCTACATTAGTACGATATAGTAGATACAGAGAGACTGCTTTATTGAAATTCACCCGCATTTAAAAGACATACCGAGTCACACCTCTACGCTCCGTAGCACAGGATATGCACATGAAAACCTACGCCACATCTCAGCCGAATGAATCTGCATATGTATATGGTTTATGGCTAAATAAAGGCTATGATACTGAAATGAAAATAAACAATAATATACGGAGTGTCCACAATAAAAAATGTCTTCCGAGTATGGACAGGAAACAAAAATTCATCGCAAAAAAACTTCTATTAAAATAATGTATGTACGCGATCCTTTATTTCAGAGATAAAAGATATTATATTTTTTTTTCCCTAACAACTTTTTAGAATATCCGTCATTCTTCCACGATTTATTGGCACTGTTTTTAAAACTATTCGAAGTAATAAAAAAGGTTTAATTGTTTCGACCTAAAAAAACTTTATTTTATTCATAAATGCGGCGGCAAAACTGCAAACCACACCTCTCAGCATATATTTTTTTTAATCGGAGTGTCATAATTGCCATCCACACACCCAAGCATGTTATGTACTATTTTTATTTTTAAGTTGGCGGTAGAATTACTATGCACATTTCTCAGTCATGATCACACTAAGTATAACTTATTTATTATATATCTATTTATTGTAAGTATCAAAGGCTCTTTCATTTATTATTTTTATTATCACATCAAGAGTAGTTTTAGAAACGATGGACAGAAATGTTGAAAATGAAAAAAAAATGTTTGATCCTAGAATGACGTCTATACGATAGATTTAAAGATTGTAAAATCGCAATATTCTTTAAAAATTCATACTTGGTATGCCAGAACTAAGAAACATTCGGGTTTATAAAAGTGAATTTCAAAGCCTTCGGTTTGTCACCTGGAGGCATAATTGCACAAAGAACACCTCGCGAATAAGATGGATTGTAGGTTCAAGACGCGTCTGGGGAAGTAACAAATAAAGTGGCTTTGTTTTTTGTCAACAGAAAGTATATGGTGGTTTCATGGGTTAAATTTACATTTATTTCTCGCTTTCCTCAATTTCATTAAATACGATGTATTAAATACTAAAGAGCATAGGTATGTTTATATAATATTATAATCTATGCTTTTTAGTAAGTACTATACTTTGCGACCGAACCACGTTTCCTTCATAGAAGAGAAAATGGAATGTTTTAATATGCGCTTTGTGTACTACTCACCCCCCCCCCTCCCTACCATCCCCCATGTTGGGTGTGTAAATAATATGTACTTGAGTTCTACTAGAAATGCAAGTATTATTTGTATAGAAGAGCGAAATAATCAAAGCTAGGAATTCGTTAGGAGCGAAAATGTAAAACACTATAATAAAAGTATATCGTATTTAAATTTTATTTAACCTTAGACATGGATGCAATCAGAGAGTAAGTTGTAGTATCTAATTACTATTTAAATTATTTGATGCAAAGTTTCGAGACCCTGTAGGTTTGTTTTACATAATATAAATACGGTTCTAAATGTTCTCTGCACTTGTTATTGTTAGATTAGACAGTTTCCACTTCATCCTCAACTAAAGATTCATACATCTATTCCCTTACGCCGCATTCCAAGTGGGGTAGGCAGAGAGAACGGAACGCCATATAGATCTGTCAACACATACTTCTTAAGTACCACTGATCTATATCATCACGACATATTCTTCGTGTAGGATAGCCAGCGGACTATCAGTATGTGAAAAACATAACAAAAGATATTCAGGATAAATAGACTCATCCATGAATTGAAGATGTTAAATGAGGGTTGTGAAATCGGGATGTTTTACGTCACACATATCAATATGGTACTACAATAGTTCTAGGTAGATTTTTATGATGTTTGACAATTATCTAAGTAGTTACATAATATAGGTATATTATGTTTTATGCTTTCATACGTATGAAATATTTATTAAATAAATAAGATGTAAATAAATGTATAGAGTATATATATTATTAACAGTCGAAAGCTCGCCGTGAAATTCTACATTTGACGTGTGGAGCATAAGGTTATTTGCAATGTATTGAAGCAATAACAAGGTGTTAAACATTTTCGTGAAATGTATATACTGGCTATGTACACATTTGCTTCACTGACAATCAGTACTTTGTGAACAGTAAACAAGGCTATCTACAGCGTACATAAACATAGATACCGTTTATAAATAACTAGCCTTTTAACACAGCTGCGCAGAGGGAATGATTAGAAAATAGATTGGAAGCCCCACCGAAAAGGACTAAATTTAGACAAGAAGCTAAAAACTATTTTTTTGCACTAAATATTAATATCTCAATGTAGAAATCTGGTTGATTTTGAGATATATTTTGCATTTGATATTGCCACCCGGGAATGTTCCCGTCCTTATAAGGGTTACGAACGCATTCATTTGAACATTCCTTCGGAGAATGCCCCGAATTGTCACTGAATGATTGAAGACTGATGATTGATTGACGTTCGCATCCTACTACTGGACGCACCCTATTATTTAACACTTCTTCAAATTGTAATTCTTATTATTGTTTACTAGCAACGTGTTCGTCATACGCTTCGGTAATTTGCGGGACCTTGATTGGTTTGTTTGATGGAGAAATTTGAATGTTGATATTTGTTAGGTTGAACTGTTTGTGTCCCTTAAAAATATTAAAAAAAAAAAAAAAAAACTAAAAGCATAATGCCCCAGATCACTTGTAAACGAGTGGATGGCCTTTAAAGATAGAATAGAATTTCTTATGCATGATTGTACGAATGCCTGCGTTTAACATGACGCTCATAAACTCATAGAAGAGAGGAAGGCGTTTTCTTTGCCAGGCATTCCAAGCAGTGAAATAACGGATGTACATTTATACCTATATACAAACAATCACTAACACGATAATAGTGTGGTAGTACATAGATATTTACATTGTTAATGAAGAAACTATGTGGTGCAGTAGCAGTAGTACCATTGACCAAGACAAACTCGAGATGTCCGTTGGGTTAGTTAGAAATTCACATGAACTAAATGTGTACGTACCTACTTCAATACGAAGCAGAGTTCAAAGCAATTTATTGGAATTAGTTAACTATTGACTTAGACAAATTACATCTCTAACCTATATTATAATATTGGTTAAATCTTAAAATCCATACTATAATATTATTAATACAGTATATTATGCTGTATGTAGGTTCTGTGATGTGGATAAGCTGTTTGCCGATATACGCGACATTAGAGAACCACTACAAGTTTCAAAATCAAAATGAGAGCCGTCCTTCTGCCGACGGTCGAAGGATTTGTAATTTAAAGAATATTTTTATAAAATACAATATTTTACGTCTTGAGAATTTTTTTTTTTATTAATTGAATTAAAACGTCGGTGAGGTTTGCCACGTATTCTGAATGTATTCTTTTTTGTTGGAACGGAGATGAGGCTGGTTAGCTGGCTACCCCACTTTTAGGATATGTTGGTACCTATAGTAGTAGTTATACAAAAACTATAAGATAGTGAAATAATTTATCTCCTCAGTTATCGGTATTCCAGAATAAAAAAAAATTCTTTTACTCGAATTTCATACAAAGTTTTCACCTTAAACCATGAAGTACTAAATAAAGCGCACAAACATTGGCAAACACGCGGTTTAGTAACTTTGCCATTTCATTTCCTCAATTAAAGTTCTTCGCTTGAATTGTGTTATTAAATCAAGTGGAAATACGATACTAACTCCTACACCTTAATTATTACTAAAACCAAAGACGGCCAAATCGTTCAAAGGAGTCGCTTGTTAAACAAATATTTAGCTGACAATGTTTCTTCTTTCCAGCTAACTGACCGTGGTGTTTATCGTAATTTGATATAATAATTTGATAATTATGTTACAAACCTTCAACGAAAAATCTGCACTTGATGGCACACAAAATTACACTCGAGCCTCACGCTGATTTAGAAGACAACTCTCACATCCTTATAACATAGAAGTTGTCCTTCACCAAAGATATACAAAATCGGTAATTCAAAGAAAAAATCGGTCATACGGCCGATCAAATTTGCATCCAGTTTTAAACTGACGTTGGTTGTAAGAGAATATATTGCTAATGCTTGAAGGACATCGATGTTGGAACACAAAAATTCCGAAAAAATGTTAATGCCCATCACAGATTTTAGTGAAATGTCGTGTTAACAAACTTCTTTCAAAACCACGGCTACTGCTAAAGTCGGTCGTCCAAACACAAAATAAGTATGTCTCTAAGTTTATTAATTTTCTTGGTTCATATATTTGTTACTGTTTTTTTTTTCCAAGTTAAAGAAAAATTAAAATACTTACCCCAATAATAGCATTGAGTTCTGTCATGGTGACCTGCTTCGCTCTATCTACTGCTGTGGCAACTTGCTGTTGGTGCTCCTGACTGAGAAATGGCAGAATTTGCGCAATTATGGCATTCAGCCTTTTTGCTATCTCCGTCTGAAAAAAATTAATAAAAATCAATAAGTCATCTAATTCGTCATAATTTTTTTTACAGAAAATAGGTACATCAAAAAAGGTTCCGGGTCCGAGCCACATCATAATTATTGGTAGATACCTATAAAGCCTTTATAAAATTTGACAACCAGTGTGGCACTTATATTTTAAGTCCCGACCAGGGGAGAATTTAAAATGACCTTCTTCAAATTGTCATGGGTTTAGGTATTACATGTATATGTATTTGACTCATTAATATTATCATGAAATTGCTCAGTAATGAGGTAGCCAGCAAACCATCTAACAGCATGCATATCATGTTAATGACTTCAGATGACAGCTGTACTAGTAACTCTGAGCGGGTAAAGTCGCAGTATGTGTTGAAATGATATTTTATTGTTACTATTTTAGCAAAGTTTGCGGAAATGTCCATAGTGGACTGACGACTGTATAAATAGTTATGTAGTCAACTTTATATCGTTCTTTTTTGTGTATTCTTGACGTAAGTCAGCATAAGCTACCGGCAGATTCCCCTTTCACGACACAAGCTTTTAACTTACTGTGAAAGGTGCATAAAGTTGTATATGGGTTTATAAAAAACCTAGATAAGTATATCTTAAAAAAAGTGTATGCTGATTGCTGACTGATTGGTAAAAAAGATTAACCGTATTGAAAAAATAAGTAAATAATTAACAACATCGCCATCTTCACAACAACAAAAAAACATTCGGAATGAGCGCTACACCCTATCGCTGAATCAAAGATGCCAAATGTATTTGACGTGATGATGGAAAACATACAAAAAATAGTGTAAGAGCTATGCTTTGCTGGAAACTCCTGGAAAATGTGTTTAGTGGCTTGTATTACGAGTATGTGTATTATATAGTTTGTTGACATAATGTTTATATCCTAGTTTGATACTAACTTGTTCCGTGTGAACTGCATGTATGTATATGTACGAGTATAAATGTAATGTATTACGTATGTGAATGCATCATAATATTATGTACGTACATAATGTAGGTATTATACTACACACAGACTATCTCTACGTATGTGTTTTATGTTAATACATAGTGAAGTGGTCAACGTGGTCAGACAACTCTCAGTGGCGGACCACAACCACCCACAACATAGCAGTCCCATTCTGTCTGTACAGTGGCGTTACAACACATTGAACACATTCCCTGCCGAGCGACCAACACAATTACAAGTACACATTCGACATACCTAAATAGTTAGATATAACATTATTATTTGTATCCACGTTTACTAAAGTTTGGATAATATTTATTTCTATTCGTAACAACAATAATTTATACAGTTTTGATTTTTTAGAACAAATGTTTATAGAATTATAATTAATCATTTCAGACTGTAAATGGTAAAAGGACGATTGATATTTTTGTATAGTTAATTTTGTGTACATTATGATGCCCCTATTAAAGAAATCCTAAGTTGATATATTTATCATCATGTACATATAAAAAGCACACACATTTTAAAGAATAAAAGAAAAAAATGATATTGGGTGTGTGTTTTACTGGACTTTGTCATTCTTTCTGGATTAATGTTTTTATGTGGGGTAGGTCGATGAGCGAAAACATTCTGTTTACTCTGGAGTCGTCTTGATTTAAGGTGATTTGCTAAACTTTTTTCATCCGTGATACAGGAGAGGCGATAGTCTTGGCTGGGTATTGTTCTGAGAATGCCCAATGGTAGTTGACCAAATAGAGCGCAAGGGTTCCGTCAACCCGGGCGTCTCTCTTTCACCGATCTTATGACAACAATTTCATGGGAAGAGGTGACGCGATTGGCACAGAAACGTTCTGAATGGAGGAGACTGGTTTATACCCTGTGCTCCCGAAAGGAGCGTTAAGGGCGATGGTAATTAATTTTTTTTCAAACTTAACATATTTTTGGAAATTTTGAAATTTTAACTGCTACACATGTTGAATGTATATTTTGTTAACATGTTATGTAAAGACTGTTTTATTCTGAGTAATTATAAAAATAATAAAAAATAAATAAAATAAATATAAAAGGTTGTAAGTACACAAAGAGAGCAAGATATAATATGAGTAGGTTATAAGTATGTTTACTTTTTTAAAAATTTACATTATTTCGGAACCAAGTAAAAACATGTGAATATTTATCAAATTACTGTAGATAAGGTTTACATAAATAAATATAGCATTTTGGTATTATTCCGAATGAAATCACGAATAAATTGAAAGAAATGAGAAATATCAAAAAAATAATATCTATATAATTGCGTAGAATATTTTTCATGTACATTTGTCATGTATACAATTGAATATATTTTATATTTCATATTTTCAATCTAAAAATAACTAAGCCTTGATATAAAAACTCGTGCAAGAATGTATGATCAGCCCGGAAGAAAACATTTCTACACGTACAACAATAACATTTATATTTTATTATAAATTATACCCTCACCCCACACCCCAAGTGGGGTAGAAAGAGAAAACGAAATGACATATTAGTCTATAATAAGATATTCATGTAATTTCTTACACATGCTAGTCGACTTCTCGTGCTCTAAACGAGATCATTCTTGAGAATACGATTTACATATTCCTTCCACATAGTTCTCGGACATCCACGTTTTCTCACACCCCCTCTTTCATATATATACCTACACTATTTCTCATCCTTCTTCAGTCATTCGCTGCATATGTTGCAAACTACCGTAATTTATTATAAGCATTTATACGGCATTTTAGTCAATAACAAACATAAGGTTACACAAAATAGCTTGAGCCAAAGAGTTCGTCGGTAGCCTGGAGCTAGAGTCTCGGCCTAGTGAACAAGGGGTCCGTGGTTCCATAGCAGGTGCCGGCAGACTCCCCTTTCACGACACAAGCTTTTAGTAGCTTAGTGTGAAAGGTGTATAAGGTTGTATTTGGGTTTATAACAAAACCCAGATAAATCTTTAAAAAAATAAAAAATACATATATACCATGTAAATACGAGTACATTTCATATTTCGGAAATTAAAACAAATCAAAAACATATTATGTAAACCTACATCGTGTATTTAAATTAAAGATTGCAAATATAAATAACCTATAGGTATATGTGCAGAATATAAACATACTTGTTGGTATTTTGCGTGTATGGAAAACACATGCAATATGTACCTTAAAAATTGAATGCTTGAGTGAAACTTTCGTCGACTTTCCATACAATGAACAAACCGCCATTTAAAATTTCTACCTCGCGTAATCGATGATGAGATAAATCGATGACAAATATTAGTATTCATTATGAAAGCATGGCAAATATATAAAAATCTAGTTCCGTCACTGATACTGTATACTAGTGATGTAACGAATGTGTGATTTTGGATATTTGTTGCCGACATTCATGAATGCGAATAGCGAATATTGATTTGCTTAAATTTCTACATTATTGTTCAAACATTAAAATGTCTACCCCCCCGTCGCCGAATTTTCAAAATGGTAAAGGAATTTAAAATATTTCAAAACTCCTCGGTTTTCTTAAAGAATATTTTCTTGCAATACCTTTTTCTACAATGAACTGGGTAAGTATCCGGTACTTTTACCGAATATCCGATACTTTGTTACCAAAATAATATTCGCAAAACATTCGCATATTTTTTGCGAATACGAATGCGAATACTTTGAAATATGCGAATATTCGCGAATGCGAATACGAATATTCGTTACATCACTACTGTATACTATTCCCCGAAAATAAAATGATAGTATACATGTATACAATGATGAAACAATCCTTCAAAGCACGAGCTCTGCTCAAATTTGAGGGAATTAATATTATGTTTAGGTACTGTGCATTTATAAAGAAATTATTATTGTTGTAAAAAAATATAATTAATTCTAACAAACATCGAATATGAATTTGAATATAACAAGCATGCTGTGAGGGCGCCTTGGGTATATTTGGGTTAATATCAAATCCAGAATCATCTTTAAAAAAATCTTTATTATATAATGTATGGTTGTCATTTGATATGCACGTATTTGTGTGAAAGGATTTATTTCTATAGATGAATGTGAAATGATTTATCTGAAAAACAAATGGAAAAATATAAAACTCTAAAGCATTGTATTTTCCAATTTCATCATTAAACTGTGATTATTAATGATGAAATTAAATGATTGTATAGTACTTGGAATAACTTTATGAAAGTTCATTTTAATATAATTAAAACAGATTTAAATAAAACACTGTTTTACTTTCACTATGAATAATATTTCACTAAGAGGCCTTTCGGGTAGACACCCATCATCAGTGAGTTTTTTTAGACATTTTGAGTATATAATAAAAACTGATGATGGGTGTCTATGCGAAAGGTATCCGAGTCAAAAGTCAAATTCATAGTAAAAGTATAATACTGTTTTATTTAATTCTATTTGAATTCTATGAATATAACAATAATAATAATAGTTTATTAAACACAAATATCATTTACAATAATCGAACAATAACACAATACATTTTTTTTCCTAATACAATTACTCCCCAAAATTGAGCGTAGCTCGTGCTTTGGGGAGAATTATTTTATACTATATAAGCAATTAAAATAAAAATAAATAGCAATCAGAAAAAAAGACATACACATACAGTCATAATGTTCCGACTAGAAAATCCACTTAACAAGTTTCATCATAGCATATAGATCAAATCAGAAATATACAAGACATCATACCAAAAAAAAAAAAACAAACAAAAATCAAAAAAGAGTCTTTTTGTTTTATTTTAATATTAACATTGCTAGTTATGTTTTATCCTATACTATATAGGTACTGCTCCGGGTATTACAGAAAGGCGATTAGGTATACCTACCTAACCTACTCGTTTCACTCACAAACCACTGTTAAAACCGCCGAGTGGGTGTGGGTGTGAGTACGGGGTGGTGGACCTATGATCTCGAGGAGTTTATACAAATGGGAGATTATTAGGGTGTGTAAAGTTAAAGCATGGGGTGGTGGTGAAAAGTCAAAATCACAATATGTACCTTACTAACTAAGACTTCTAATATACAACGTACAAAATGTTTAGGTACTCACAAAGTAGGTTTAGATACCTACCTATGGAAATATACATGCATACATAAATACTAGCATAACATTTTAATGTTGTACGAATATGAAAATACGTATTCAAGAGAATATATTAATAAAAGACGTGTTCAACCTAGTTCGGTAGTAATTGAAACTCTACAGCGAAAATATTCATCTATTTTTCTCTCTTTTAAATTGTTTCTCCAATTCTGAGGTACGTGATCTCCGAATATCTTTTCACGAATAACCATGCGTCACCCTCTTCTGTTATCAACCAGGTATACCACATCGCGAGTTGACGGGAGTTAGCCTGCTTGATATGATCAGTCCAACGTATTTTTATTCTGCTTCTAGATCTTCATCGTAAAATATATATCTTAGTGCCTTTCTTTATTTTATTTTTTATGTACAAAATAATTTAAACAAAACCATAAGCATTGCTCACTGTCTGTCAAATTGTTATTTTTTTAATTTGTTATATGTTTAACGTGTAAAAGGCTCACGCCGTGTACAAGTGATAAATAAATAAATAAATATGATTTTATTCTGGCATAAGGGGTCAAGCTACAGAATCCTAATTTTGTATACTCTATTTGATCACTTTAACACTTATTTTAATTCAATTTCATCGCTCACTAATCACAAACTAGTTCAGTTCCCTCTTAAAAACATTAATAAATAAATAAAGTATTCCTTAAACTATAAGTCTTTACCACAAATTACATACTTAATAAAGTTGTAAATCAAATAAATATTCATCTTTAAAAAAATTATAATATGACAATAGCTTCATTTTAGTTTAAAATCTCTTCATATCATAAATGGTACCTATCATGTTTTGATATAAATGTATAATGTGCCTTGTTGTAAGTAGTTTTTTTGTTACATTTATTTTTTGTCTGTAAATGTACCAATTTCTTTGTAATGTTTTGAACGAAAAACGTGTTTTAAAATAACAAAAAATTATATTGAAGATAATATGTATAAAAATATTGAATAATTTAAGTTATTTTTCTAATAATGATATCTACATTTTATGATTCCATTATATTATTCGGCTTTTTCAAGTTTATTTTTATAAATTGAAAACGATTACAGTAAATAATTAATATTTCCAGGAAAATTGTATTATTTTTTTCTATCTGCCTTACAAAACAAAGTATTGACTTATTTTTTGATACAAAAATCAAAATGATATTAAAGTCACAGAATATTAGGAGTCAATTTGCTTACAGAACAAGTAATATGTTGAAGAAACTATGTCAAGTATATGGGTAGCAGGTACCTACCACAAAATAGTTTCACTCAAATTCAAAGTGAAATATTAATTTGTAACAGGTACAAGTAACAGATGAAGCATAGTAACGTAGTAATACTCAAAGTTACAAGATTGGTATTTAATATATCGTAATAATAATAATAATACTACAGTATAGGTAGGTAGGTACCTATGTAGTAAATTCCAGAGTTTATAGATTCCAAGTAACTGAAGAACTCGTAACTAATACGTATGTATATTAATATCATATTGCTAAGTCAGCCTACTATACGCTTAATACTCTACCGACAAATAAATTCCAAGACATAGTATCTACCAAAGTGGCAAGTCTCGCAATTTCACCCAGGATCAACTCTGTGTTTATAGGTAATTACAATCTTAATTAGTCCCCGACACCGGCTGAGTGCTTACCCTTATATTCGGAGCTTTATGGGAGATGAAGCGAAAGCTTTGTGAAGGGGAATGAATAGTGAGGGGTGGGACAGGGGATGCGGGAGACGAGACGAGAATGAGAAGTAATAGTAGTGGTAGTGTTGGTAGAAGGAGAGGGTAAAATGCTGACAGGACCGCAATTATTGAAGATACTGTGTATCCACCTAACAACATAGCAAGTGAATAATATCATACACCCTGGTGGAAAGTGTGATGGAGCGTGTTACTACTACTAACTACTACTATATCCTGACTTGCGATACACCTATCGACTACCATGAAATTACTCAAGATAATAATAATAATAGCAGTAAAAAGGTTCTTGGCTGCGCAGCTCTGTCAGAGATCTAACATAATTGTACTATTTTAATGGGACACCATGAGAGAACTAACTCGAATAATGTTGAAGTTCTTCATTTTATAAACAAACTTTTTTACAGATATTTTTATTATTCAAAAATATTTAAATTAATGTTTAATTTAAAAAAAGAATATTTGTACCCAATAAGCATAATCCCAGACATGCTCACGGTAAGAATGTTTGTGTCGTAAAGATGGAGTAACTTGGTAGCGGGTGGATTCAACACGTCGTCCGACCATAATGCTTGTTATCCTCAATCGCATGAGTATAATGGTGACACGTAACATAATGGAGAGTCTGCGAGTCCCCATTGATGTGACGCTGTGCATCCGACGCCACACTTTAGCCTGTTCAAAATGCATCAGAGTATTCTCAGTAAAGAATAGGTTTCCCACACTACTAAGTTTTTAAGTGTCTGCTTGTAAAAGGCAGATATTCGTAAAATATTACATTTAATTTAGATAATAAATATTTAAATAAAAAACACTGTTTACTTTCATTTAAAATTGATAAGAAAAAGATATCACATTTAGACATTTGAGTTCAGAGATAAATCTTCTATTCTGAATGTCTTGAACATATATTGGCACAGAGAAGATAACTTTCAAGTTTATTACGCGCAAATAGTCCTCTGACTTCTCCACCTGTAGGAAATGGTGAGATGGTATAAATAATAAAAACTCGCCCTCTGTACAGTGAATTGTATAACAGTTTCTTTTATGATACTTTATATTGATTTGAAATAATGTAACAAATGTACAGTGAAGAATAAAATAAATAGGTAAATAACTAATCATATTCTATGTTGTATTTCTATAATCGGATTACATTTCGTCTCTGTATGGTGTGGTGTGATGATGATGATGATATAGTCAAGGCATGGCAGGGTTGGAATGGGATGTTGTTTATCGCGTTAGCAGACGCTTAAGTAATAAGAAACAGACTGCGGTGGAAAGGAAGGAGCGATACTACAGACATATTGTTCCATATTATTATTATTACCAGCGACGTGTTTACAGTTTACATACAAGTACTAGTCAAGGTTACCTACCCCTATACAAAATTATTAAAAAAGCAATATTAAAAAAAATATAATGTGAAAAAACTTTTTTAGTGGGATGGTCGGTAGCCTGGTAGTAGAGTTTCGGGCTTTCAATGTTAATGCGTAAACTTTCATGACAATTTTATATGTCTAAAGCTAAAAAACATATAAACCCCGGCTTTTGGGCAACTATGGAAGACACGTCACTGATTATTCAATATTAAAGAAATTAAATCTTCTCTACGTAGCAAACATGACACCTAATATTATACTGGAATAGATGCACTCTATATATTATATTACACTAGACATAAATATGACTGCTCGTGGAAGAATTATCACATTCAACTAAGTTTGAATACATTTCAAAAAAAATATTGAAGAAACAAAGTAAGGCAAGGATAAAGTATATTCTTCTTATTTCATTTTACGGCAATGCACCCGCAATCGAGTGAATTATGAGGATAAAGTATAAAGCAAAAAAAAATAATATATATACAAATCGGTGTACGGCAGAAGGAAGAAGTGTTTCCACAAACGTCTAGTTACCTAGGTGTTCAAAGGGCGAAAGCTTGTGAGTCAAAAAATTGTCAAAGAATAATTTCAATGAAAAAACGCAGTGGAAATATTTTCTATAAGTCAGTAGGTAGTGAAATTCTTTGTATATCATACATTCGCGTCATATTCTAAGTGAGGAAAGCAAAGAGAGTGGAAAACTATTATACTCGTATACTAATATTTACATACTTCTATCGCTTCCTTCTGGTTCATGTAATTTTTCATAGGTACATGCACGCTGATTTCTCTCACTCAATACGCGTGAATTTCAACGTGGTTAAGCCACGTAGTTTTGTGATGTTTTCTTCTCCCTTTCTTTGAGATAAATATACATTTTTCGTCAACCTTTGATTATCCATACGTTCCATATATCCAAATTATCGAAACTTATTTACAAGCATTCAATCCACAAGACACTTCTCGCATTGCCTTATTCTAATAAAATCTTTGTTCCTCACACCATCACGTAACATCTTACTAATATAAACTATTCTTGGAGAAGTCAGAGGACTAACTGGCTGTAATAAACGCCGTCAGCTCCGAGACAATTAACTTTAAAGTATTCATGATGGGTTGGGTTCATCGCTGAGCTGAAGATTATTTCGGCTCATTTTACTTCGTCCTTCAACGCTCATGGCGGGAGAACGAGGCAAAAACCAGCCTTCTCCGTTCTGATCGTCTCTGAGCCAATTGAGTTACCTCTCCTCACGACACCCCTAGCTCTCTGACGGTCGTCAACGTTTATTTATTGAATTAATCAAATACGGAACACAACAGATGAAAGAGCGCACACCTCCGCAATAACCTACAAAATAAACACAGATAACTCACAATCTCGCACACACAATACAACCCATTCATACAATTACATTCACACTTCCAAAATGTATGTAAATTGTCAAAGGAACTGTGTTTTGATAAAAAGGAACACTTGTGGATGAAAAACAGTTCCCCTTTTGGCCATTAATATTTTTGAGCATATACATACCTGTAAGTATATGTAAGTATGTTTACAAGACAATTTAACTATATCATCACGGTAAACCTTAAAACGAGGACAGTTATAAACATGCAGGTCTTCCTCTTCGTGTAGGTTTATTTACACATTTTATTTCAGGGGGCGGTCTACCCTACACAGTGATATTGGAGAGCAATATTATGATGATTATTTCATTAAATAGTAAACTTCGCTTCACAGCGCTTCTGCGGTTACACGCATAAATAATCACTGAATATATCTACCTAGTACTAGTACCTAGGTACAATAGAATTCATATTAACGAGACTGCTAATGAAACGAATACATATATCGTTTTGGCCGAATAACGGATAACCGGCGAAACTCTAAACTGCATTGCCGAATAGTTGGCGACCCGATGTTTAGCCACCGTTATATACATGTGATTACGAAATAAAATATTTTTATGTTAAGTTCTTAATAGGAATAAAACTTTTTTTAAAGTATTTTATTTTAATTCACTGACGCATATATAAAAAAATAAATGAAAAAGGCTCTAAATGCCAGTATCAATATTCAATATCTTCAAAAAGGCATCCAAATTATCATTTTGGCAATATTCATAGTCACCTTACTACGAAATAAACACAGATAACACCTTGGTGTGTTATTTGTAGCATAAGCAAAAGTACATAGAACCTATCTTCACCTAAGTTTGCTTTTATTTACATAAAATGCGTTGTTGTTTTGATGTAATTTAAATGGTTTTTTTTTACTTACATATATCAATATTTTTCTATTTGTGTTTATATAGTGTGAATAATGTTTTTGGATAATGTGCTGTATCTATACTAGTGATTTAACGAATATTCGTATTCGCATTCGCGAATATTTGCAGATTTCAAAGTATTCGCGAAAAAATATGCGAATGTTTTGCGAATATTATTTTGGTAACAAAGTATCAGATATTCGGTAAAAGTACCGGATACTTACCCGGTACATTGTAGAAAAAAATACTGCAAGAAAATATTCTTTAAGAAAACCGAGGAGTTTTGAAATATTTTAAATTCCTATACCATTTTGAAAAAAAATCGGCGACGGGGGGGAGGGGGGGGGGGTAGAAATTTTAATGTTTGAGTAATTGTAGAAATTTAAGCAAGTCCAAGTCGCGAATATCCAAAATCACACATTCGTTACATCATTAATCTATACCATCGCAGTATATCTCACAGATGGGGTAGCCTGTGGACTGACTACTCACTGCAGGGTAGGTACTCTCTCTATTCCAATAAAAATAGACTTCATCCGATTAAATTTTGCACAATTTTACATTGTGCAAACGTGGTTCTCAAAAAAGAGATATTTGATTGGTTTTGTCATCTGCACGTTGTGCGCAAATCCGGTAAAACAATAAAAAAAATTGTAAGTATTCTAAATAAAAGAAGAGATCTCGCATACCGGATGATCTTTTCATCTCTATACATAATCACCAAACATTGGTACAACAATAATATTATTAGAACCATCAAAATATTTATAGCATCGATATAATTATTGTATATATTGTATAATTTATTTATCAATACCAATATTGGCTTTTGATTTCAAAATAACAACCGCTGTTTTCGTTTACCGAATTAATAATATTTAGGTATACCCACCGCAAAATACTAGGAATTCAAAAGAAAGTTGTTAGCTACCAATACGTTTATGTACAAAAGGATTTAACTCGAGAAATAAATGTTAAATTAATATCATCAATTTATTTATATAAATGAAATACTTACTTAATAAATTCAAATTCAAATATTTATTCAGTAAAAAATATACACTTAAAACAATAATCAATCAATACAAAATAATAATAAAAACATATATCTTTCTTTTATTTGTTCCTTCAAACTTGAGCAGAGCTCGTGCTTTGAAGGATAAAGGGTAATTCTTATATTTTAAATTCAGCAACAAAACATACACAACTATATAATATCCAACCAAAAGTTAATAACAATAGAGTTATATGTAAAAAAAAAACAAAAAAATAAAAATCAATAAAACGAGAATACACTCAGTTATTTTCACCTAAATACCTTTTTCAGATTATATCAATTATTATAATTATTATAAATTATTATAATAATTTTAATACTTTGATTTTATTGGTTGTGTTTCGGCTTTCAAGAGATGAGAGCAGATGCTTTATAAAACAATTCATGTTTTGTTTTAGCATTGTAGTCTAGCTCAAACTCAAAATGTATAATTTTGAAATATGTATCAAAGTTCAATGTGGCCCTTGTGATACTTCTCACTCTCTTTTCTTAAATTTTTCACTCTCCTGCCGTAGAAGGCGTATTCGTAACGAAAAAAACAATTATAAAAAACAAGACATTTAAGACCTTCAATTATAAAGTGTCTAACATCCTGAATGTCTATAATTCACCGTGTCAGTGTCCATAATGAAATTTAAAAAAAAATTACTGAGTCGACGTTTATTTTGTAAAACTCAACGTTTATATATATGGAAAAAAAACCAATTGAATAGTGACCTGGTTTCGACTTATAAAGTCATTGTCAATTTAAATTACAACCAAGTCGAAACCAGGTAACTATTCCATAGACATACTGGCCTTGCAGCGCAGTAGATTTTATCGGAATTTTTGTGTTCCAACATCGATGACCTTCAAGCATTAGTAATGTATTGTCTTACAACCAACGTTAGTTTTAAATTGGATGCAAAATTTGATTGGCTGACCTATTTTTTCTTTGAATTACCGATCTAGTACCTAGGTATATCTTTGTACTATTTAATAAATATTAAGCAAAACTTAAAACAAATGTGTTTTTTTTTCATACATATAAAAAACAAATGATTTCTTCTACTAAGTATATGTTCTTTATTGAGAGAGACGTCTTTCGTCTTATAAGGAATTGTTAATCGGGTTCAACATTGTCCTTACAAGACGATTTATCCTGATCGACATTGTCCTTACAAGACGATTTATCCTGATCGACAATGACCTTATAAGACGAAAGACTTATCTCTCAATAAATAGCATGTACATAGTAGATGTAATTTTTTTTTAATTTGATTAACTGTTATTGGCATGGAGAGTACAATTTGCATATATGGAGTTACCTCACTTGTGAGATATGGAGGGATGGTATGTATGAAGTTAGGCATCTCTGTATAATATAATATGTACATACATACATTGATATTACGATAGGCACCTACTCCTACAAGGCAAATACAAGTACCTCTATAGCGTAGTGAGTGAAGAGTAAAACACCAATGTGTCGAAGAGGGAGAGAGGTTTAAGAGCATATAATAATATTATATACCTACCCTGACCACACTGCAAATGGCCTTTCATCCCTTAGGTAAATATTATAGAATCAGGGTTGGAATGGTATATAGTTATCTTACTTCGATTCATTATAATACAAGATGTGATTAATTTTTAGCAAACTTTGGTTGTTACAGATTCTAACGTGCGATCGAGAAATCCTTTTACTGAACAGCCTTCCTTGAGAATTTGATCCACGTGTTCGAACCAGATAGTCCTCGGACATTTAGATACTTTTGTCACACCCCCTATTTCGCTTGTACGCAATTATACATTGTTTTATAATAAACTTTTACACTCAAAATTTAGCGGGGCTCGTGTTTTGAGGGGTGGATATGAGAATACTCATAGTAGGTACATTGCATTTGGGGTAATTTACCCTAATGTTTGTCGAATTTGAATGTCTCACTATTAATATTAAATAACAATGATAGAACAAAATAATGTAACAAAACATTGTTGTCATTTAAAAGAAAACGTCCGTTAAAATGACGGAACTCAACGTTCAGGAGTAAGCTGAAAACACTGTTTTTCAAGAAAAGCCACGGCGCCCTTGAGATGGTCACGGATCCTTAAACCGCGCCAAATATAAATTGTCTTATATTTTTTTTTATTATTATTATAATTCAATTTGTCGAGGCGCTTTACAAAATGACTACTTAGTCAAAATGTAAAATATAAATTTCCATTCTCGTTATTTTACAATGCTATGTACTAAAACAAAAACATTTATGAATAACTCAGAATTGCACTAATGATTCAGTAAGAGCTCCTTACCACTATTCAAATGGATTTCAAGGCATCTATGAAAACTTCTTAGTTTTGAAAAGTCATTTCTATAACACGAGTAATTGAATTAAAACTTCATTCGCTTTAAAAGACGATAAATCTCCATTTCACCCCTAATCAAAATACGGTGAACCCATGGTGAACCCTTCAGTAACCCTCCAGGCCATATAGCTGTGGTTATGCTATACACCTTACATACCTACTACATGATACTGTACATTGTATAATATGAACACAGTCATAAATGGTACAAGACCAATGGATATTAATGAATTTAAAATGAAGATCACTATTTAACAATCGACATAAAAATATTAAATTATACACCTACAATGAATACAGGGCAGAAATTAAACAGCTATAATAAAAAAAAATCTTACTTTCTACCCTTCAACATTCCTCTCGGGAACATAGGATTGAATAATATAGGGTTTTTCAACGCTGTACCCGTGACTAAGTGCGTAAGTAATAAAAAAGTGGAAAATGTACAATTTATTGAAAAATGAATCCTTCGTAATCAACAAAACACAACAAAATTAAGAAAACTGTAACCTAAAAAAACTATTTTTTGCACTATTGAAGATATTTAAAGTCTACTTCTGGATATTTTACAATACCTGCCTTTTACAGAATAGAATGGGAGTTCTACTCTTTCCCGAAAGCTCCACGGAGTAATTAATATTTGTACAAATGAAAAGAGGAATACAATCGTCCCAAATCCACACTATTATCAAACCTAGTTCTTGTTTTAACAATCTCGTAATAGAGTAATCTAATTATTTTATGTTAATAACCAGGTATAAATGTATATGTGTATGTTGTTTATAATAACGTCATGTAATCATGACATTTCGTATCTGTATCAGGGGCGAGCGGTCGCCGGCGCCCCCGTATGCCAAGTGGATTATTATGAGGGTGACAGGGTAACAACACGCGCCAGCGGGGACTGGGGTAGGTAGGTACTAGGTAGAAGTATAATTCAACCCCGAAGACTAACGCAATAACAAGCTCCCGCCACGCATTACTTCTTACAGGGGGAAACACAAATTACTGGGGTGGATATGTATAAGTATTATATAGTAGATATAGTATAGTATGTATACCCTAAGGTCTACAAGGTACATTATATTATTATTATTCCACTAGAGTACGATTTAGGGGTGCGGACCAGTAATAGTACATACTTACATACTTAACCTAAAGCTCCTACAATACTATATTGTAAACCTAGATAGTATAACTACATAGAGAAAAACTTGACAGAAGAAAAATAAGGTGTGAAGTTTCCAAATGATATGCATCTTTCATCGTTTATTTGTGTGAAAAAAAAAATTCATTTTCTGCAGTTTTCGTTTTTGTCTAGACTTCTATTACTTATGACGACTATTTGCATATTTATTACCTACATGCAGTTGGTCTGCTAGCTACCCCATTTTTAGGATATTTATTCCGTGATAGTATAGATAGAAGAGACTCACCGCAACAACTTCAACCCCCCTAATACCATCAAATTCTAATATCCGAAATACGGTCTTCCTTCCGGTTTTATTTCTTTTTCAAGTAACAAATGTCAACAAAACATCCTTTTAGATGGTTTTCAAACAAATCATCCTTTTAGAGTTTTTCCTACACGTCTCTTGCCTTTACAATTTTTTTGATCGTCATCCTTTAATTCCAGGAGTCCATCCGCAGTATTCTTACCATGAGCCATGACCGAACTGTATAAAATTAAATATATTTAATACAAGTGTACTTTCTATTGTGTAACTATGTCAATAACTTGGAAATTAAGCCAGCTCTAGACTTTTGAATGAGAAAATGTCTTTGGTAATTATGTTGTATGCTTACTCGTTATCAAACTCCCTGCTTTACGAGGAAATAATTAAATTTTATATTACAGAATAATTAAGGAAGTAGATACCTACGTTCTGACAAAACTTATTCACTTAAACGACTCGAAAGTAACGTAAATATAATAATATAGGTGCACAATCTACTGCACTAGTTTTAAGCCCTGCAAAATATATTGCGTGAAGATTTCATTGAAAAATACAACTATACTATACTATACCCTCATGCCGTGTCCCAAGTGGGGTAGGTAGAGAGAAAGGAACGCCAAACAGATCTATTTTTACACACTTTCTTCGCTTCCTCCACATTCATACAGTTTCTCATACACGCACGTCGGTTCCTCTTACTCAACACGCGGCCGTCCTTAAGAATTTGATCCACGTGATTAAACCACGTGGTTCTCGGACGCCCGAGCTTCCTCACACCCTTTCTTCCAGACAAGTATATCCTCTTTGTCATTCTTACCTCGTTCATTCGTTCAACATATCCAAACCATCGTAGTTTATTCACGCGTATTTTGTCCACAACACTCTTCTTGCATCCGCTCATTCTTCAAATATCCTCATTCTTCACTCTATCACGCAGCGTTTTACCAACCATTCTTCTCAACGATCGCATCTCCACTGCATTTATTCCACTTTCGTCCTTCTTCAGCCACATCCATGTCTCGCTTGCATACGTCAGTGACGGTACCAGAATGGTATTGTGCACCAGCATTTTATCCATGTTCGACACATTGCCATTGCTGACAATGGGTCGAAGTGCACCGTTCACTCTAGCAACGGCTACTTTCCTTCTTTCAATGTCCCTATCGCATCTTCCATCCCTCGCAAACATACTTCCCAAATACACATTGAAAAATCTTAATTATTAAACACAAAGACCATGGTCCTGGCTGGGATTATTTAATATTTAATATTTTTCAAAAAGGCATCGTTATTTCGGACACAATAGCAATAATGTGAGTACATAAACAATAAAAAATGTGAGTTAACTCAAATGGTTTGTAGAATATATTTAATATATACCTAATAGCTTCACTATCTAACTATTTCGGTATGTCTTTACAGCATTTCCTGCGTAACCAATGAATTCAACTCAATAACTTTAATTCAATGGTTTCAAAAAATATAAAGTAAAATATTATAAAGAATTTCTGATACTTACGGGACACTCAAACTTTTATTTATTCATTCATTCTTTACTGCAAACTTTATACAAGCAATTTCACGAGAAAAAATACTAAAAATACTTACAGTATAAGTGCCAAGTACCTTCCAATTCCAGGAACTCTACGATTTGTAATAAGTTAAATAATTAGAAAAACTGGGTCAAAAAGAAAAGATATCGCGCCTTCGCGAAAACTTGCTATCTATATATTGATTGTGTTTAATTCAACAGTTTTTTAATGTAAAATTGATTTTAATCAATGAAATCATAAATGAATGAACAAACGTAGGTATATCCCTTATTATTATTACAACTCAACCTGATTGTATTAATTAGAAATTAATCAAAAATATTATTTTGTGCTGAGATAGATAATGGTGGTAGTTGTAGATACTAAATTTGGGTAGGATACTAAGAGGGTGAAAGGTATTAAATGAATTAGTTCATTTTCACCTTAAACCACCCTCTCCCCCATATTCCGTGTGTACCTAACATTGTTAAGTGGCGTCGACAAATCCTTATACTCAAATGGTTAACTCACAGTAATAAACTTACCCTACATCCCTTTATACATATGAAATATAATAAGTAGGGTAGATATCGCTAAATTAATGAGATGTGCTATGTACATATTATGTAGGTATATTTATAATATAATCTGGAAACCCAAAAACTACTATTATTTAATATTACACTACAACATACCCAAGCGCCATAACATTGACATGCACTGGCCAAGTCGTGAGATCCGGAGATGAAAACTCAACTAAGAGCATTCTGAAGTGATACCCGAAAGCACAGGACCGCTTAGCAGATCTACGTAATGACTTTTAGATAAGAACAGCTGAAATCTGAAATCTGGATCTTATTACTTAAGGACTATTCGGTCATCAGAAAACAGCAAGCATACCGATAGAATGTTCAAAATAGTTTGTAAGGGATTGTAATTATTGTTGCACAATTTTACTAATAACTATACAGCAACTTCCACCATCTGATATCCTGGACGTCCCTCTTACACAACACAAAGTTTCAATGACATCGACATTAAAGCGTCAGGAAAATTGTGAGAAGGGTAACTAAAAAAGGATATTTTGACAAACAAGAAAACGCTCATCAGATAACTTGGTACTATCGTTGGTGAGAGTCATAAGTTTAAGAAACATAATTTTTTTTAAATTACAACTTAATATCGTATGAAAATATGAATTACTATAAAATCTAAAAATAAGAATTGCACGAGTTTGTTCACGGAATGGATTTTTTTATGTATTACATATAAAATTTAAATGTATAAAAATATATTTTTTAGATACATTTTAATTTTTTATAAAACGAATATTTGCAAACATTAAATTTAATGTATTTTATATTATATAGACAATTTGTTTTAAAACATACTAAAAGCGCTAAGTAAAAAAGTGAATACATTAAAACTGAAAGCACTTACATCACTTTTTACATATCCATATTTTGGTCCTGGCTTATTAGCCATATGTCTAGTAGCTGTCTTATGAAATTTGAGTTATCTCCGGTTAAAACAAAGCTTTACTCGCAAAACAATTTGTTCAGCAATGTACTAATATTATTACGAAATATAAAAATGTTCATTAAAATTAATTGTGTTCAATTATATCATTTTTAAATTTTCCATGTTGTTGTTCTATAGTCTGAATGCGCCTAAAACAGTTGGCAGTCGGGAGTATCTTATGCCTTACATAATTTCGAAATAACACTAATCTATGACTGCGGATGTGTGTAACTTAGCCAGATATACAAGAAGGAATAGCGACTGTGAGTACAGGTTATCGGATCAATCCTTGTACGTATAAACCTGAGAACGCAGACAGTGTTAATATGTAGGTCGGTGAGATAGTAAAGGTAGCGTAGCGACATTAAGCACATCCGCCAGTACATGAAAAGGTAACTAAATACATAACTTCTTAAACTCACCCCGCTCTTGTGGTTGCGTGGCAGGTAAATGTGGCGAAGGAAAGCTGGAGCCATAACCTCCAACCTCTACTATATAACCTAACCTACCACACCACACCTCCCTTCATCCCTTCTAACTCACACACCCCTTCTATTATACCTACTCAAATATTAGTAGTAGCACTGTATATAGGTATTATATTATACACTGTGATGTAATGATAGGTAGTGTAGACACACATACACAGGGATATATTATTATATTTAATGATTATGAGGATAATCTACATACTAATTTTACGTGTAGGTATATAGTTATTCAAATACGGCATTTTAATTTGACATGTAAGTTTTGATATGTGAAATTCAAAATCCAAAACTTTTGTGATTATTTAAATAAAGGAACATTGTGTAAAAAATTTATTTTATTTATTTGTGTCTTTTTCACTGTACTTTGATCACAATACATACAATTGTATAAAAAATGCATTCAAACTAGTTAAAATCAATAATACAGAAGGCGAGTTTATCGCAAAGGCGCTACCTTTTCCAACTAACGCAGTTTATCTCGTTACTGAATTTCTATTTTTTAATATGATCAAGAAAAATGAATATTAATGTTAACACAGTGAATCTGTCAATGAGTGAGAAATTGACAAAAATACTACTTTTTTGTCTTTAATGCTGATATTTTTTATGGTAATGTTTTTATTGTTGTATAAATTGTTTACTATTTGTTATTTCAAATATTAAAAAAAAAAACAGATTAATAATAGACAATGCGAGACAAAGAGCCCATCTATGGAATGAGGTGTTTACATAGCATGGATTTATTTTTAAATACGTAATAATAATAATAAACACTTTATTGTCAAAAAAATTTTTACAAAAGGCGTACATATTGCCTTGAGGCAATGTCTTCCAATACGTAGCAATATTTTATCTTTTTGTTACTTATCTAATGGAATTTCAATAATATTCTCACGAAGATAATGGAATTTGAAATTGAGATCTGACAGCTTAAACCATATTTTTCGTATTTTACTGGATTTTTCTTTGGGTCTGATGATCCTAATCTTTTTGAACCCAAAACACCCTTACACTAAACAATACATTTGTGTCATGAATGTGGAAAATATAGACTGAGGGATTGAAAATGTGAAAACGAAATTGAAACCGAGAATTCTCAATCGAAAGTCTGAGAATCTACCAAAATAATAAAAAAAAATAATCAAAGATTGTATTTATTAATTAAAACTTTTAATAGAACGTGTTCCGATTGTAATATTATATTCATAAAAGTTGGTCGGCGTGTGTTACAATAATGGTGACGAGGAATCTACTACAGGAATTGTAAAGTTAATACATACAAATCAAGGATGAAATGACTATATAATTAAGTATATTTATACATAAATATCTACAAGCCAGGATACTTATGAAGGACTGTGAAGGATTCAGCAAGATACCTTCTATGACATTGTATGTGTGAGCTTGTAATGTACTAATCCAAGTATTTCTTCCTTCGGGATAAAATACGCTTCTCTTGAAATGCAATTTTATAACTAAGTCATATCTGGCTACGCTCGGTACGTAGTCATAAAATATTATAAAAGAGAAAATCTACACGGATAGTTTGATACCATAATATCATCTCAGAGACTTCCACAAGTGGACTGCTTAATAATGAAACCAGATTTGATAAAGTTGTAAGTCGTTCATCCTTTTCAGGATGGGTGTCATACATGAATAAATATCAAAGCAAATTTATAAACATTTTCGATAGGTATACAGAAATGGTCACAACAGTCTACACGAAGCGAAGGTGTGGTAAGAGCTAGTATTATCGAATAAAAAAGAATGTTTATAGAAAGATATCCAGAAAATAATATATGGTACAAGATAGACTGCCATAGAGGTATTATTTTAGTATTCGCTTCGTTAGATATGAAGCAGGGCAGGTGGCTGAAACCGCGGTCCGGGGATCGGGAGTAAGAGAAGGCCTGAGGTTGCGGTCGGCCGGATACCCGCACATTTGCGGCTCACAATCCCTGAAACTACCAACATTTCACAATGCTGAAATAATATTATAAGTACAAAATACCAAAAACTGAAGACACATAGACTATACAAAGTTTCTTAATATATACATTGGGATTATTAGTACTTACATGAAATATACGACGTGTGAGTTCCAAAATAAAGACGAGAAGCAATTGGTATTTTCTTGCTATGAAATTTGTCCTTTATCTATATTCAGAACACTTAATGAGTAACCAATCTGTATTATTATATATCTTTAAACACACAAGAACTCTAACAAAATAAAATACTAATGGGAATTTAGAGTACTAAATATACCCTTAGATTACTTTATAATAATTCAAAAATAATAATTTCGATTTGTATAAAATCTGCATATTATACGTTGCATATTTGTACATATTATACGTGATAATAACAAAAGTAAAAAGTACCTACTCCGTGATTGATAAAAAATCACTGAATGCAAGCTAGATTACGATGTACCTACTTTAAAATAAATGTCAAAAAAGATAAGGATAAATAGACCACAGGCAAATTTGCTTGTTCATTCATACCACCACAGAATTTCTCAGAAATGAAGTAGCAAACTGAAAATCTGTAAGTATTTAATATGCTAGTTCCTCCTTGTGTCAAAAAAGTTTAATACATCCAGGATAGATGGTATGCCTCAACACTGAATTGAACATCTACCTTTTACAGGATACTTGATAACTTAAGAAGACCAATGTGATATTCGATTAAAAAAAATTGTTGTACTGTTGATATTTGGCTCATATTACAAGTGAGTTTTCTACCCACCGGTATAGACAGGTAAAGAGTGGAATATTTTCAGGATTAAAGTTCGTGTTATAGTGTACGTTGAAATTCACGAAATCATATACAATTGGCCAAACGGTAGACAAAAATAAAAGTGTAAAAATTACACATAGAAAAAATATCAATGTGATTTGAAGTGGAAGCAGATCAGTATCATCGTTCCTCAACAACGATGAACCTACCATCTGCTATATGTTTGGTCTGCATCCCTCCCTCATCTCCTATACCGGCAACTAACACACCTACCTACTCTGAAACATATCTATACTGGTAATCCATTATTAGACGGAAAGTGAAAGGTGATTCCTATTTCCCAAATAACTTAATTGTAATTTGGAAACGTAGTAAAATCTGCAACAAATTAATCAATTTCGCTCAAATCTATCTGAGAGCGCGTTATCGATAAACAATGATGCAGTTGGCAAAAGGAATATTTACTGTTTTTCTATTTATCGAATTCACAACAATCATGACAATACTTTTTTCAGTACACGCTTCAAATAGATTAATTAATTATCAAAGCTGAGATCTGAACGGAAGTGATTATGTATCCACGTTGTACCTACTCTCGAAAGCAAAATTTCAGAGGAAGCTAAAAACCATTACAGTGGTACCTCGACATACGAGTTTAATTCGTTCCGCAACCTTGCTCGTATTTCAAATTACTCGTATCTCAAAGCAAATTTCCCTATTGAAATTAATTGAACTTAAATTTAAATCCGTCCCAGTGTTTTTGAATAAGAAAAATGTATTTATAAATGACAAATATTGTACAAAAACATAATAAAAGAGAATGTAAAGAAATAAACTAGATTTATAAAGTGTTAACTTTCGCTTAATTTTCGTCACCGCTTTTCCATTCACTGGTCTTTGCCTTTTTCGCCACGCTTTTCTCACTTTCACCTGTAGGCCGTTTTAAAAAAACATGTCCAAGGGAGTTTGTTTCTTCCTCCCTTTCAGAATGTTTCCCAAATGAGTTAGGTAAGTGTCATTAAACAGCTCGTATCTCAACTTTTGCTCGTATTTCAAAGGAAAAAAAAATTTCCGGGTTAGTTGGAAGACATCGCATTTTAGCGATAAACTCGCCCTCTGTGCATTGAATTGTATAAATGATATTTTCTATGTTAATTTGTTTTATTGTAAACAATGTACAGTGAAGAATAAAATAAATAAATAAATAAATTTGAGTTCGTCGGTAGCCTGGAGGTAGAGTCTCGGCCTTGTGAACAAGGGGTCCGGGGTTCGATCCCAGGTGCCGGCAGACTCCCCTTTCACGACACAAGCTTTGAGCTTACTGTGAAAGGTGTATAAGGTTGTATTTGGGTTTATAACAAAAACCCAGATATATCTTTTTTAAAAATAAAAAAAAAAAAAAAAAATAAAAAATCGCTCGCTTAACAGCTCGTATCTCAAAAAACTAGTATGTTGGAGCACTCGTATGTCAAAGTACCACTGTATTATGATAATAAGGTTTTCACAAATTTCACTAACAATTTTCAGATTTCTCTGTGATATTAGGTAAACAATGTTTTTGACATTAAATAATAGCCTTTGCGATATACTCGATATAGAAACATATAGGTACACCACAGCTAAAAGGTTGGTGCACTCTGCTATCTTAGTGCCAACACTTATGTATGCAAGTGAGACGTGGACATGGTTAAAGAAGGATGAAAGTGGCATAAATGCAGTGGAAATGAGATCGTTGAGAAGGATGTGTGGTAAAAGTCTGAGAGATCGTGTGCGTAACAGTGATATACGAAAGGAATGTGGAATGAAAGTTGGTGTAGTAACAAGGATGAATGTAAATAAGTTAAGATGGTTTGGGCACGTGGAAAGAATGAATGAGGACAGAATGACTAAGAAGATATATTTGGCTGAGAGGAATGGTGCTCGGAGACGTGGACGTCCGAGGATTAAATGGCAAGATCATTTAAATCAAATCCTACAGGACGGTCACGTGTTGAGCACGTTGAACAGGAGAGCATGCATGAGGAATTGTGTGACAGTGACGGAAGCGAAAGATGTACGCAAGGATAGAAGGAAGTGGCGCTCGATCCTTTCTGCCTACCCCGCGAGGGAAGCGGCGTGATGGTATGTATGTATGATGTATACTCGACCTCTGTATAATGATTGTATTTAATTTGAATAGGTATATACCTTCTATGAAACTGTTTGTAATCAATGTACAGTAAAGAATGAATAAATAAATATACACCTTTATTTCCAGGAACATAAAACGAGGTATGTTAAAGGCGCTACCCTCAAACAAAAGTAGAAAGGGAAAATCATAATAATAACATGATATAGTGGTTATACTACCTATAATTAAAATCAAACATTTACTCACAGGTATTATAGTATGTAAATTGAAATAAAAACTATATAGGTATTAGTAGATACTACATTATATGAGTTCTAAATTCAAGTCAAATGACATTTGATGAAATAATATTCTAATATTATTATTTATTCAAACCGCTCAATATTGAGTGATTTCCCAAATAACAATTATTATGTGTAGCTATAAATTAATTCTTATTATGGAACTGGTAATAAATATTTAATATTAATCGACTAGCTTAAAAGCCTGCATCGTTCATAGAATGGTAGTAAACAGGGCTTTAAAAATTCTATTATTATCAAATTTTTAGAACTTGATAGAGGATTTTCAGGAAATTTCAATTTGTTTTCCAATCCACGCATGTGTAAAGTACGATATTACTTATGTATAAAAAAAATATCAATCTGGCTGTGGAATCTCGGAGAATATCTCGTGCATTTTCTCATACATATTTGTATGCATTTTTATAAGTTTATAAAAAAAAATTAGTAGGAATATTATTTTTTTCTTTTTTTTATGGACATTAGGTACATTTAAATAAAAAATCAAGCTATAGGTACTTAACCTTCATGGAAATTTTAACATAATATATATTGAGCGTATTTCTGAATAACGACATTGTACTCTATCTGTATTCAGAGAATCAGCCGCATGTAATAAACATGCAAGCCGTCCTCTCCGTGTCAACAAATAAATATATATTCATGATGGGTGTCAAATATCGTCGCTGAATTAAAGAAGTAAAATGTCTATGTTTTTAAATATCTGCCGACAACAGAACACTCTAAAACCAGCGGAAAAGAGTGAAAGACCAATTATTTCACGATGTATACCTACATGTTATTTATTAACAAAGATATTAGATACAGGTCGTATGAAAACATTAAATTTCTATAAAATGTTACTTCAACCGTCTCAGTCCGAATCGCAATAATATTAGTGTCAAGAGTAAATAAGATGTCCGATTAAATTAATTGGGAAAAAACTAATTTTCTTTATTAAGTTATTTTATTTATTCATTCTTTACTGTAGGTACATTGATAAAAAACAATTACATAAAAGGTATACATTCAAATCAAATACAATCAATATACAGAGGGCGAGTTTATCGCAAAGGCGCGTTCTCTTCCAACTAACCCACGTTATCAAGATAAATTTAACTCCAGTGCAATAATAATCCTAATTGATATTGAAATTTAATACCTATGCTGTGTTGTAATGAATGCATCCTGTTACTAAGTACGAGAATATATACACATTTAATACTCTTATATAGGTACCTAATACGAGTAGTGTGTTAAATACGGTGGAATGGAATGGATGGTGCAATCCAGGTATTAATGTCAGAATCTATTAAGTTTGTGAACGCAGTAGGTACCTACATATTATATGCAGCCATAATCGCGAAGACAATGCTTCATTAATTTTAGTCCTGTCTAACTATATGTGTCTGAAGTTAACTCTAATCAAATTAAATTAATACCTTACTCAAAAAACTTTTTTTTTTAATATGCACCTTTGTATCTCACCTTTCATAGTAAGCTAAAAAACTTATGTCGTGAGAAGGGGGTTTGCTGGATCGAACCGCGCAATTTTTGTGAATGAGACCGAGACTCTACGTGACTCCAGGCTACCGACAAACTCATCACGGTAAATTTTCTCAATATTTGCAGTGTCGGGATGGTTGTTACGTATTTGCGGTTTAATGTGACTTGTTTGACGTAATCGGTGTTTGTTTGATGCGGGTCCAGTTTATCTTGGGCTTGCGGTGAATGTAGACTACTTTTATTTTAAAAAAATCTCTCATTCTTTGATTTACATTAATGAGTGAATGATTCAGACACGCTTTTAATACATAATGCTTATTATTTATTTTGCCAATATTCTGTTTGTGTCTCTGATAAATAAATATTATGCAGAAAGGTTATTCTACAATATTTGACATCAACGTAACGATTGATCCAAAATTCTTTTTTTCAAATTATATTAGGTATATGTTCCGCGGTTTATATGCGCAACACATATGATACACTAACCTATAAAGAATAACTTATAAATCAAGCATAAGGTTGCGAGTGAGATATCACTTCAACGATTATGGCAGTATTTGTGGGTAGGCACACTTTACTGATAAAGTTCATACGTTATATAATAACAGTAAGTTACTTACTATAAGATGGATATACATATAATATAATATAATATAATAATACGGAAACTCTTATCCATATTAATATTGTTCCATATTAATGGGTTTGTAGGTAGGTACGCACTTACCTAATACTGTACCTACTTGTTGTTTTAGAGATATCTATATTAGGACAGAAACCATCACAATGTTAATATGCTTGATCCATATAAATACATGCCCCACTTGTGGGATATGCCGTGCTGATATGGTATATATGTCTATAAATATCATATATTGTGATTATTGAAACTGCATTATTGGAACTGAGTATTTACATTACCTGTGAATAGGTCCCCCACCCTTTTCTATAAGTGTTCGAATGTCCTGTAAAAGATAGTATTCATCACGTAAAAAATAATATAAATTCAATTTTTCTTGTTATGAATGTGATTGTGTTAATATAGGAGATGAATGCTTTTTGTGATTGTGTGAAAATGTGGCAAGTACTATCAATGTGTGGGGTGGGTAGTCAACTAATTCGCGCCATTGCGTCCCTATATACAGGAAGTTCTGCGTGTGTTAGAGTGAACAATAACCTGTCGGAATGGTTCACACTGACAAAAGGAGTGAAACAAGGGTGCGTTATGTCGCCATGGCTTTTTAACCTATACATTGATCATTGTATTCGTCCATTGAAAGAAATGAATGTAGGTGTTGATATGAATGGGATGAATGTAAGAGCGTTAATGTTTGCCGATGATTTGGTATTGATGGCTGAAAGTGAAAGTGATCTACAGCGAATGATGACGTGTGTGTATGACAATTGTGCGATTAATGGATTGAGAATGAATGCAAAAAAGACAAAAATTATGGTGTTTGAAAGAGGAAGTGAGAGAACAGTATGCCAGGTGATGATTGACAACGAAGTGTTAGAGCAAGTTGACGAATGTGTGTACTTAGGTAGCTTGTTCACGAGAGATGGGAAGTGTGAAAGCGATATTGAAAGGAGAAAAGTTGCTGGCAATAAGGTAAATGGTGCAATCCGACCAATAATTGCAAATAGAAACATATCCACCACAGCTAAAAGGTTGGTGCACTCTGCTATCTTAGTGCCAACACTTATGTATGCAAGTGAGACGTGGACATGGTTAAAGAAGGATGAAAGTGGCATAAATGCAGTGGAAATGAGATCGTTGAGAAGGATGTGTGGTAAAAGTCTGAGAGATCGTGTGCGTAACATTGATATACGAAAGGAATGTGGAATGAAAGTTGGTGTAATAACAAGGATGAATGTAAATAAGTTAAGATGGTTTGGGCACGTGGAAAGAATGAATGAGGACAGAATGACTAAGAAGATATATTTGTCTGAGAGGAATGGTGCTCGGAGACGTGGACGTCCGAGGATTAAATGGCAAGATCATTTAAATCAAATCCTACAGGACGGTCACGTGTTGAGCACATTGAACAGGAGAGCATGCATGAGGAATTGTATGACAGTGACGGAAGCGAAAGATGTATGCAAAGATAGAAGGAAGTGGCGCTCGATCCTTTCTGCCTACCCCGCGAGGGAAGCGGCGTGATGGTATGTATGTATGTATGTATGTATATGTTTCAGTATGATTGATATGTTTGTGAGATGTTTGCCCTAGAACAGGTTATACCTAGTTGGGCAGCATCAATGAAAATATGTATAGATTTGTTATTTATTGGTGTAATAAAATAAATTAAAAAAAAAAAATCAGCGATAAAATATACCACTTAATATGATTTTGCAATAATTTGATAATTCTATATAACAATACATTGACTATTTGATAAAAACTTAAATTTAGGTATCCTTCTTATAGAGACAAGTCTCGTGTAAAAAAGGGTGAATGTCTTAACTTTAATTGACACAGAGAAAACGGTTTGCACGCTTATCAAATTTAGTTGGTCAGCTGGTTACTCACTTATAGAAAATGGCGTGATGGTGTGTACATATTATTATTATTTAGCAATACCTACAAAGTTTTATATTATAGAGTACCTACCAATAGAGTAGAATAATAAAGCGTAACAAAACAAATTAATAAAGGTATTTGGGAATAAAATCAAATTTCATTAATAAGTTATTTGTAATAATTAACCGTCACAATTAACTATCAACGTAATTATTACTATGAATAAATAATATTATTACATATTATTATTAAATAAATAATTTGAATTGAAAACAATTCTATTTTATACGTACCTACACATACACAATGTACCACAAAACATTTGTAGGTACTTATTTATATATAAACTCACTAGGCCTGCAAATTATTTATTTTGTACACAATAGCCATAGAAGTCACCCACTCATTTTTGTTAGTTGTGTGTCGTGTAAAAGGCAAATATTCCGAAAATATAGTTTCTGTTGACATTAATTATTATTAATTTTACAACATCCCTTTTTAAAAACTCTGTGCTACTTGACGCCCATTTCCTTTTATTTTTTATTTTTGTCAATGGCCCACTATATTTTCATGTTCTTTTTCTATAATGTAATGTTAACTGAATATGATTGACTCATTTCATGTTGTTGTATTTTTCTTTCTTTTGTAGACTTGTGAACGAGCTGATTTATAAGTAATATCCGCAAACTTCACTGGTCAATTATAGATTAAATATATTTATTTGTAATATGTACTGAATGACTGTATATTTTGCTTGGATAATCAATAAAATAAAAATTTGTATACTCATATAAATACTCCTCGTTGTTTATTGAAAATTTGACAAGACTATACCTACTATTAAATTGACTTTAATCCATTGATTTTTTCTCTCATATGAATTATGTATGTAAATAGGTATATAACATGTAAAAGGCTAGCGCCGTGAATAATAAATAAATAAATAAATATCGTATTTAAGACATTTCAATTTAGAAATGAAGAATGTATGTATACCCACGACATCGCATGTTAAGGTTAATCTTAATACACAATATGGATGTTGCCGAGAGATAAATATACTGGTAAACACATATTATAATATGTGTACAGATTGCTTTCAAATTAAAAGCTCGTCACATCCAATATCCACGAGCGCTTAGGGCTCTATCTACCATCCTACATATATATTAGCAGCGGCGTGCCTGCCATATGCAAAATGCAACGCACACCCTAAAATATTTTTTTAAATTGTATTTTTAACATTAACCTTGTTTTGAATCCTCCACCACGACAACGAAATAATGTACATGTAACCCTATTCAACTAATGTAGTCGATTTTAATTAAAGTTTTGAATATCGAATGAAACACAAATTTATAGATAAATTGGAGTTTTAAGATAATAATAATAATAACATTTTATTATCCAAAAAATCATGAGCAATTGGCGAGCTTGTTGCCTGGAGGCAATATCATCCAGCTCACCAAAATAATGTGTGATATTATGTTGACAATGTGTAATTAATACTAAATGTGAACGGTTAATACTAAACATAATTATAACTAATTACATTCTTACTCCTAAGTAGAACATTATTTGTGTCATTTCTTGTAATATGTGAATATAAAAAGTACACTTCATTTATAATATTGATAGGTTGAGGTTTAGTTGACCGCTGAAGATTTAATTTGTAGTGTTCTAATCTATCACCCCATGAACACTTCTGATTTCTTAATCGAAAATCTAGGGTAATTGATGAGTACCTTGAAAAAATACGTACTTAAATAATTTGTAAATCTACATATATTATATTATTCTCAAGGCCATCCACTCTTACAAGTGAAATAGTACATTTTTATATAGCATGACTGATGTAAAAAGTCTAGTCCCGCCACTGCCGACGTTAGGTATATCCGAATGTATTTTTACTATAATTTTCCGCAGATATTCCCCATGACGCTGAAAAAGTAATAAGGATTTAAAAATATATAAATTCTCCAACCAAGACGACTACAGTGGGATGTGAATATAGATGTGAATGTCTCGTATGTGACCCGAATACTAAATCGAAATAAAAAAAATAACCATAATATACCTATACCTACTATTCTACGTGTAGATAGATATACAATAACGTACAGGATCCACGAGGAGATACAAGACCATTTGTTGGGTCGATGGGGTGGGATAGAATAGGGAGTTGTGGGTTAGGGTACAGGGAGGATATGGTTAGCTGTCGGCATCTGAGCATCGTCTGCCATTATTGTACCAACCATATACATGCATACATACTACATAATATACAATACATATGTGCCAAAATCACTTATCATTATTATACATGTTATGTTAACAGGCAATACTTTAACAAGTAAAAATAATAGATAATAATGTATAGTTAGTACACAATGATTTTATTTCATTCTAAAACGTGTAGAGTCACAGACTTTCAAGTGAAAGGTTCGTGGTTTGAATATTGCTACTGACCTACTATACTAGTTGAAGTATTCAGTTTGGATTTAGATTCATTATAAAATCAAGATGTATCTTTATTTAAATAATCTACAATGCTTAATTTATCGTCACAATTTTACAACATTTATTAATATTAAATTTTATTACCAAAGCGTCGATCGAGAATGCGTTTCTAATTTAACATTATTACAACACTGAATTACTGTTTTCATGCTATTAGCGATAATAGAAAAAGAAAAACAGGGGAATACTTAACGTGACTTGAAGATACATGTTCTTAATAATGAGAACTTAATTGTGTCATGTTGGTAGACGTATGTATGGAAGTTTATGAGAGGGTTGTCAAGCATCGCAGTAACGGTAGATTAGGTAATCATTTTATTTCATTTGCGGCTTTGTTCGTCGTTGGCCGAGCGTTGCATTGCAATCGCTACCAGAAGATAGCACGTAGCGCGAAAACTTCGATTTAGGAAAGTACCACTCTTTTTTTAAAAAAAAGATATATCTGGGTTTTTGTAATAAACCCAAATCTTTCTTACCTAAAAAAAATTTAATGATGCATAGTTAATGCACAAGAGGTGAGCGGTTCGATCCCAGGTGGCGGCAAACTCCCCTTTCACGACACAAGTTTATAGTGAAAGATATGTAAGGTTATATAACAAAAACCTAAATACACTTCTATAATGTATATTTTTTAGTAGGTAATCAATGAAAGTATATAGAACTTTAGAATTATTAAAAAAAAATAAACGGTGTAGGTAATAGAAATATTATTTTATATGAAATGGTTTTAATTAAAAATGCAATAGGTACACGTGGACTGTCAATTGGTTGATAATGACGAATTTAAAATAATGACTCCAGAATAAAATGAAAACAAAGAACAATAATTTAATTAAATCATAATTCCAAAACCTGTATACGTGGGTATTAATTATGGAAAAACTCGACACACATTAGTGATCATTTACCTTTCGATTAATTAATCAAATAAATGTTTATTTGACTTCCTTTTTGAGTTTGTATTTTTATAATTATAACCTTTATAGTCATTGAATCGTAACCCACCGCCATGAATGAAAACTAGAATGCGTTTAAATATATTTGTATACATTTTCAAAATAATACATCTTGTAACCAAATTATAAGAGAATAATAAAATAAAACCAAATGTAGAAACCAAGAAATTGCTAAAAAAAAAATCAATTCAAAAACGTTAATATTTTCATATACCTACCTATCTATTCGTACGACTAGATAAACGGTGTGCAAACGTACAGGTTATCCTCTACATGCCAATAAAAAATACATTCAGAATGGATGGCATACCTCATCGCTAAATTAAAAGGTCAAATGTCTTTGAACTCGACTTGAATATCTCATTGTATTTTGTGTTGTATTGATAATATTTTATTATTACTTCCTAAGCGAGACATAGAGATTTTTGAGCAAGACCGGGTGGATAAAGGTAGTATTCAAAATATTTTTAATATACATTTCCAATCACAGTTTGGCATAAAATAGTGAAATATAATGTAACAATACATTTTGCATTACTGGAATGGTTCGAAATTAATCCAGAAATTTAAATTCCTGAATGTTGGGAATACCTGCTGAACATATTATTATACGTATATATTATAAAGGTACGGAAATGTATTAAAAAATATTTGTGCAAATAATTTGATAACTGGTTCACGTAGATTCAGTCAAATAAAGTATGTGGGTAAATTTATACTGTACTGTTTATTCAATTTATTCATGATAATAAATTAAAGTTATTATTTTTGTTTATTTATCAAAGTATATTATGATCTCTTTTTTTAATACGCATACCGATATGCTGGGCGAATCAGCAGAAATAACAAGTTCTGTTCCAACGAAAGGGCTTTGTTTGTTGATTCTGTATTTTTTACTTTATTTGGTTGTTTGTGTACTTGTTTGTGAAAAACATGTATATAAAAATTTGTTGATCTACGATGTTGAAATGAATGAGTATAAACTCCTGAAATGAAACGGTTGCTAATTCATGCTATTTCTAGATGGGTCAAGGCTGAATGTTAAAAAATATACAATGAAAGTCAGTCAAAAGATCGAATATACTTGTTCACGAAAACCTGAAGATTTTGTAGAGTACTTGTTAATAAAATTATGACATTAAAGAGTTCGAAATGTCGTGTATAGAGTATACGGAAGACACATAATAATATAAAGGACATTTTGAATAAAATTATATCCGTGATAAATTAATATAACAAAATTAATATAACCTAACCATTCACGTATGTAATGTTGTCTCTATTTACCATAGGTACTGGTATCTTATATCAGCTATAGCGTAACGCGATTCCGTAAATTACTTGACTTCACTTTTTAGAGGGACGCTGCGACGCGGACGCTCGCGAAAATTGCTGCGAGATTCGATCCTGAATCACAAACCCCAAATAATACTACTAGTATATCGCCACGATATATCCCACAGTTGAGGTATCTCACGAGCGTCAACTACCCCGATAAAATCAACCCAAGCACGCTTCGTCGAGCATAAATATGTAAGTGATCTATCTACCTATGACTACATTCCACATACATACGTTCCATTTCTGATGCCAGGGTAATCAAAATATCAAAATACAAAAGCGCTTCACCGTACCAACCCAGGTATTTTGAAAGCGGGGTGAATAAACCTTTTATAAAATCAGCCTACTAATCCAACAATACTGATTTGTTTATAAATATACAACACATATTTATAAACATTTTGCTAGAAAACAAAATGTGCTAAAAGAGATATCTTTTTTATAAAACATAATTAGTGGAGCTTAATTGCGACTTTATATCGTCAAATCAAAAACATGATTATCATCTACACTTCTTAGTAAGTGCCTAACCGTTCTCAGATAATCCATTGTGTCAAAAAAACTTTATTCTACTTTATATAACAAACCTTTCGAATTTCAATTTGGTGGCATCACCATCCATCGACAAAAACTTAAGCACTGTACTATGCCATCATAGCATATCCCAAAGCCAGCTGCACAGTCGCATGTAACAAACGTCCTCTGTATACAAACAACAAATTCAGGATAGATAAAAAAAACAGACATTCAGGGTAGGTGGCACACTTCATTACTGAATGAATAAATAAATAATTATTATTATTCCTTTTATGAAACCATAATTGTCTGTAGCATTTTATTAATATTCCATATACACGTATTTTGTACCTATACAAGTTTGTAAAGAGAGCATTGGTTTCTTTGTACATACTTACTTTCTGTACCTATTCACTTCAATAGGCGGCGAGAGCAATCGATCGCTTTGATTTTTTTTCAAATCCAAATCAGATATTCTGAACTACAGCCGTCTCGTTTTCCGTTCCTGTTTCTTCAAAGGATACAAAAATAATTATAATTACATAAGATCGGACTAAAATATTTGCGCGGGGATGTATAGGTAATGGTTAAAAACGTTGAAAAATCAGACTCTGAAGTGACCGTGCAAAATACATTTGATAGGGTTATTATACAATAACGAAGTTAGGTAGATACATTATTTTAATAGTACAGTATTATGTACCTAGACGTCCCCCTCACTTTAATTGCATTGAAGGGTCAACATAAGGCCGATGTATGGTCGTTTGTATGATAGTAGTGGAGGGTGTCGAATACGTGACACACGTGACAGAGCAACATAACAGCAACCACTGCCTGTCTGGAGAGCTCCACTTAATTGATTAAATAATTCGGTCATTACTTTCATACAAGCGTGAAGGGAGCACACTTTATACATAAAACTTATATCTAGATACATACATATATTATAAATGTAGTTATGTGCAACACCCACGTCAGTGCACCCCGGATTTTAAATGTTGGGGTATCAAAATAAACATGACAATAAAACACGGGTTTAAAATGTAATTATATTATATGAGATTTTAGGAATTCTGTACTAGTGTAAGTATTTCGTAAGGCTGGTTTGGGTACCGGGGCATTGTGGAGACATGGGCAACGAAGCTGCTGATGAACTTGCTAGAACTGGCGCTGAGGAACCACCAATAGGTCCTGAGCCCATATGCGGATTACCGCTTAGCACTATCAGGCTTAGTCTAAGAAACTGGGCCATGGACCAGAGCCACGAAATTTGGTCCAATTGTATAGGGTTGAAACACGCGAAGGAACTAATGATAGGGTACTCGCGGAAGTTCACCACAGAAGTTCTAAAACTTAATAAAAAACAAATAAGGATTCTAACCAGGACCTTGACGGGACACTGCAGACTACGGAAACACATGACAAAAATAGGACTGTCAGATAACCCAGTCTGCAGATTTTTTTCAGAGGATAATGAGACACCTATCCACATCCTCTGTAACTGTGACGCACTCGCTCGCAATCGAAGTCACATCCTCGGAGGACCACTGCTGGACTCGGAGGAAGTGAGGCTTCTCACACCAAGACAAATCGTGAGCTACATGACCCATGTAGGTCTTGAGAGTGAGATATGACAAAGAAGGATGTCACAATAGATCTACTATGGTCGCGGTGACACAAGGGATACAAGGTCCCTTGACCTTCACTTTAAAAAAAAAGTATTTCATTTACAATAAACGAGCTATTGCTTAGTAATAAATAAATGAATAAATTATGTTTTTCGGATACCTCAAAATTGTACAGAAAAGAGTTACAAATTCTTTGCCATAAATGTGTGCATCTAATGTTCACAGTACAGAATGTGTAGATAGATAACTATTTGAATATCAAATCGGAATTTCAACCTAATCAAATAATATATTCAATGCTCACCTATTTCATCTTATACAATTTTACAGAATCAGACAGTCAATACATAACATGTTAACATTATATATACTCAACAACGGACCAGTTACGATTACAACTTTACCGAAAACGTTAAAAAAAAGTCGAACAAAGAATCAAAACCAAAATCACCCAAAATCATAATCACAACAATCTCCAGAGTAAATAGAATGTTTTCACTCGCTGACCAACCCCACACAACGATATTATATTTATCTAGTACTTTTTTCTGAATTGCGAATCCAGAAAACAAACCAAAACAACATACATATTTGCAGTAAATGTGCAAAGCATTTGTATTTTAAAAGCAGATAAGTGTGGCATCAAGATGAACACTTTGGAATTTTGGATCTCCTGTTAGAAAACTTGAGATAATAATACTCAAACAAATATGTGTGTGCTATGACCATAAGGTACCTACACATTTATAGAAAAGTACGACAAAGGATCATTCACTATTTTTCTTAACCCAGTAACAAGGGTGGCAAGATGGTTTAATACTTAACCATTAGTAGTAAAATACTTAACCATTAGTAGTAAAAGTAGATATGAAAAAGTCTAGTCCTGCCACCTGACTATAATTAGTGCAATGATGTCCCTCTCCTGGGTTTAATATAATTGCGCTGGTTTATATAGGTGACGTGTCACGTGAGATCCGTTATATTATTATTATATCTTCTAAATCCTAAAAGGGGATAAACAACACGTCAATGAGAGGTTACTTTACTACTACTCGGGAGAGGAAGGGGACAGAGTGAATAACAATATACTATATAACTCTCCATACAGCACAGTGTACGGTGTAATAGAATATAATAAAGGGTTTGTTCTCATGACATATCGCATACAATAATACTATAAAGACATATACCTACACTAGCCTAGCTACTTGTTGGCATATATAATATGTATGTAACTTTATCTGCATGCTAACGGTTGTAATAACAAAGTTGTTTGAATATACGAGTATGCGATGCAAAATTATTTATACCTACACAATAAGTGAGACAATGATAAATTAAAAACAATGCATGTAAAACGATTAGAATATTACACAAAGTAGCTTTTAATAAGTTAATTCAAATTTTTATTCTATTCTAAATACTATTTTTTTTTAATAAACAATTGATCGCGTTGAACTCGACAATATCTAGGCATTGGCTTCTTTGAAAATCTGACTTGCAATTTACACACTGAAGAAATAGCCTGTATGGCTGTTTTATTTTCAGTCTAACAACTGATTGCTGACGATAAGTTCAGTTTCATTAGATACTTTTTGTTTACTCACAGTAAACACACCTATTGCTTATTGTAAGACTGTATGAGGTCTATTTCTTATTCAGATTTACCAAAAAAATTACATCCAATCTTATTATAAATGGCTGCAATTGGTCAACTTAAGATATATCTGGGTTTTGTTTGTTATAAACCCAAATACAACCTTATTCACCTTTCACAGTAAGCTACTAAAAGCTTGTGTCGTGAAAGGGGAGTTTGCCGGTACCTGGTATCGTACCACGGACCCCTTGTTCACGAGGCCGAGACTCTACCTCCAGGCTACCGACGAACTCGTAAATAAATATCAATTACTCAGTCAGTTATAATGAGACCCTTGTACCGTTGTTGTTAGTGTTAAAATAATAATACAAGATAACGAAATTGGTTTTAATAATACCGCTGACACAAAAAGAAACTTGAAAAATTAAGTGAGCACCCTTTAAGCAATTCCATATTATCATACATATATAGAGTAGTAGAGTGGTACTCCCACCCCTCGTGGCAATAAAATGGGATATTTTACGTTCACTCAGGGGAATTGTGCGCTTCCCCTTTTAAATAAAACAATTCAGTTGCGCTTTGCGCCCCTAACCCCCGGAATATTATATGTGTATCCCACTCCTTCTCATCGTTCTGCTCTCCTTTCCCCTTCCCACCACTCGCTACTCTGTCCGATGTTGCTAATGGAGGTAGGGTGACCTCCAAACACCACATCCACCCCACCTGACTACCGAAATGTACATACCTAGTAACTTGTACCTAGTACCAACTCAAACCGAGAGACAGCTCTTCTTGTACAAGCGAGAACGAAATAAGGGGATGAACACACATAAATATGTTACACACTCAATTTAGGGGACTTATTCTCAAACTATTTTCCTCAACGAATATTAAACTTTTTATACTTATTTATTTTTTCATTATCTACATTTATCTAAACCTAAACACATCATGAGTCCACTTTGGAACACATTAATATTAAGACGCATTACATCAACATATGGATATTTCTATAACACGGAATAATAATTATTTTAAAAAAGGATAAAAACAAAAACACTGTTTTTGTTTTTATCCTTTTTATCAAGTTTTTCATTTGAATTAGGTACATAATCTTGAATAATAATTGTATCGTTTCGGACGAAGAGAGTTATGTCTTATTTTTCTTCTTTTTCTTAAATTTTCTACACTTTTTATATATATAGGGTTTGTATCACATTTACTAGAATTTAACATCACCATTTTAGCGTGGATTTTCAAAAAGGTTTATTAAAATATGTAGGTAGTTCAAGAATAAACGGCGCTAGGCCTTTGACAATAAATTCATTGCTACAATGTTCCCATTTATGATACAAATTTATTTGAAATGAATCCTTTGTTATCATAGAATATTTTAAAAGCTTTGTTGTCAGTTTCAGTGGCCGTGGTCAGGAGCTTATTAACAGCATTTGACCATAAAGTTCTGTAGTAACACAGGAACTTCACAAAGGTTAAACTTAAAATCACGACTGCGGGTGAAGGGATGCGAATTTATTTTGAAATCAAAATCCAATTTTATCCCGTGGAGCACCCGGTAAAGAATTGGTCTCCCACTCTTCTCCATAAGTTTTCGAGTGTCCTGTAAAAGGCAGGTGTTCGAAAAAATAAGACATTTTACATCTTAAATTCGGCGATGAGCTTTGCCACCCATCCTGAATGTCTTAATTTTATATTGGCACAGAGAAGACGGCTTGCATGTTTTATATGCAGCTGGTCTGCTGGCTACCCCACTTGTGGGATATGCCGTGATGGTATAGATAGATAGATAGACAAAATCCAATCAAAAGAACCAATAGATTATACATGAAAATACAAAATTACTACACACCTATAGGTACTTTATATTAATCAAATTTTCATTTCGTTTAAAATTAACACTGACAGTTATGCAGTTTGATTTATATACAGAGTACCACAGATCACAAAATAACACTAAAAAATAGTTAAAATCCTTATATACTGTTTTTTTATTAGATACAATATTTTCACATCGAGGTACACTTTTTTACGAAAAATATATTTCAATACCTTAATACGAGTGAAATGTAAATACACAGTGAGAGAAAAGTCCTTCTTTAAAGATAAATCTAGACAACTTTTGAAATCAAATACACCTCTTGAGACAATCAGATTAAATAAAAATGCGTATTATGAAAGTAAGATAGGTCGGTAGGGAAATTCTAACCAGAGAATTATCGTTCAGAAATCCAAGACCTTAACTTCGTATTACTACTATACATATTGCGAGGGAGGAAGTACTACAGAAACGAAATGGATTACTACATAATATGTGAAACATACCAATTACTTATTATTGAAAATCTAATAATATTTTATGTAATGTCGAAAATTCGAGATTTTTATTCACGCGCTGTATGTTTTTATATGTTGATGATATAAATGTAATCGTAAAATTATTATTATGATTATGATCAAAGAAATCTCTCCCCAATGGAAAATAGGAAGGGTGCCGTCGCCACTGTAGTGATACACACACACACACATAATACACATTGTGGATTAATAATAACAATAATAAACACCAAAGCAAAAAAAAAAACGTTTAATTTCATTTGCAACATGTTTTATTATATATCTATGTACATACGTTGTAGTAGAGAGGACGAGGGGACACACTGTAACTGATGTTATTAGAAGTATTATTTTTTCGAACACCTTTCATTGATGTGATATGACGCTTGTACAGAAAATAAAATATTATAATAATGTACCTATCAAATATTATACGAATTTAGGGGCAGCTATCTAACAGTTACGTACTACATACATACTATAATATACCTACCCCTCAGCAGTGTTCATTCAAACAATATAAAATCAAGAAGGGAAGGTTTTTATTCCATCCCCTATCCCGCACATTATCATTTATATTATATTCAAGCACCCCCTTTCAAATTCGTAACACAAATAAGTATCAAAGTATCTTGGCGTAAATAGAGTGACCACATATTAAGAGTAGGTTTTACGTAAAAATAATATACGTAATATTATTACTTTATCAGTCGTTGACGAGATTCGAACGAATAAAATAAAATAACTTTTATCCCGTGGAGCACCCGGTAAAGAATTGGTCTCCCACTCTTCTCCGTAAAAGGCAGGTGTTCGAGAAAATGAAGACATTTTACATCTTAAATTCAGCGATGAGGTTTGCCACTCATCCTGAATGTCTTGATTTTATATATGGCACGAAGAGAACAGCTTGCATGTTTTCTATGTGTAACTGATCTGCTGGCTACCCCACTTGTGGGATATGCCGTGATGGTTTAGTTGTATAGTAGTAACTTCTTGAATAAATACGATGAAGCTTGCTTAATACCACCTATTTACTTTATTTATTTTTTTATTCATCTTGCACATCATCATTCACGTAACAAAATCAAATATATTTATTATGGATAATATATATTTGCAACAACAATTATCTATTTATAATTAAACAGTAGGTAAAACATAATTCATTCGCTCAAATTTGAGCAGAGCTCGAGCTTTGAGGGATCAGTTTACATAAGAATGTGACGATATGTAGTGACGAGATTATCACTTTATAGTGATTTTTCACACTATAAAGTGATAATCTCGTCTCGGCAGTAGAATAAACCAGGATGGACGCTCCAAAGCAGAAATCGTAAGCAGAATAAACCAGGCAAGGATTGCCTTTAACAAAAAATCGAAGATATTGGAATCCCCAAATATTGACTTAAGCGTAAGGAAGAACCTTACTAAAGCCTTTGTATGGAGCATTCTGCTTTATGGTTGTGAGACATGGACCATCAGCAAGAGTGAAAGCGGATGGATGGCGGCCTTTGAAATGTGGTGCTACAGACGCATGCTTAAGATCCATTGGTCGGAGCACGTCGAAAATGAAGAAGTATTAACCAGGGTAGGCGAAAAAAGGCAACTCCTTAAGAGAATCAGCCAACAACGAGCTAACTGGATTGGCCACAACATCAGGCACCCAGGACTACTCATAGCCATCGCGGAGGGTAAGACCGACGGGACAAATGGCAGAGGCCGACCAAGAGACGCATATATGGACCAACTGAAGAGTGATATGAACTGTGGCTCGTACGTGGAGCTGAAAAGACTGGCGGAGAATAGAGACGAATGGAGAAGAAAAACCAAACTCGTTGCAGACCAATCCAATGGATTGTAACTCATTATATATAGTGATTTTTCTATCTAATAACCTATCATGTATGCAAGGACGTATTTATTAAAGATTATCTCTAGAGATTAGGGGAGAGAGGCGTAATAGTTTCAAAAATCTCTTCAAATTTCTGTACCATCAAGATGATATCGTGCTAATGCGGTAATCCGTAGACCTACAACCTACAACACGCAATTAATATAATTAAGACATGGTTTCTCTGAATATAAGAACGGAACACAATCATGTTAAATAATTTAATAGAATGAGAATAATAATAATAATATTATATTGTTATAATGGTTACTCTAAATATTCCCCTCAGAATGTAATTGGCAACAAAAAAGGGGAGCGAGAGAACAATAGGTACCTTCTAACAGAGGCTAAGCTGTACATCTTTTTATTATACGTATTATTATTATTATTATTAATATTACAACTAGACTTTAATCCTGTTTCTCTCAGAGAGCAGTGAATAATGAATACATGTCCGATGAATAAAAAGCATGCTAAGAACACCTCAAGTAATCTTCTCTTCAAATTTCGAGTGTACTGTAAAAGGCAGATGTTCGTCGTAATACAACCCGTTTATTTTTGTCATTTCGTATTGTACGTAAGAAGTTTAACATCTTTAATTCAGTGACTGTCTTAAATTTCTATTGACAAGAATTAAAAACTGTTTATCATACGCAGTCAGTCCGCTACCTACATCGGCTACATGTAATGAACTAATAAAATACATGCGGTTACTCTAATGACTTCACAACTTTAGTGGCATTCCGAGATGGTACAATTAATGATAGAAAGGGAAGTAAATGAGTAAATATATAAAATGTTAAGTAATTAGTAAGGTACGTATAAAGATTAATAATGACTTGATAATTCGCAAGGCGTCTCTCTCACAATCTATAACAGAATGCAAGACTTATAGAATTCTACTACGTGTAGGTACACCAACACAATAAAGTTCAGTATCAAGTATAGTATTCCTTGAATAGATTTAAGTGGTGTTTGCTCTATATTTTTCGTATTTACAGATCTCAGCCCACGGCAGTTGCTCACACAGATCTCACTCACACACCCATCAGACACCCTTACTACAAAAGAGGGTCAGATTATATCTACTATGAATTGATAATAATAATAACAATACGGTAAACGGTTCAGTAATTGACGTTTCAAGAAATCTCATTGAAAAATTTACAATTATTCTATACCTACTTCACACACGGCATATCTCTCAAGTGGGGATGTCAGCGGATTAGCTGGATATAAATGAACAAACAGATCGTTCTTTTTATATACCTACCTACCATAAAAATAAAACATTTATAATATTATGTGGCATTCACTTGCATTTTACATTTAAGGATAAAAATCTTTATTGCACAAAAATAGTATACAATAGAAAAAAACATTACTAATGAACACATAATTTTGTGCTATGGGCGAGTTTATCGCAGATGCGTGATATCTTCCAACTAACTCATCACAATATCATCGATGAATTATTGACAGTGTAAATACGAGGTTTTCTACGAATACCTGTCGCTTATAGTACATTCGAAAACTGAGTGATTGACATATTTTTTTTTAATTATATATTATTTATTGCCAATAAATTCTTAATTCTTAAGACAACAAGACTGGCGTACATTACATATTGTAGGTACATCGTTTTTATACAAAAATGCTAGATAATTATTTTCTAAAAGTTTCAATGCTCATATTACAAATTTGACCAAAAACCAAGGGTGAGTATTAAACCTGTCAGTCATTGTAATATTTCCCTGCAGAGTAATACTGTAATAATAAAATAAGTGGCGGGATTATTCAGACACTCCCTGACAACTCACCCCGACCCATTAACCATACCAAACTCTCTCTCTCTCACACACACACATACACACACACACAAAATCTGAAAATAATCATTTAGGGGAAGAGATTTTCATAAACCGAAAATATTTCGACAGCTACACATTTTTACCTAATTTAAATGTCTTTTTGTATCAACATTTTAATTTCTATGATATCGAGTCTATCACTACATGCGAGGAAAATAAAAAAATATATTGTGTAGGTGTATAGAATTGTATTTGGGTTTATAACTTTTTTTTGTTTTTGAATTTTTATATTCTGTAATTTTATTTTTAAATTTTAATATCTTTTATATAATTTCCTTTACATTGTCTTTTATATGTTTTTATATCATTGACATTTGAATATGTTTGTGTTATGTTTTCGATTTAGTTGTTGTCAAAATTGTTTATATATATCATGTAATAAGGGTTTTTGCCGTAGGATGAATAAATAAATAAATATACAACAAAAACCCAGTCATATCTTATTTATTCATTCTTCACTGTAGGTACATTGATTAAATACAATTTCATAAAAGGTATACATTCAAAATTAAAAGGAATAATTATATTGAAAAGGGGTTGGGGGGGGGGTAGGAGTGATGGGTTTCAAGTTTCAGAGTTCAGAATTCTTATTATATCTTTATTTAAAAAAAAAAGACTTAAATGTGATGCTAGAAAAGAATACCGCAGATAGCTACCATAGATACAGATATATCTCTACGTTGCAATAATATGGCATCAGACAAAACTTCTTCGTAATAACTTCCCGAAGAATTCTTCAGTACTTTGGACACGCCACGCGCAGCAGATATGAGAATATTGAAAAGCTGATCATGGTGAGAACCACACCAGGTCGAAGATCAGAGGCAAAAAAACAATGCGTTGGACTAAATAAATCAAACAGGCTTTAACTCAATGTCAATTTACGATGCTGGACACCTGCAGGGTTACTCTTGACAAAACTAAACACGATCTTAATCTAGTCTTGATCTTGATCATACGACGCACGAAGGGACTATAGTCAAAAACATCGCGCTACCGCTAACGCGCGATCGGTTTGCGTGTATTTTTGGCCAATAGTCACTTCGTGCGTCGTATGATCAAGATCAAGACTAGATTAAGATCGTGTTTAGTTTTGTCGAGAGTAGCCCTGCTGGCTGAAAACAGAAAGGGATTGTGTAAGGATGTCCATACGGGGCTATCTAGAGATAAAAAGAGAGAAAGAAAGAAAAGTTTCCGAGGGTAAATGAAACTCATACAGGTAAAAAATATATACAACTCATAAATTTTCTTGTTAGCCAACATGTAAAAGGCGAAATTGTTAATGTGGTAAATAAAAATAAATAAAAGACGTTTAAAATAATTATGATTTGCGATTACTTGTCATTTCCAAATCACTCAATAACTTACAGAAAAGAGTGGTAGATATTTTTAATGTACGGAAATCCCATGGCGCAAATATAAAGAATTATAATAGGTATATTAAAAATAAAAAAGCGTTTGTATTTATAATATCACTGTTATTATTTTACTGTAATATATTTCTTGTTAATAATATGAGTATCCAATTTATGAATTGCACCCCACTCACTGATTTCACAAAACATAATTATATACCTAGTACTTCTTAAATGTGTACTTTACACGCCCCCACAAATCTAAAAACTTCTCTCCCTTGCCATATCTAATTCTACCCAACGAAGCTGTTAAGTGCCAATAGCACCCCATACAAAATAAACACAACATAAAATCGATTATGGGAAAGCTTGCGAAAAGATTTATTTTAAAAACCAAACATATTACCTGAAATAGCATTGTCCAAAGCAAAAAATATTCAAAATAAAATAATGAACGATATTTTATAGATCGCCGATCACTCAAACTTCTCCCTATAAAGAGTATTGGAAATCAGAAAAGTCCTCTGATAGCTGATACTCTGTTTGAGTATAGTGAAAATTGATAAATTGAAATTACTGTGTAGATGTAAAAATAAATACAGGCAAATACAAATAATAATTATATTATATCGTTAAATAAACACAAACGTTACACGCTTCAGTACATAAAATAAATTATATTTTTTCCAATAATATCCGTTTTGAAGTTTTATAGATAAAAAACAAATATTGCTACTACTACAAATAAACATAAATGCAGGTACATACATATTAAAACATACGTAAATATATATGTAGATGTGCATAAAGATACCAAAGTTGTAAGTATACATATTAACTGCAAAATTGTATATGATTCAGTGAAATCAAAAATAAATACGATTATATTTGCACATTTTATTGACATTCTATACTGACACTCTAATATTTTCGTCCACAATAGAATGATTTGATTAAACTAGTTTTATAAATGTTATACTTTGATTCCCGTTTGTATTTTATTCTTCGCCAATATTGTTGCTCTTGTCTGGCTCCAACTGTGTTGTGAAAGAGAATTATAATTTTTTTGTGTATTGTATAACATGTAAAAGGCTCACGCCGTGGATATTTATAATAAATGAATATTGTATTTGTGAACAGTAGTGGAATTTATTACATAATCTGATAAATTAAACTTAATAAAAATTAAGCGTTAATATTTTATGTACGGATTATTAAATATACCCTCCTTTACACGAGATTTGTCTCTATACGAGGGCTGTATAAGTGTATACATTGTTGTATCTATATTGATTGTTATGTGCTCCATAAATAATTTTTATTGTTAATATTTTTCACACACCGATTTACCTTCGGATCCACATAAAGTTTTTGTGATTTCTTACCAAATTAAGGATGACTACGAAAATAATGCCAGTTTCGACATTTCAGTTAAATATTAACGAAATATCTAACTGAAATGTCGAAAAACGCTAGTGTCGTTCATTCAGATCCTACATATAAAATCACATAAAAAGATGCAACATACAAAGATTTATTATTTGAACAAGATTAAAAATTTAGCATTCACAAGTTTTAATTAAATTTAGCTCACGGTTTGCTGCTCATTTATTTATTTTGCTGGACAAATACCTAATCATTATGTCGGTCAAATAATAATTTTGCCGGTCGATTAAATTTAGAGTTTTACAATATCATATTATTTGCAATAGAAATATAATATTCTCGCTGGGCATAAGTAGCATATCAACATGATATATTTGTCGGCAGAATACATTTTTCTGCTGAACATAACATCAATATTATGCTGATCGTTTAAATGATAGCCTTTAATAAATACTTACGCACGTCAGAATGTAAATTATTCACCCATTCATTCACAACAGTAAACAATTATCTTGTGTGGGAAATTCTAGAATGTTTATTATACTTCACGTAACAAACATTCAAGTGGTCCTCTCAGTAGTGCTAAATAAAAGTTGAAGACATTAAGTACAGATGGAAAACCTCATCGCTGTTTATATATTAAGTATGCCTATTTGGTATTCTTGAATGAATTGGTAATCAAATAAAAGAAATGTAAATTCACAGATAAATAAATATTTAAATTCAAACTAAGTAAATAGGTATGAAAAAAATGGACAAATTAAATGATTATAATATGAAAGCGACTACCTAACAATTTACCTACATATGAAAGAAATCTTGATCTGAGGGGAGCAATAAAAATAAATATTCGCCGGTCTGAGCATTCATGCACGCGCACTGTTTAATCAAAAGATTATTCCTACTCTTGAATAAAAATCCTACCCCCTAATTGTGCGCTGTTAACCCTCCCTATCCCTATGGGGGTAGGAAGACAGAGAGGGGTGACCCAGACTCGTAACAATAATAACATTGACAGTAGGTATACGTATGTACCTACCTATTAGTGATGGGCCAAATATTATTATATTGTTAGATAGGTACTAATTCATATTTTCATAAAAAATTGTCTGAATAAAAGTCGTATAAATAACAAAAATGATTAGATTGTGAAAAATTTCTAATTTCTATACTAAATCGAATGTTTGGCCAGTAGGGTAGAAAAATCGGTCCAATTTCAGATAAGGTAACGAATCAAAATTAAACTTATAAATTTTCTACTTAAATTCGTGTAATTATATACTTTTTCACCCAAGAAATGATAAGGTAATGAAATGATTCTCAATAAACGCGCTTTTGCATAAAATAACACTAAAACCAACTATAACCTAACCTACAAATCAAACGTAAAAATTTGAGTACCTACTTGTTAAATGTAAAAGTCGTACGAAAAATGCAAATAATTAATTTTGAGTTTCAAAAACCATAAAATTTTACTTAACTCTTATTTTTCAGGTAAAATACTACATATTAGGTATCTGCATAAAAATAATTCAAAATAATCGATGTTTTGGGTACGCTTATCAATGTGAAAAAAAATCGAGACAACCAGAGAGTAAAAAAGAATAACATTGGCATTCATTCGCTAATGTCAAAAATTTCATATAAGAGACATCACTAATACGTACGTACGTACCTAATATGAACTATGAGTATTTCTATTATGTATATGTATGTATGTATGTAGGTTGGTACCAGGTGTGGATTATCCAAAGGGGAAACAATGCATAAGTAACACATGTGATATAAAATAAAAGAGAATTGTGTACATGCACAATAGAATTTATTATACAAATGTTTTTACATATATGAGTATGTATTTTGTATATAGCTACCTAATCTAAAACCGCGTTTCCTTTTATTACAACAACAAAAACAATGTGTAAATAAATAATTTCCTATAGGTACAAGACAATACCTGAGGCTTTAATTGTGGTACAAAGTTGTATTAATTAACATAATATAAAACTATTATAATTGTTACTGCAGCTACAACAGTTTATGTGGTTAATAATAATATTTAATATAATCGTATTAATAAATTAATTAAAATGATAAATATATCATCTATCCTTTAATTCTACTCTCATAAGAAGTGTTAACCAGGATAGGAAAAAAACGGCAACTCCTTAAGAGAATCAGCCAACAACGAGCTAACTGTATTGGTCACAACATCAGGCACCCATTGCTGCTCATCGCCATCGCGGAAGGTAGGACCGAAGGCACAAATGGCAGAGGCCGTCCAAGAGACGCTTATATGGACCAACTGAAGAGGGACATTTACTGTGGCTCATACGTAGAGCTGAAGAGACTGGCTGAGAATAGGGAGGAATGGAGAAGAAAATGCAAACTCGTTGCAGAACAATACAATCGATTGTAACCTGTCTTACATAATATTGATATAATGAAAACAAAATTGTTTTTGGTTTTACCACGATTCATTTGTTAAATAAGTAACCAGGTTTCGACCTATGTGTTTGACAATGACCTCATAGGTCGAAACCTGGTTACTTATTTAACAAATGAATCGTGGTAAAACCAAAAACAATTTTGTTTTCATTATATCAATATAATGGAGTTTTACAAAATCAACGTCGACTCGATCAATTACATAATATTATTCTTTCTTACTGACACTGAGGAAAACACTCGCATATTTTTGTAACATAATTATATTTAGTCTACTTTTAGTGCCTACCCCACTTGTAGGAGAGTCCATGGTGGCATATATATGTGATTCACTAAACATATATTTATTCATTTAATCACTAAACACAATCTTTATTTGACAAAATACAAACAAACATCAACAAATACATCTTTTTTAGTGTTGCCAAGCCACAACAGCTTATGGCTGTATCAAATCTGCGTATCTACACTGTACGTACACTATCACGGTTTATCCGACAGGTAGACTAGCCAGCAGATCAGCTAAATATAATAAACATGGCAGTCGTCCTCTTTACGCCAACAAAAAAACGAGACATACAGAATGGGTGGCAAAGGATCACATCATAATAATAATAATAACATTTATTTATTAACAAACTTTACTGCTAAATAGCCTTTACAGTACAATAGCTTTCAAAAAACATACTTGGACCAAACACAATCAACGTATAAGAGACAATGAATACAGCATGATAATAGAAACTGGAGATTCTCAACAGAAAGCATGTACCTTTGAATGAGCCCGCTCACAGCACATTTGCTAACGGTGTACTCCGAATCGTTAAAGATATCCACTTCACATTAATTATTCCCTATTACATGAAATTGATTCATCGATTAATAATAGCTATAGTTGGACGATGATCCCGTAGCATACTACAACGCCTGACTTCTGGTGCTACGACTTAATATAAACGGTAATTAGAAGATACAAAATATACAACATATTATTCATTTAAATTTCTTTTTTCACAACTTAAAACACGACTCTGTACAAATCTGAAAACAAATGCTTTAATCTATTCATTACCTTTGAAACGCGACCGAAGAGGCATGTAATTAAAAATCGCATTGCTCCTAGCGATACCTACTCAATGCTCATCATAGGAGCAGTTGCCCATAGATACACCTTTGAAATCGTCTATTTTCAACAACACGGGATAAAATAAAATAAAATTACACCTCTACAAAAACAAAGAAACAGTCTCGTAATGCGAAATAAATATGTTAAATTTATAAAATCCTATTTTTGTGTATTTATTTTGTATTGTCTTAAGAGACATAAACAGTTTAACTCAACAAAAATATCAACATTCAAATCTCATCAGTAAATAAACCAATCGTTGCTAGCAAACAGTAAAATTACTTTTCTTTTCTTAAATTAAAAACAAAAAATAAGACAAAAATCCCAAAGATTAAAAGTTAAAATTAACATGGTAATCAAATCTATAACAATTAAAAACCTTTTATTCAAAACATTAATCGAATCTTTCTTTTTCAAATTCAATTTGCAAATATAAAGTAAAAGCACTAATGAAAAAAAATAAGAATAAAATAAAAATGTGCATTCAAAAGAGTACTATGTAAAATAATAGAATTATATTTTTATTTTTTTTTAAAAAGATATATCTGGGTTTTGTTATAAACCCAAATACAACCTTATACACCTTTCACAGTAAGCTAAAAGCTTGTGTCGTGAAAGGGGAATATACTTAATATATTTTGTTAACAAAGCAAAAAAAGACATTAATTTAAATACATGTTACCTGGTAAAATAAATGTTAATATTATCTATCTAAGCAATAAGGAGAGACAAATATTTGCAGTCAACCTACTTCCATGATTTGGCAATCAGGAGCGATGATCTACCTAACTACATCCAAATAATAACGATAGAATGACGAGGGGGATAGAACCCTTTATAATCTCATGAATAAATTCGTATAATTTCACGGAACCTAATAGCTGTCACTGAGAAACAACTACATGCAGAACCGTGTACAAATACTAAAATTACTAAAAAAGCAAAAAGCCAAAAATCAAAATAATAGTAAAATTATTGGCCAGAAAAATGTAAAATACTAGCAAAATCAGTTTTAATGTCTTATAATATTATTGTACCTTCTTACATAGTTATTGCCACTTATGCTTTTAATACTATATAAATAAAATTAATTGTTTCATGATTTCCCAGACTGCTAATGTATCAATTTAAAGGGGAGTTGAAAATATTATATAATATTTGTGTCAAATACCAAAAATTGATGTCATAAAGGCAGTAGACAACCGAAGAGCGAGATATTAGGACGGTGTATTTCATCAACCGTAAAAAGGTGAACTCCAATAGTTGCAAACCTTTTATTTTCATAAATGTAAGAAGGTCATGTCTATTTCGTCAGATAATAAAAACAGTTCTTTTAAACAACTACCGAATTTGCGATTCTAAATCACTCGCAAACGAGTGGATGGTCTTAAAAAGAATAGAATAAAATTTGCGATTCTCTATTGTGCCGTGTTTATAGTGTGTCATGGTATCCCGGTTGGCTGTAAGAAATCGAAGGCCGCTATAACTACATGATGCTTTTTCGTACTTTTTAAAATAAAAACTTGTACCTATACTATATTGATACCAATTAAAAATACAGATAGGTACAAAACAATAAGCAATAAACCAAAACAGCTTAACCTAGATTAAGTAAATGTTGTATAATAAATACTGTGTTTGCTTTTCTCAGCAAGGGAGATATCGAAGAAGCGTGTGTTGTGAAAATATTCCACGTATTAACAACCCCAAATTTACCTTTTATAATGGTTATTATTGTAAAAATAACTATAGATTTCTATAATCTAATAGATTAAAATTTAAAACATTATGGGTTTTTCCCACCACTTTTGTTTTGTTTCGTTGAGTCTGGATGATATAGGAGCTTTGCTCTTGAAACATCCAGGGGAAAGTGGTAGGTTTGTGCATTAAGTGAAAAAAATATATACAATGTATGTTGGTGAGTATATTTTGTTTACGAATGAAAACAAGTCTTCTTCACAGGACGCGGCCCCACTATGCGAACAAACGAATGCGAACTATGCGAACAAACGCCCCACTATGCGAACAAACGTCGTTCATTTCTTCTCTTTTTCAATACAGTAAAGAAATGAAATGTTGAGAATGTCCTGCACTAACATGACGAGTAGCGTTAAAGTATTGCGTAGTGCAAATACACAGATAGAATTGTTCACAACAATCAAACTACATACATAAAACATCGTATTGTGATCGCAAAATGAAAGGTGAATAACATGCCATCCTACAACTGGTCATAGACGAGAAGATTGAGGTCCGTAGAGAGGTTGCAAAAAACGGCTTTGTGAGGTGTTTAGTGGTGACTAAAATAGCCAAAATTTCTCTCAGGTGATCGTGTACCTCGGGAGGATCCGACAAGACACGTAAAAAAGAAAGAAAATAAATAAAATATGGATTATCTAATAAACCCACACATTATGTCAACATTAAAATTTATGCAGTATATTTCATTATATACAATAATAGTGACAGATGTATGGCTGATGAAATAGGGTACAATTTAAATTCCCCTTTTAATATTATACAATACATATTACATATTTTATTACAGATATAAACATTTATTTGTATATTCATCATGATAATAATAAAATATTTACCTGTTTATGCATCTCCACGTTGAGTCCATAGGACATTTCGTAATACTGAAAAAAAAATCATAAAAATATATTAATTATTACATTTCATAATAAAGTCATTATATTTATCACCAATTAATTGACATGACATCTACTATATAAATATTAGTACGTAATCTTTGAAATTATGTTTTTAAATTTAAGGAAAAATTTATTAATAAGTCATAAAGAATATTAATTAATGAGATCTGAATTATAATATTATTTTGTACTAAAAATAGCACACAACTTAACTATGATTATAAATCAAATAATTAGTAATATTTATCTAATATACTTTTTCGATTAACCCAAGCTTTTCACTGTGAATATTTTACACACAGCAACATTAAAAATTAATCAAATACTATAGTAAATTCATAATATCGTGACTGGAGTAATAATAATATAAAATTAACATTTTTAACTTACAATGCTTAAATTGTAATAAAGAAATTTAAAATACTTGGGAATATACTATTGCAAACAATTTAAAAGACTATTGTATGTAACACAGTCTGTTGTGTTGAAAAAATATTAATGTCCATTTTTCTGAGCAATTCAATGTGTGCGAGTCATCTATAGTAGTTCAAAACTTAATTTAATTTAAAGGACACCCAAACCAATAAGATGGAGACATTTAATTGCAATAATTAAGTACCTACTAACAAAACTAGAATGAAAACACACTAATAGTAATACTGCTACAAATATAATCTGAGCAAAATAAACATAAATTTATAAAATACACTAACATCGAATGACATCAAAAAGAATTAATATAAATAAATAAATATGCATTCGAGAAAACGAATGAATTAACTCGTAAAATCGCTAATGGTATAATGTATACTAATAGAAACATATTTTCAAAACAAGCATTAACCCATCACCCTTATTAACATGAAACTATGTTAATAATACATTGCATAAAATGTGGCAACTCCAGAAAGTTCCACGGTTTAATGTTATATTGTAAATCCGTAAATAAAATTCAGGTAATGACCTAATATAGGATATAAATGTTTAAAAAAAGGACTAAACATTTTCTTTGTCATTATAACTTTAGTAACACAAATGATACCTTTTATAAAAAAAATGTAGTACCTGTGCCTATTATGAATATAAAAAGCAATAGACCGTTTTATTATTATTTAAAATAATTTTGCAGTTCATGTTCGCGAGCTAACATAGTGATTTTAAGATAAATTTTTATTACTATTTTAAGTGCATTCCTTCATCACTTTGCTAGTGGTCATTCTTAATCAATTAACATAAAGTATACTTACATGCAAACTACATAGATAAAAGCATAAAGTACTAATGTGCAAAGGAATAGACAAAGAGCAAAACACTGTTTTAATAGTGTCAGGTAATAGTTAATAATGACAACAAGGTGTTATAGTTCTATATCCATATCTTACCATAACATAATGCCTCTGCATCTCAGTCTTTTCCTGTGCAAGTTTCTCACATTCCAACTTGAGACTGTGCGGACGTATAAAAGCGGATGCGGACGCCAATACAATGTATGTACACGATGCATTCAGTATGCAGTAATATTAGTAATAATACAACACATATTATACACATCACATAAACACAAGTAGTACAATGATGGGGAACGGAGAGGGTGTTCAGTTCAGTTAGTAGGTACACAGTGCACATTCGGGTGTCATCACACATCACAAAGCACATCCACAGGCATTAAAATGTTTTACAATGATGATGATGTGTGCGAAGTTGCGGACGTCAGGTAGTGGTGAGTGAGGTGGGTATAAAACAAAAAGAGAAAAAAATATATTAATAATACGGAATGGGTTAGTCATATTAAAACAAAATAATAATAACAAAAGAATTTAGTCAGATTGTCATCTCACTGATTTTTGGTACAGGAATAATTTCAATATCTTCAAAAACGAATAATATCACTCAAACTATACGCGAGCAGTCCCAACTTGTGCGTAATGGCGTTGTATACTATTTCAAAATACGCACCTACTACAAGTTGATCCATACATGGCGAACGTTGTCAATAATTTACAAATGTGTGACATACTCTGTGTGCAGCTGTACAGACATCTCGGTCTGTGTGAATTGTCTATACATGTTATGTTATGTTATGTTATACTATATTGTGCACTTGTTTGTCTACAATTACTGTAGTTGAAGAGTTTCCATCATCATTATGGGTGACCATCAACAAAGTAGTAAACATATTTTACTTGATTTGTGCATAAACCAGTGACGCCTCTTCATTGTGTAAAACTTCTTGAAAAGCGTATCATAATATTAACCACACTACTTGAACTTCTGTCTGTCATAGAAGATATATTTCATTAACATACAGAAGAAATACACATACAATGTTTGTATAAAGATATTGAAATTTTCACTGTAAGTGAGTGATGCCGACTAGAAAGAAAAACACTGTGGATCATAATATTATTATCAATGCATTTCAACTGAGGACGACCATGCAAACTGGAAAAAAATATTAATAGGTGTATTACGAAACATGGGTAATAGAACTAATACCTATGCATGAATAATTAGTATAGCTCGCACAAGGCGAAATATAAATGCTGTGCATGTTTAAATCGTTTTCAAATTTCACTTGTATCAGTAAATTCTATATTCAAAAATACTATCTACTCGATTACTAGTAATCGGACTGTGTGAATAAAGTGATCGCAAAGTTTGTAGATTTACCGAGAATTCAAACAAATATGTGCTAATAAAACACAAATATTTTTTTTAAATTCTTGTTTGCGGTTTCGATGTAGATTATATTATCACTTTCCACTTGTAATAAAATAAACTCGATTCTGAGAATTTTTTTAATTGTAAACTATAAAAATTATGACAATTTCAAAAAAAGTAAAATTAGATAAACGATTAAATATTGGCACAACAACAGAAGAAATTAATTAATTTTACAAATGATAAGTATAAAAAATACATATGATTCCAAGTAAAAAAAAACTTATGATAATGATTTTGTAACATAATTATAATATAAAAAATAAGCTTTAATTTTCATAAAAAAATTAATTTGAGTTTGAATTTGCAATCAAAATAGATGACAATAAAATTTAATGAGATATAGCTAAATTTAATTTAATTATTTTTTACGTTTAAGTAAATATTGATGCTTATTATGTAATTTTAGTAAATTGTTATTATCATTAATACAATTAATTTTAATTTCTTCTTCAAACATTACCATCAAGATGATAGTATTTAAACCTATAGAATATTAGAATAATTAGTCACCATGCTTTTTGCATTAATCCTCACTTATTCACCACAGTATGTTAATTACGGATATCATCAACTCAAAGTAATAGTAATTCAAATATACACATCACTAAAATCAGTTTTCAGAAAAGAAAATAATAGATTACTTAATCTACTTTACTGCAAAAACACTAATATACATTATTTGTCTAGTGTCACCTGAAAATTTTTTTTTTATTATTATTATTTATCTGCCTTTAATGAGGACTAAAGATTGCCTTAAACAGGGCCACTTACACCTTTACGCACAGTTGACCATACGATAATTGACATTTAAAGCGCTGTAAGTTGTAAACATTCAGGTAGGTACTCTTAATTTTTATTATATTTACGCATACACTGAATATGGCATGAAAATGGAGACATAAGCATGGTTGGCAGTACAGCACTGTTAATGTTTACTTAATACACTGTGGAGGAATACAGAGAGGATTAAACGTCACAGTAAAACAGAAAATCAATGAAGCAGCAATCCATATATTTACAGCAGTCACGTTCGCCCCTCTGACTTACCATGACGTAGTGTCTTTGTATTTCAATCTTTTCACTAGCCAGCTTTTCACACTCCAACTTGAGACTGAAAATTATGTAAGTACATATATATAAATAAAAATAAATATGCTATGATAATATTACAAAAACCTAGTTATATTTCTATGTAATAAATAGTACTATACATGAGTGAATAGATTCCATGACCCGAATACAAACAGCCACTTCCTATTTATACCGATTTTATTGTACTATGTAATACATAGAAATATTTCTGTAATTACGAATACAATGATGTTTTAATTAATACCGACGTTGATTAAATATAATAATTAAAATAAATTAAAATTATTAACTCCAAAACATAATATTATGTATCGATCATTCAGTTCCATAGGACAACTAGATTTTTTCAAATTGTGATATTCTGCCAATTCCACAACAAAATATTCTTATATTTCACCACCTTGAAATGTTTGTATTAGAAGCATTGCATTATTGCATGTCGCATAAAAACTAGAGATGCAACGAATATTAGGCAACTATTCGGTATTCTGCCTATTCAGCAACATTTTTACTATTCGACCGAATACCGAATATTTATAGTCTATTATTCGATGTTTTGCCGAATTATTAAAATGGAAGGAACTAATAGCTTTTAGATTGCTGCTATTTTGTAGTCGGCTGCAGATCCATAATTATTAATCCTCAAATATCTATTTTTTTTTTTTAAAAAAAAAGATATATCTGGGTTTTGTTATAAACCCAAATACAACCTTATGCACCTTTCACACTAAGGTAAAAGCTTGTGCCGTGAAAGGGGAGTTTGCCGGCACCTGGGATCGAACCACGGACCCCTTGTTCTGGAGGTTAATTAATTAATTAAATTATTTAATTAAATTTGATATGTATGTATGTTGGATGATTTATTCGGCGCCATTTAATGGACCATCCATCTTAAGGGCGCGGTATATTGAAACAACGTAATACTATTATTGTTATTATTAATTAATGTTAAATCACAAAAATTAAAAAAAATTAATTCGAAAAAATGTACCGCACTGCAAGCTGCAAGTCTAGTACCTACATATATGTTTATGATGTAGGTACCTACACGAAGATGCGCGGTCGGGAGTACCGCACGCTCTCATCATTGTTTTGCCGAATATTCGGCACATGATCTTGCATAATATTCGGTATTCGGCAAATATGTATACTATTCGTTGCATCTCTAATAAAAACACATTCATATTATCACCTGTACAAAGATGTTGCAATATTTTAATAAGCCAAAGATTAACGATGTCTGCGATTTGAAAGAACTGTACCATTATAATATTGACAACGATTAATATTATGTTGATTTCAATATTTATTTAACGGTTTATGTATGTACGTGTGATGATGCTCATTCATTCTATTGTAATTATATTTACAACAGATGTAGTGTGTATATGTATGTATTACAGAACATTGTAATACTGTAATAACCACAATAATTATTGTTATAGTTATGTTACTAACTTTAAACACGGCTTTGCTCCGAAACATATCAAACTACAATTTAATACAATACAATTAAGATTTTATGTATTGACAAAACACTAAAGTGAGACGTCCATCGTTAAACGAAGTTTTTGCACTTGACTGGATTTTTACACTTCCGTGAGTGAAGATGATGTCCATTCTCTACACAAGTTTAACACGTCCTACACAACTAGTAAAAATGTTTACAAGACAAAATATATTTTAATTGATATTATTTAAGCGTGATACAAGACAAAATTGGTAGGTTGCTAAAAATATAGAAATGGGCATACATAGCTAATGACTGGGCGACGAAATGAAATCGACAACATAATACTAATGCAAGCGACTATAATTATAACTATTATATTTATGTGACAGCATTTCAGGTTTGGTAAGTGACAGTATTTTTTTTTAGAATATTGGCGATGCATCCTTGTTTGGATGATTTCCGCCATTTAAAATCATGGGTTTATTGTTTCAGAAGTGACAGTATTCAAAACATAATAAAATCTAAATTTAAACACATGTAATTTAAAATAAAAAGTTAAAATTGGAAATAAAAATTAAACTGGCGTATCTATTTGTGGGTTGATTGGAAGATATCGCTTCTGCGATAAACACGCCCACTGTACAATAGGTATCATTTATTTGTACCTATCACATTATTTGATAACTTTGTAAATATGTATTGTGCAATAAAGTTTACTGTTGTTTATAGGTATTATTTTGTCATTCACTTGCTAAAGGTATATAGTCGCTCAGTCAGTATTTTTCGACGCTGGTTTAGTATTATCAGTTATTTCGTCTGGAAAATTATAAAAAATAAATAAACATACATTCATATTAGTGAACTAACACAAATTATAATTATTTATCAGATTAACCACGATGGTGTACTTACTACATACAATGACGTACATACAATGTTATTAAAATGAAATTACTTGTATCTATAAACTTATTATGTATTGTACAGCCGTTCTCTGTAGGTACTAGTGATGTAACGAATATTCGTATTCGCATATTTCAAAGTATTCGCATTAGCATTCGTATTCGCAAAAAAATATGCGAATGTTTTGCGAATATTATTTTGGTAATAAAGTATCGGTAATTAGGTAAAAGTACCGGATACTTACCCGGTATATTGTAGAAAAAGGTACTGGAAGAAAATATTTTCTAAGAAAACCGAGGAGTTTTGAAATATTTTAAATTCCTATACCATTTTGAAAATTCGGCGACGGGGGGGTAGAAATTTTAATGTTTGAGCAATTGTAGAAATTTAAGCAAGTCAATATTCGCTATTCGCATTCGCGAATACCCAAAATCACACATTCGTTACATCACTAGTAGATACATCGTCGCTTACATGAGCGTGAATGAGCAAACACCTACATACATCAATACCCAAACAAGAAAATAATCTATTTTATATGTTTTGTAATAATGATAAATAAATAAAAATAGAGCTAGTGATGCGATAGATATGATTCATAAATATTCATTTATACTATCAATAATTAAAACATTACTTATATGTAAGTCAGCACGGGCGTAATCAGAAGCCCCCCCCCCCCGAAAAGTTAAGATATCAACATCAATATTTTTTTTACATATTTCATATAATATAAAGGTTATTGCAGGCACTTTCAGCAGTTTTATTTCCTTGAACCTCCCCGAAATTAAAACCTGGCTACGCCCGTGTATGTCAGTCAGGTTAATAAAAAAGTTAATATGACGTGGTTAGATGGACCATCAGCAAGAGTGAAAGCGGACGGTTAGCGGCCTTTGAAATGTGGTGCAATAGACGCATGCTGAAGATTCATTGGTCGGAACACGCCGAAAACGTGTTAACCAGGGTTGGCAAAAAAAGGCAACTCCTTAAAAGAATCAGCCAACAACGAGCTAACTGGATTGGCCACAACATCAGGCACCCAGGACTGCTCATCGCAATTGCAGAGGGTAGGACCGAAGGCACAAATGGCAGAGGCCGACCGAGAGAGGCTTATATGGACCAACTGAAGAGGGACATGAACTGTGGCTCATAGGTGGAGTTGAAGAGACTGGCTGAGAATAGGGAGGAGTGGAGAAGAAAGTCCAAACTCGTTTCAAACCAATCCAATAGATTGTAACTCTATATATAGATGGAAGAAATCACTATAAAGTGATAATCTCGCCACTGCAATCATCACATTTTTTATCTTATGTAAACTGATATGTTGATTTTGTTATGCGAAAGATGATGTGCAAGAAGTATAAAATAATTTAAAAAAAAAACATGGAGTTTTCCAAAATAAAATTCAACTAAATTAATACAATTACATATTTTGCTTCCTAGACATCTGTTGACACGAAATTGCTCTTAAAAAATATCATGTTTCATTGCTACTAACAATATTGTATGATATCTAATTAAAATTACATTGTTTCGTTTAAACAATAATTCGACATTATTTATGTGTATCAAGGTGAAGAGGCTTTAAGTCAATGCGATAGCATTTTTCAATGTAGCAGATTTAATTGCTAATATTTCCAGAGGTATATTTTTTAAAACAAGTAAAATAGGCAACCCTCGATGCCAGTACTTTGTGAGATAATATGACATAATATACAGATGTGTGGTGGGAATAATTCAATATCGCAAAAAAATCGACTAATGCCCCTTAACCTTGATACCACAGATTTAATCTAGGAATGGCATAAATATAACGCGTTTTTGAAATAAGTGAATATGCCATCAATAATAATATAACAATGACTGCAAGAATATGTTGATAAATCACTTCACTCATAATTGAACATAGTTTAGTTTGGCATTGACGTATATCTATGTTCGATAGTGCATCTACTCAATACTTTACGAAAAATATAACATTTTCATCAAGATGAATTAGTTCCATAATTTATTTTTATATTTTTTCAAATGCAAACTGTTTTTAACCAGGAACAAAAGTGTATATACCTTCTTACTTTTGAATAAAAAAAATGCTGTTTTTAGTTACAAAAAAATACTTCTTCGAAGTAAACTAAAATTCGTTCCGAATTGCATCACAAATTGATAATGTATAAAAATATTTACCTTATCAATGACTTTATATTTTCAAGTGTAACTAATTTTTAAATAATTCATGATTTTATTAAATAGATGGATCATTCGCATCATTAGTGGGGTAGACAACACTTGTACAAAGATAACCATATAGACAAGTAGTTTATTGATAAAAATTATTGCAAAAAGACAATTATTTTTGTTATGAATTGAATAAAACACAACCTGATATTTTTAACTAGATTTCCATTTACTCAGAGATGCGAATGTTAATGGAACCAAGTTGAAGTTATTCCACATTAATTAATCTTCAAAAAATGAACAATACTGTACAGTCCATACCGAGGATTGAACCCTCGACCCCTTAGGTATATCTATACACACCATAAGTATAACAAAATTTCTATTACTTTGTTTTACCTTTAATTATTTGAACAAACTTACAATGTTTGAGAATATTTTATTGCCAGCTGGGAAAAAAACAGTTTTTTAAAAAAACATGAATAACACTAATGATAATAAAATGTATATTTTTATCTGTCAAATTACATCGATATAGGCATTTAAAAATAAATCAAATTAATTTGAATTTTGTTTAACAACACAATAGTATTCCATCAACTTCAATGCGAAACATTTATTTGATTGTGTTTAGTACAACAATAATAAATAAATAATTAAAATTAAAAAATACTGACTTGTGATATTGTGCTTGCAGAAAGTTGAATTCTTCCTTTATCCTATCACATGACTCTCCAACTGTAAATTTGAAAGGTTGACCAGGTTGAGGAGGACCCTGTGAACAATATACCAATAAACGAGTAAATTAATAATATATTCGTAAAGACCTGAATATCGTATAACAATGTTTCAAGCTATATTCATAATAATTATACGTGCGAACATTTCAAAGAGTATTTTCAAGCACATTGTAAATAATTAAACAAATGTATTAAAGCACTTACGTATATATGTACTTAAGTAAAAACAAATGGTATGTTTTTATTTGCAATTCCATATACACAAACGTGATAAGTATATTGATTGTATTTATTAAATTGTGTCTGTGCACACGTAGTAGAATTCCATAATTATGTAATTTGAAACAAGTGTTTCTTTCTACTATTGATTATTAATTCCCAGAGAGACGTCTTTCGACTTATAAGGTCATAATCAAAAATCAATTGATAATGACCTTATAAGTCGAAAGACGTCTCTCTGGGAATTCATAATCAATAGTAGAAAGAAACACTTGTTTCAAATTACGTAATGATTGTATTTAATTTGAATGTATACCTTTTATGTCATTGTTTGTAATCAATGTACAGTAAAGAATGAATAAATAAATAAATAAGACCCTGTATATACACCCGTCTATCCATCTCATACAAAATAGACATAGAGGAGAAAACCATAACAACCGATTCTTCTTTCACATATCTTTCACTTCCTTGCATCCTCATAATTTCTCATTTAAAAACGCCAATTTTCTTATTCAACAGTAGGCCGTCTTTAAGACTTTTATTCAATAGGTAAATTGAAGTGATTCTTGCATACTTCTGTGATACTTAATATAGAAAAAGTTGATGTTTTAAATTTTTATAATAATCGGATTTTTCACTAAATATGTCTCTTGGATCCTAATTTTTTTTTGCAATAAAAAAATGTAAAATTATATTATACTTCACAAAAAATAGTAAATTTAATAATATAAAGAGCCAACGATTTCAAATGCTGACAATAATATGCTTTTTGAAATGTGCAATTGCAATATTGTGCAATCGTGGTTAGATGGAAGAAATCACTTTATAGTGATTATCTCGCCACTGCACATCGTCCTAGCTTTTTAAATTATATATTGTTTTGTTATATAATGATGATGTGCAAAAAAATAAATAAAATTAAATTTGCTTTTTCGGACATATCAACTTTTGCGATATTATCAGATTTATCAGTGTATTTCTTTCGGAATAAATTTAGACCCCATATCGTAACCATTTCTAACTTTCCCTAATTTCTCAAGTGCCAGGAATACTTTGGATCGTTGGAAGAATGACAAAAATTCGATATCCGTTTGTAATATTTTGTCCTATTGTTAATATCTATTCATGTCTAACTGTCTTGCACTATTTTATTTTTAACAAATGACTTGTATCTTGTATCCTTATTATTGTCAATTTTTATGTATTGAATCATATTTTAGATATCTCATCATTCGAACTGTGTTCCACCCTATTAAATTTTATTTCTGCGACGTGCTTGTACTAATGTTAACTATAGACTATAATTGACTCATTATAATATAGACTTTTTTTTAATAAAAATTTGATATTGTTTTTATATTAATTTAGACTTGTGGATTTGCAATTTATGTGACTGTATAATTGTTTGTTGTATTTGTCCTTCGTGCTTTTTTGTTTTTGATGTTAAAAAAATAGCAAGTTCTAGTCGTTTCTAATAACCAGTTTTAGTAGGTTCAAAGATTAATTATTTGCATTATGCATAAATACACGAATTATTAAATGTTAACAAACCTTAATATGTAAAAATATACTCGAGTACATAATAAAAATTTAATTTAGGTACATTTAATTAGCTTAATTCACTTTACTTATTTGTTGTATTGATTCAGAAATAGAGCGCATGTAATTACCCTTTCACCTCTAGTGTCCAGTGTATGCCATCTAAACATTACACCTTCGATATAATTAGAACAGTCAAAAGTACAAAACTAACCTGATTAGATTCAAGATACAAAAGAGATTGCGATAGTTGGGACATGTGGCCAGAAGACTACCTGAGTATGTACATAGGTAGTAAATCACAATGTGTCGAGGTTACCGGCAAGAGGTGAGATGGCGTGAAGTAGTGAAGCAAAACACGCGGAACTGCGATGTTTTCCCCGAGGATGCATTCGACAGAACCAGAGCCCGTAGACAATTTGTACTTAGCGATCGTCTACTGGCGAACTTTTCGACAATCTACCTACACGTACCGTATAATTATGCGTTATTGTTGCAGTTATTGACGAAAATTCGTTTGTAGGCGATCGCCAAGTACAAATTGTCTACGGGCTCAGGTGGTGAAATAAAACAAGAAAGGCAGACCCCATCACCAATAGAGAAATTATGAAATTTGACCAACCACGAAATGTTTCATATCTGGAATTCTGAACCAAATTCAACGGGGGCAAGGTTTCACGAAATTGAGGGTCGAAGAAGAGTGTCAGAAGGTATTGTCATGGTTGCTTAACATTCTCGATTGGAATACAATACGACAAGTCAAAGATATTCTCCATAGCAATATCCAATCTATTTTTTTTTAAGATATACCTGGTTTTGTTTGTTATAAACCGAAATACAACCTAACCTTATACACCTTTCACAGTAAGCTACTAATAGCTTGTGTCGCGAAAGGGGAGTTTGCCAGTACCTGATATCGAACCACGGACCCCTTGTTCACGAAGCCGAGACTCAACCTCCAGGCTACCGACGAACGAATATTGATTGATTGATTGATCGGTTGATTTGATACGACACTGGGAATGCATGTAATTTCCAGTAACACTTCCTCCTTATCTATATTGTTTCATCCCTCAATTGTTCTCTTAGAGGTGTATTGATGATTAGCATATTGCCAATTTGCTCGTTGATTACTGGTCCGTCTCAGGATGCATTGAGACATATTGTATTATTATTATTATTTATTATTTATTTATATACGGCTAATTAACCTTTACACAAAATTTTACATAGGTACAATATCATAAGAAAACCTAGGTACCATAAACAAAATTAACAAATCAATATTACAAACATACATCTATCATCACAATTTTAAAATAAAACAACAGAAGGCAACCAAAATAAAATATCAATAGACTTTGGGACTCAACAGCACTAGAAGACTCGACTAACATACCAATATGATTTTTTTACAGTAGTATGCAATGAGAAAGATTTTCTTTTTTCTATGCATTTTGATTACGATTGAAAAAAATTGAAAAACAAAAAAAAAATCATTAGGCCATATACATAATGTGTAATGCTCTAATATATTTTGGGTGAGTTGTAAGAGACCGCGCTTCTGTGCTTAACTCGCTCTCTGAATATTGTTAATATCTTATTCAAATGCATTTTTTTATAAAATTGTATGTTTTGTGATCAATTAACAGTAAATATTAAATAAATATCTAAATATAAGTTATACAAATAAAAACTTTAACATACTTAATGTTAATTAGTGTTACGTGTTTTCCGTAATGCTAAAAAGCATGGCAAAAGATAAGCTGGGTATTTACTTACTAACATATTAAACGGCGTAAAAACCTCTTTTTACAATGACTCATATACCTTCAAATAATACATGCAAACAATTTCTAGCAAATGTATATAAAACAACGAAATTTGTCTGAGATTGTGATATTTATTGAAATATTGTCTGAAATTGTAATACAAAAACGAGGGGATCGTGAAATATCTGTGCCAAAGTGAAAATTTGGCGACGGAGGGACAGAAATTTGAAATAACAGGTGTTTCCTTAAAGCTATTAACCAATTTTTTTATTGCATCAATATAAAATATCTAGTTCCGCCTCTGGTAGGTATGTACCTATATAGGTATATGTGGCGCATTTTCAGATCAAAGTAATTAATGTTCATCGGTGGCATAAACAAACCAATTGAGACTAGAAACTCAAACGGAATATAAGACGAAGGACTCGAAGGATGATTATTATATTTTTATCATAAGAGTCCTTACAAGACTATGTCAGATAGGTAGGTATATACGATGTGCATTATTAGTATAAGTGCGAGAAAGATCATTAGCATCTTGATGTAATGAAGTGAAACGGCAAACGCTTATTATCTTATTGTCAATTTTGAAACCTGCTTTCTGAGAAAATTAGTACCTACTGCGTTACCAATCTATGGTTCAAGTCGATGATCGGTGGTTAGTTTGTAGCATATTAACAACATATATGTTAAGTACGTAGGTATTTGTCTGACTATCGGCTTGAGGTAATATACGCCCACACTATGTAGGCTTAGGTGAGTATAATTATGTACTCACACTACCTACGTATACTAACTACTTACAGCTAAATACGGAGCAATACATACTCGTATTATGTGTAAACAAGACACTAATTACAACAAACATACATGACAAACACGACCAGCCTACGTACATTTACGATTAGGTATATGTATTAGGTATACATTCTGAAGATAACATTTTTAAGTTTAACTTTATTAAAATATGTAATGGTCCAAGAGACGTTTTTGGAAATAAACATTTTTTTACGTTCGTGAACTTGGAGTAGGAATACATTGTGATCGTGTGAACCGGAAAAGACTGTGGGACGTGCTGTTAGTGTTTGAGGCGAGTAGTTATTCGCTCAATATCTTATAACTCCAAGTCGAGAGCTCCGTTTGGATAAAGGTTAATAATACCCACACGGAGTGGTTTGATCTCGCTAAGGGATTGAAGCAAGGTTGTGTCATGTCTCTGCGGCTTTTCAACCTATTTTTCAACTACTATATAGACCTTTGAAATGTATGGATGATGGGTAGAATTGGAACTCGGATGAGTGTATTGATGTTTGAAGACTAGGTACTCATTGTTTCATAGATATACGTGTACCTACAATAGCTGCAAATCGAAGGAGAGAATGAAAGAACGAATTGCGAAATAAAGGTTGGTAATCAATAGCTTGGAGCGAGAAAACAAGTACATATATTTATTTGGGAAGTTTGTTTGCAAGGGATGGAAAATGCGAAAGGGATATCGAAAGAAGAAATCTGGCCGGTGTTAGAGTAAACGATGCATTTTGACTCATTATCATGTTTGCAAATGAGTCGAATTAGGCGAAAATGCTAATGCACATAAATACATTCTGGTATCGTCTCTTATGTGTACAAGGAAACATGAACGTGGTTGAAGAAAGGCGTAAATGGGTGAAATGTAATGCAGATTTACATCACATAAAATAATTAATATTTTATACATACTTAGTCAACACGCTGCTATTTTAAAAATATTTTTCAGCACTTTTAGTCCTAAGATCTATTATGCTCGCGATCTATTAAGCTGAATTTATACATGGTCATTAGCGGTATACCACTAATGGCGCGACATTAGTTACGTACGCAGTTGCACGTGTAAATAGCCAGTGTCACCATGCATGCATTAGTGGCACGATATTGAAACTGAGACGCCACTAGTGGTGCACCATTAATGGCACTGTGTAAATTGTAACGCAACTTCTTTCGCGAATCTAATTAATATACCGTCTACAGAGCAATATTTAGTTTGAACTTAATGAGTCTGAGGGAAGTCAAGATAGTTAAATACCTACTTAAATAAAATTGCTCACAAACATAAACAACCCAGCAAACATTTTAAGTTGAAAACTGGTAATATTCACCTATATTAGGTCATGTCATCATAATAGGTCACTTAACCTAAATTGGTTGCTTTTAAGTGAATTCGACCTATAATCGACCTATGTGCTTCCTCTAACCAGCTTCCATCAAAAACCCGAACTTGTACGTCTCTTTATACTTTTAAAAGAAAGATCAACGGTTGCTAGTTATTTGTGACGTTTATACATAGATTCATCCTAACATTTTTTTTTCTCTTCACGTGTATTCATTCACGTTGAGCAGTCCTCCCCCCCTCCAACATGTGTGTTGCATTTCGCATATACATATATTTTTTTTAATTTGTTTATTTATTTATTTTTCTTATATGTATTGCTGTATTTATGGTACTTATGTATCTTAGTATCTATTTATATGTATGTATGTATTGTATTTTAGTATCTATTTGTATGTATATATTAATTATTTATTTAGTTATTTATTTTTAATTCTTTTGGTAATTTTTTAAGAGTATGTATTATATATTTATGGTTTATAATTTGGTTTCTATGTATCATTTTAAAGACTTTTTATAATTATTTTTATTTTTTATCATTGTTTACAATTTATCTTCTTTTACTTTATTGCGTTAGTTGGAAGATATCGCGTTCCTGCGATAAACTCGCCCATTGTGCAAAATATTTGTATATACCATGTTGTAATCTCATTCTTTTTGTTTAAATATTTTTTACAATAAAGTTTATTATTATTATGTGGGGAATTTTAGCACGTGCCTCGGCACGTAAATTATTACTTTTTTTTTACGTAATAAAGACTTGATTTCTACCAAATTTCGACCTAATATTGACTTATATCACAATATTACGTCAATTCGACATAAAAATTACTTAATAGTTAAGCATTCAGAATATAGCGGCTAACTTCATGTTATAGTATGACATTCGTAGATGTCCATTTTTAATATTGTTTCGTAGTATAATAATGGAGACAAATATATTTATGAGAACAAATTAACACGCGATAATTGGTATTTCGTGCTTATATACATCTAAAATATAGTGCGCGGAAATTATTTTCGTAATTTACGATAGTTTTACATCGAATAATACCAATGGGCCTTAAAAATATTGAGAACTGGGATGGGGCTTAAAAATATTGGGATTGTACAATCTAATATAAAAATCATGGCGGCCGGAAAAACGTTAACATAGTGGAATTGTGACTACAAGGTAACTATAACTTTTTGGTTCTATTTTAAACTAAAATCATACTATAAAGTTATTTATTGGTGTTAATTTTGACATACAAGTTATTTTAACTTGTTGGTTGAAATTTGGTGTCTCGAGTGACTATGAGGTTGAATATTTTGGTAATAATTACGTCAGAAGAACCTAAATATCAATCAATTGGCAGCAATGACTTAACGGTGAATTAGAGCAGGTAAATCCTACCTATTTTGTAACCTTATTTCGACCACATAGTTGTATAACCTAACGGTTGACGAATAAGGTAAAAGCGACCTATTTTCAACTCAAATTTTGTCGTTTGTAGTCGAAATGTCTAAATAGTAATAAATGGTTGTTAATATTACGTTGTTTTACACGTAAATAGGTACAAATGTACTCAGTCAAATAAACTATCTACATAATATGTTTGCTGGGAATACCCTAATATTATTGTTCAATCAACGACGCAAAACAATGAAATTAAGAAGTCAATTCAGTAATTCTAAGAAAATATTTTTATATTAAGAATCAATATCAAATAATACGGACGTATCTATAGTTTGTACAATACAGTATAAAATAATATAATTCACAGAATCAATAACAATGAATTTTGACTCTTCCAATTTGAGTTTCCACTAAAAATATAATTATACATCAATGGATATTATGATGCGAAATAAAATACCACAAAAATTAAAAAAAAAGTGATCACACAAACATAAAAATGATATTTTCGTTTAGTTAAAATAATGAAGGAGCGAGTTGACAAATCTGTAATGATGTGATTAATTTCCTAGGATTTGCACTATTTTAAAATCTCAATTCTCAATATGACATACAAACTGCTTGAGGTAGAATCTTAAGCAGATGGAAAAACCTGCTAGGATTAGAAGTGGCTAGTGGACTGGACTAGTGGGAGTACTTTGATTTTACGAGAAGATACATAAAAATGAGGCATCTTCATCTATAAAACAACGATTTCCTTTTTTCCTTATTATCCTTGATAATAATGAAGAATTTATGAAGAAGTATTTATTGAAGATAAAAAAAAAATTATAAAGGAAGCGCGTCACACGAATACTCATAAGGAGGAATCACCGTTTTACAACTGCTAGAACAGAAAAAGATAGACTTATATGGCATTCCGTTCCCTCTGCCTACCCCACTTGAGGTATGGCGTGAGGGTATAGTAGAACAGAAAAACTGATGTGAAAAAAACGTGTCCAAAGAGTACATTATGTAACATAAACGTTTACATTTACGGTTAGTATAATATGAAAATTAGAGTGTGTAGATAATAGGTTGTTGACTTACCGGATGCCTCGCTGCTGCTACAGCCGCTGCCGCTGCGGCCGCGTTCATGGCTCCAGCGCCTGGATACATTCCTAGCACAACTAACACTACTAAACACACCGCCTCCTACACTGCCTCATCAGTGTAAACACCGAAACACTTACGCAACACTGCACAATATGCGACCTAACGCATAATAACAAACAAACACTTGTCAACACAATCACCGCACACCAAAATACACCGATCGACACTCGCACCGCACTACACCATGTAAAGCACAAAAAGGAAAATAACCTTTCATTGAACTTGACAGTTTTATCCGTCAATACAAAACCGAAAATAAAACACAAAGATACGGAATCATAACAATAAACCACAACATTAATTTTAATCGATTATGTAGTAATGGAATTTCTCGGTAGATAATACAAAATATTTTTATTAATATTATTATCACAATATAAAAGAAAATCGGCGTGACCGCGATATATCAAATTAAATCAAGTTTGAAAAAATCGTTTCAAGTCAAGAAGAAAATTATTTTAAAATCACTACACAATTCATTATGTTGTTGCTTCACCAATAAATCCAAATTTGGTGCTCTTATAATATCACAGTACAATATTTTGTATTAATTAATGACACATTCCCTTTTAATATTGTGATATAAATCTATACCGATAGCACAAGTCTAAAATAAATATTGTTTTAATGCGGATTATATAGATATTATTATAATTTTACATAGAGTGTGCATCAATCAAAATCGGTAAGTGTTATTATTATTATTATTATATGAATTGTATATTCGTTTACACAATACGAACATGCGGGCCATCAAAATCCTTGTAAGTATGTAGGTATTATTTTGTCATACTCTGAGATTACATCTGATGTCTCTGTTGATATAACGACTTGATATATACCAATAGTTTTATCTCGACCTGAAAAGAAAGACGTAAGCAAATATAATAATTGTGTTTTATAATTAGATTAGATATACAATATGTCAAATATTTAATTTAGATTTATAACACTTGCATAGTAATTGGATAGCGCACGAAAATACAAAATCAGAGAAATTGCAGTAATAAATTAATATGGTGCAGAGAAGAACTTAAGTATACAATTATATTTCCTAATACTGTAGTACTACGTACCTAAGCACTCACTATCTGACACTATCAATTCTGTTATTATCTGACATCCGTACTTACAAAAAAATCATACGTGGTTCACTAGCCGTGTCTAGTATGAGAATAGTGTTAATTATTATTAAACCGAGGTCTTACTTAAAACCATTCGGTCTATTATGTTATTTGTCACGTTTTGTAATGTTGTATATTATTGTTTATGTATTTGTGAAAAATTATGGTCAGTAAATATTTATTTATTTATTTATGGTTAAATTGAATTCTCTAATTGTGATAATTTGTTATTGCTTCTGTCTTATATTATTTGATTTTTAACAGGTTTTATTTAATGGTTTATTTGTATTATATGTATCATTTTTTTTTAACAATGTATTGTTCTTTTTTTCATGTTCGAATGTACTTTTTTATGTCTGTCATGTTTCTTATATATTCTCTACATGTAAAAGGCTCACGCCGTATGTTATGATAAAATAAAATTAAAATAAAATATGTGTACGGATAGACGATTTTTGTACAACATCACACCAAAATGTCAATACTATCATATCAAGAAATATTTTATTTGAAAATGTCATTTACCTACAAATTTTTCATATGAAAGCTACTCGTTGAAGCCAAAATTCCACATTAACATTTTCAGCTAGAAAAAAATTGCTAGGAAAGTCGGAACAACGCTATTCTCTGTTTTTAACTACTGGAGTGAGAATTCTCTAATTTACAATTTCATGTTAGTTAAGTAGGTGTGTGCAGTGGCGCGTCTTCCATACAAACCTAAAAGCCATTTTTTCCTGAATTGTATGCCATGCCATTTCTTTAACATTTATCTAAGCTAATAATAAAATAATTTAACAGTAAATGTCATAATTTGAAATTGAAATGTCGAGAGTCTGTTATGCATACATTAATATTTGACGTCAGTGCAACCGTACTATAGATTATACAAGGCAAGAATTAAGTCATGGCGTTTTTGTCTTACTTGCACATGTGGTTGCTAACGGGTCTTTTTGTTATAATTTGTTATATTTCTGTCTTGCTCATCACAGTGCTAATACGCTATGATCAGTAGACAAAAATTGACATAAATGATGTGCTAATATGAGTACAGTATTATTTCGCGAATCATATGAAAAAAATAATGAAAGGTTATGATCGTCTTCAGAGATGTGCAAAATACTTTCAAAAAAGTATTTAAATACAAAATACAAATACTTTTGAATTTTTGTATTTCAAATACAAAATACTAAATACTTTTTCAAAATGGTATTTAAATACAAAATACAAAATACGTATTTTCAAAATACTTTTTTAAAATACCTTTTTAAAATACTTTTTACAAATAGTCGAACAAGGTGTAAGACAAAAGTATTTAATATTTAAACCATTGATGAATGAAAAAGAAATTAAAAACTGGACAAAAGTATACATACCTAAATGGAGAAAGGGTTGACATGATTCGATATAGCATTGCTTGCAGACAATTGATGAATGCCATTGATGAATGAAAAACTGGACAAGAGTATACATAAATGGAGAAAGGGTTAACATGATTCGATATAGCATTGCTTGCAGACAATGAGGATGAGCCTTAGGAAGAACTGTCAAAATAGAAAAAAAAAAAATTAAGTCATGACAAAATGTACGGTTGTTAGAAGAGATAAGCCGAAAATTGTCATAAATGGATTGAGTATCATCAAGCAGGTAAGAGAATTCCTGACTTGGGCTACAAAATAAATCAGAATGGATAATCCAAATCTGAAATCGTATGGACTACTGTAACATCATATTATATACAGGACTGCTCCAGACTCTTCCTTATCGTCTTCAGATGGTTTTTAACCCTTAGCAGGAATCGCTATTTTAGGCAACGTAACTGGAATCGGGGGTCAAAAATGACCCCAACAGAGTTGTTAGGTATCATATTCACACCATCAACATATTTTTAATTTTTCGTTTAATTTATTTTTAAACAACTTATTAACTAAACTATTAACAATTTTTATTACACATTTTACCATAAACTATACAGTTTTTAGCAAAATCAACTTCTGTCTAATTATTTTGACAGTATCAACTACAGAAGCTTTTATTCATTAAATAAATAAAAATAACATAAAAACATTTACTTTTATCGCTTTCTTATAAGAACATTTAACAAAAAAACAGGAACTTCTCTAGAGATCAACTCAAACAAAAAAAAAACAACCTAAAACAAAACTCCTCTTATAAGTCTTACATTTGGTAGATACATGTGATATTTTTGGCACTATGTTTTTTATATATAAAAAGTAAGCACTTGCTACACTTTAGGGAACCTTTCAGAGGCCTGAGTCAACAACACACTTTCGTGTCACGCTCCCGCTCCGTTAGCGTTCGGGTGCAGACGATGTTGCAAGCAAGTGTCAATTTCGTTGCTAAGATACACAATAGTTACGAAAATTAACACTTTGGCGCACCATCGTCTGCACCCGAACGCTAGCGGAGCGGGAACGTGAGACGAAAGTGTGCTGTTGACTCAAGCAGGTCCTTTTTACGATGATATAAATAACACCTTACTCTCTTACGGTTGTTTATTTGAGTGACATTAGTAGCTACGTCTTCTTCTACTTGATGTTCTTAAAAAAAATACCATTCTTGTTTTTAGGTCTAACAAAAAAAAATATATGTTGTTTTGTACAAAAGGCATGACTAATTCGATGCCAAATTTTTTTTATATATTTAGTTCTCTTTAGACGCTTTTCTGGCTTTCACGCCTTCCAAAAAACGTAACTAAAATACAACTATTCCCGGACTCGGTGGTCATTTTTGACCCCACATGTGTACATACCTCCACTTCTAGAAATATTAGAGCGACGCAAGTTCGTCACTAGCTGCACCCCATGACGTTATGAGATTACGTAAGCGCCCAAGATTGCAGAGCCTAAGTCTTCAAAGTTATTACTTAGAATTGTGTCGTTGGGGTCATATTTGACCCCCGATTCCAGCTAAGGGTTAATGTTGCCTCCGGATCATTTACAGAAAGAATAAGAGCTGCCACATAACTTCACTATTAAGAAGTCTACACTAACTGAGAGTCCTAGAGATACTGGTGTTTAAACTGTGTCTCACTGTCCACAAGGCAGCACACCACCCACTGAGCTGTTCCGCTGACGAAAATGTGTGGCGAAGGCTGTGCTCAGCTTCTTAAACTCGTTGAACTCAAAAGGGCAAATACCTCTAAATTTGCAGAAAGAAGAAACAAAGTCTCAGCGTCATCTGCCTGGAATAGATTGCCTTCAGACAAAATTGAAAATGCTACCATTCAGGAGAAATCACAGCGCCCTTGAAATGGCCATGGATCATTAAACGGCGTCATGTAGGTATAATTTGTCCAATCATCATTATTATGTGTGTATATCTCAAACATGGAGTACTCTAATGGAAACGTTGTATTTGTTATTCAACAAATTGGCAAAAAAAGCTTGCGTACGCGCATATCAATTAATGGCAGAATTTTGTTTCAAACAATAAAAAGGTATTTTGTAAAAAGTATTTTGTGTAAAATACAAAATACTCAAAAAAAGTATTTCAAATAAAATACAAAATACTTTTTACAAAAAGGTATTTGAAATACAAAATACAAATACGTATTTTGTATTTTGTATTTGTATTTTAAATACTTTTATTTCAAATACGTCACATCTCTGATCGTCTTTAGTTGAAGGCATTGGTCATTGGTTGTAGGTGCCTATAATTTTTAATCATCAAAGTTTTTTATTATAGGCTTACCCAGGATAAAAATACAAATACGCCGGTTGTTGTATCATATACGAAGACTACCTACTGCAATAAACCAACGCTTAACCACAACAATTCGATAACGAACTGTTGCAGAACTCATTTATAACCGCAGACAAAATGGGTAACCATAGACATGTATAACTATAAACTAGCTATAAAGTAAAATAATTATGAAACACTTATGTATAGTAGATGGGTATGTTTCCTGAATATTGAGGCATATTGGGAGTAGCCGAGTCGTAATCGGTAGTAGACGAGCGTCGCTTACTGTGTACCTACTGCACAGACATAGTAGAAAATACATACCACGCGAGATAAAGTTAAGAGTAATTTGCTAACCACAGTCGTTCTACTTAAATCTGAATGTTATACGAATCATCTTTTATACATTTTTTTGCTACTTTACTTTATCTCTTTCTTACTCATACATTTTAAATATACACAGAAGACAGCAGGAATAGAATGTCTCTTATATGAAAAAGTTGTGAATATTCTATAGTTACAGATGTTTATGAGGTAACCACATAATTTTGTATTTTAGTACATACCTACTAGTTCTACGCTCGGGGTTACATATATGCAATTAAAAAAACATTGCAAGTCGAGTCAAATAACATAGTTTTTAAAGAAACCGAGTTAAATGACATAGTTTTCTTGCTGCTTAAAGATATTAATATTACCATACCAGTACTCCACGTTAAAAATTTAAATTTAACACCTCACATAGCCCGAGATTTTATTTATTTTTTAGAGTATCTGAAAAAGAAGAGGTATCCCACTGTTTTCTGTACGTTTAACACTGTGCTGTAAAAGGCGCGTAATCGTAAATATGCAATACGTATTCAGCGATGAAGATCCCATTTGAGAAATATAATATCATGGCAATAGAGAACAATTTATTTTTGAGAATTCAGCGATTTTTTTCCATTTAGAGAGGGTTTACTTTAGACCAGTCAATTTAGCCAGGTTTAAATATATACATTAATACGAGTACAATTATTAGATAATAGCGCTATGCTATGTCTATTACTACAACTTCAATTGAATTGTTGAGATTCCGATCACATCATATCATTGTTACGAGTCTTTTTTCTATTGATTGGGCGAATGTTGAATACAATATGAATTCTAAACTGTGTATGACGGCGTTGGGAGGAAACCACATTCAGTATACATCAAATATCTATTAAATATTTTCAATTTTGTTCGACATGTAGTTATTGCATATTCAAAATGAGGTATGCAAATTTATAATTGTTATGATATTTCTAGAATAAACTACCTACTTATAATGACATTAGGTACAACCATTTTATGAAGTGATTGTTATTATAAAATTTATAATTTAATATTTTAGGAATAATATCACATGTCAATAAAAGCTCCAAACAACAATTTTTATACCCTAATGAACAGTTTTCAAATAGTATGCCTAAATAAAAATAATCACACATACCTCATTTTGAATATGCATCGACGATATACTGTATTAATAATTGATATTGTGTATACGTGTATTTAGCAGTTGTGTTGATCTAGTTCTGACCAAATAAAACATTCCAGCGCCTAACCAAAAACTAGTCGCTAGATACTAATTTCAATATAAAATCAACATAAATAACATGATCCACATTGAACTAATATAAATATTATATGATTTATATAATTAACATGTATGACTTGTTTGTTCTTACAGCCCTTGTTTATTTATTCAATCTTTACTATATTGATTATAAACAAGTATTGAATACAAACAATATACAAGGGATATGCAACAATAACAAGAAAACAACAGAAACAAGAGAACGTCAGAACTCAAAATGTTTACAAGCTTCAAGATTTCAAAATGGGTAAATCATCAAAGTTGTTCATTTCTCATCCAAACTGAAATCCCATCGTCAGCTTCCTATTTTACTTATTCCGATAACCATGCAGGCCTTAGCCTGGAAAACAATAAATCTTTAAGTCTTTCTATCTTAAGCAGTGGATTGCCAGTCGTCTTTAGACTCTTTAGCATTAACCTTCTCTAAATCTCGGTTCGCTATGTCATTGTATTTTAACTTCCTCTTGCTTAATTTCACGGCAAGGCACCCCGAAATCTAGTGAATCATACTACCTATGTGTAAAAGATAATATTTAAATTAAAACACTGTTTAATTTCACTATGAGATTGCTTTAATTAAAACGTTTTCGACTACATTGTAGTTTTAGAATTAAACAGTGTTTTAATTTAAATATTATCTTTTATAATGTATTTCCACAAAGTTACACTTGAAAATATAGAATATTTATTACCTATGTGTATTTTATCTGCAACTCGCTTGTTGTTTAAACTATAATAATATTCAAAATACTGTATTGGACTTACTGAAACACATTGCCTCAAGGCAATATGTGTCCATGAAGTCCCCGGTGAGGAATAAGCCTTCCACACTTATCTGTTAGTTTTCGATTGTCCTGTAACAGGCAGATATTCGTAAAACATCACAAATCAAACACAAAATTTGACTTCTTTAGTTCCGCGATGAGGTATGCCACCTAATCTAAATATCTTAACTTTATTGGCACAGAGAAGACGACTTATATGTTTATTAAAAGTAGTTGGTCTACTGGCTACCCCTCCTCTGGGAGAAGCCATGATGAGATATTATTTTATAGCCGCTTCTACAAAGCAAGGAATACAAATGCCTTTTATGAACAAAGCATTCTCTGTAATTGTAACATGTTCATTGGTAAATAATTATTAATTTGTGTAATGTATCTTATTCAACAGTATATAACATTTTTTTTATGTTACGGATGAATGCGTGTATATATATCTACTACGCAATGGCTACATATAACTCTGTACCTTAAGGGGAGGATGTAGCGCCGTAAGATTTCGTAAATGCGTTTTAGGGTAGATTTCTCCCTCCGCGCGATCTGCATCTTCCCTTTCCCCGCTGTTGTTTCCTAGATACGAATTGATATGTTTCGAATTAATATCTTATTAGAATTCAGTAAGAATACTACCTAGTTATGATTATTATGAATACATTTTCTTCTTTCTCGCTTGCACCATACCACACTCTTCACATACCGCACTATTTTACAACCGAGTCAGCAGGTAATAACAATAGATATATACAACAATGGAGCTTTTATCGAATGGCTGTACTTCAAAATACTGTATAAAGACACCAACATTATAATCTTCCTGGTGGCTGACGCGGCGGCGCGGAGATAATGCTCTCGCCTTTGAGTTACGAGGTCCCGGGTTCGATTCCCAGCCAGAGCAAAATTAAGAATTACCTTTTTCAAAGTGTTCTGGGTCTGGGTGTTACAATTATTAATTTTATTTTTCACTGTACACTGGTTACAATATTAAAAAATAAAACAGTATCATAAAAATATCAGTTATACAACTCAATGTGTTTAGTGATTTTTTTTTATAACACAAAACGTAAAGACAATTCACAGAAACCGAGCTAGTCCCAAACTAAGATATGAATCTGGTATTTTGGGTACTAATACGACGATACACATAATATTATATACAATGCACTGAACACATATACATGTAACATCCAGACCCAGGACAATTTGAAAAAGGTCATTCTTCATTTTGCCCTGGCCGGGAATAGAACCCGGGACCTCGTGACTCCGCGCCACACCGGTCGTCAAAATTTACTACGATACGCATTGTATGTGTATCCTCTTTGTCATCCTTTCCTAATTCATTCGTTCCATATGTCCAAGTTGATATTATTGTGTATACTTATTGTACCTATTATATTGTATTTTAAAAAGTAAAAAAATAATAATTTTTATAATTTCATAAATAAATAACTATAACTATAATCTTATTGATACATAAATGCATCAATGCATATAACACTAAGTAGGTACCTATACACAATACTTTATAAAATAATGAGTACATAAAAAGAAACATAAATAAGTGCTCGACTAAAAAATTGCAGAAAAAAATGGATATAAAATATCTGGCTAACCCGTCACCTCTCGTCCTGTGCAGAAAGGATGGAACGCTCGACAAAGCTAATAGATAAAGAAAATTTGAGATTTGATCTTTACAAGTTAGTGTTAACTAAGCTTATTTTCTGATTTTTTTCTGAAAAACTGGTAACACTTTTAAAAAACGTCTAAAAGTAGGTGTCTAGATAAAAAATCGATCTATATTATGTTTTTTTTTCATGAACATTGCATGAAAGTTATGCGTATTTCAGTAGCTGAAAGACGCATAACAAGCCTGAAAATTAATGGATAGAAGATTGACAGATTTATTCTCTACCGGAGATTCCACGGGTTATATAAATATGTATATCATTATACTATCCCACTTGTGGGATAGACTGTGATGGTTTAGTAAAAATAGGAGAAACTATACGCCGCATCCCAAGTAGGGTAAGCAGAATATCCTTTTTCAGCATCTTTTCATCACTCATTTGTTCGATTGGGAAACTTTTCGAACAATATTGAAGAGAGACCCACCTCACACCCGGATATTTCAGGAGTCATAGACTCCTATTTATCCGCACATTCAAACCAAAATTGTCCTCACGGGCGGGCCATTGGGTAGGTCTGAAGGACCGACCGGCTAAAACCGCCGAACAATAATAAATGATAATAAAAAAACAAAATAGAATTTAATGTTGGTACAATTTCTATCTATTCTCTCACGCCGCATCCCAAGTGGGGTAGGCAGAGAGAACGGAACGCCATATAGATTTGTCCTTACATACTTCTTTCTTCTACATTCATACAATTTCTCATGCACGCACGTCGATTTCCTTGAGAATTTGATCTTCATGGTCAAGCCATGTAGTTCTCGGACACCCGTGATTCTTCACACCGAAGACAGTCTACTGGCTACTGGTGTAGTAGTATTTCCTTTAGTAGGTAAGTAAGAAACGTTTTGTGATCGGGTTTAGTTTCCCTGAAATGAATAGGTTACCTATTCAAATCTAACTTTTATAAGCACGCAGAGAACAACTTGGTTGTTTATTACGTGTTACTGGTAGAAGTTACGCTACGTTCTACACTAGTTACCCCACTTGTAGTAGTTGCATTGTTTAGGGCTATAAATCATAACGTGTGAAATATTTGCCCTAATCTGCTCGCAGATATAAAAAAATAATTGTTCTTCTATTTTATGACTGCTGGCTATTGTGAGAGATAAAGTAGGTACCTATAATGATGGTAGAACATAGTAAAATAAAACTCACTACACTAGAAAAATCACTGCATAAATATTTTAGTCTGTTAGTTTATGTCATTATGGATGTATGTTTGTATGTCCTCAATAGAAAAAATAATATGATAAGACTGAGGAAAAATAATGTATAGTTTTATCTGCTGGGTATTTCTTAGGCTAAAAACGTTATACATATTTTTTTTATTGACCAATATATAAATTAGAATATTATGTAATAATAAATGGTAAACAACATTGTTATAAATGTAATCATGATAATATTTCCATAAAAGTGTTGCTGGTTTTAGAGACAAAATACTAAAACTACCGATAAGTGTTTATTCGCCAATTTGGTATTCATTTCCCGTAGTAAGCCGGGCATACCCTTATACAGGCAGTATGTTATAACTTGAAGAACAATATTTATTTTGAAAACGTTAAGATTTTTTATACCTGCATTTAGGGCAATCTTTATTTTGCAGTCTTTATGTCGAGCATTTGTTTATAACCCATTAGAGCTCTTCTTTATTTTTGTGTATTACCTATTCATAATAATTATGTAGATAATAATATACTATATTATACCCTCACGCCGTGTCCCATGTGGGATAGGCTGAGAAAAAATAGCGGCCGGCGTGACGCGGAGGTAACACTCTTGCCATTGAGTCACGAGGTACCGGGTTCCCGCCCAGAGCAGAATGAAGAATGACCTTTTTCAAAGTGTTTTGGGTCTGGGTGTTACATATATATGTACAGACAAGTACATAATATATCCTCTTTTTCATCCTTTCCTTATTCATTCGTTCCACATTTCCAAGTAGGTATTATATCCATAGTAGTATTATGTATATAAAATTACTGTACCTAGATTGATACATAAATGCATCAATGTATAAATGAAACACTAAGTAGAACCTGTACACAATAGTTTACAAAATAATGAGTACATAAAAAGTTACATAAAAACGTGCTAGACCAAACAAAAATACAGAATAAAGTGGATATAAAATATCTTTCTAACCCCTCACCTCGCGTCCTGTGCAGAAAGCATGGGACGCTCGACTAAGCTATCCTTAGACGTTTCTTTCCCTTCTTCACATTTGTGAAATTTTTTTCCTATTCGACACATACTTAGATTTATTTATTTAAAGATTTTATAGGAAAAATATTTTCGAATATACCTACCATAGATTTTTTTTTGTATGTCATCAAACGGAAAGAAGTAGGTTTATGTTCGAGGTCAAGAAGAAGTAAAAAAATGCTTTGTGAAAAGGCCTATATCTTGATCCGTGTAACTCCAGGGATAGAAAAGATTCCCGATTTTCGATTGATTTGTAAAAAGCAAGTATTCCTAAAACATTACGTATAAGACATTAATAAAATAGCACGATGAAGACTACTCCTATGTTGATTTTTTCTGGTTTGTTGAATATTCGGCTTAAAAATTAATTTACGGGTCATGAGGCTTTCAATAAATCAGATGCAATACGTACATCTAATGCAATGATATAATTTTGTTGCTAATTACATGCGAAAACAATACGCATTTCGATGGATGAAAGATCATTTCACCGGAACCAAAGTAATAGTCAATGGTTAAAATACAATCATGAGATAAAAATATTCTTATGTACCTACCTACTTATTACAAAACAACTGATTATTATCTCATTAGATTCTTTTTAACAATATAATTCTTTCTCAATAATTTATTCATAGAAATATGCGATACGTCCACCCTCTTTGACATTCAGCTCAATACTAACATTTTAAACACTTGTAGAGAATTGTATGGAAATTTCGGTAAGCGAAAATGATATTGTTTAAAAATACACGTTTTTAGCTATTTTGAAAAGAAATATACTTAAATTAAAGAACGTCTACAACTTAAGAACAAGATATTAACACATGTCATTAATCAAACCAAAAATAAAAATTATGCGATAAAGAGAACTTGAGATTTGATCCTTACAAGTGTTAACGAAGCTTATTTTCGGATTTTTTTTCTGAAAAACTGGTAAAACTTTTAAAAAATGTCTACAACTTAACTTCGAAATAAAAGATTGATCTATATTATATATTTTTTTCATGAATATTGAATGAAAGTTATGCGTATTTCAGTAGCTGAAAGACAGCGAAATTTACTAGGAGCGGGAGGGAGCGGGGGTCCCGTAGAGCCTTAAAGGATAAACCACGGTCACACGAGTCACATTATAATAAATGTGCAGGAGAGGCAATTATAATGAATTTTCAAGTTTCAAAACGTCATAACTGTCATAATATTTGGAATAATTTCAGTCTGTAAAAAATATCTTCATTTGATAGGCTATATTTTAATAATTAATAATAAAAATAATCATTTTATTGATAATTATAGATAAAATGGACTTCCGTGTTTTATCCTCTAACGATATCTGCACATACATCTGTGGCACCGACTTGAAGAAATTGTTTTAAATAGTTAGTACAGGTCAAATCTCGATATAACGAAGCTCATGGGACTGAACAAAACATTTCGTTATACTGAAAATTCGTTATAACGAATTCATAGAATTATGACACCCAAACATACACAAGTGTACTCCTGAGTCAAAATAATGGTAACAGGATGTCTGATATTCCAGCTTGAATAATATATAGGTACCTATAGCAGGACAAATACATACTAGACTTCAGCGCGGTACATTTTTTGCGCAACATTAATAATTACAACAACAATAATATTATGCTGTCTCACTCCACATCATTAAGATGATAATGGTCTCTTTCCTACTAATGTTGAAGTATAGAACACCCTTTGTACCTGCTGAGGGTGTCATATTCCTATCATAAAAAAATCTTTGTTACTGGACAGAAAACAAATAAAACAGCGATCTTCAAACTGTGATACATAGATTTATTTAAAAAGTATATTTTTTGCATACATACTCAACATGATGAAATGATTTAAAATAAAAAAATACGTAAATATAAAAAAGTGTACAAAAACAACAGAAGATTATTATTTTTGACCAAAAAATTAGAAATTTATTTTGTTTAGAATTTTCTGTAGCGGCTTTAAAAATGTATTCCTCCAACTTTGAAATATTTTAAAAAGCATCTTCTATCTCCTCCAAAATGCTTACTTTCTCCTTCAGAGCGAATTGTCGTCGTTTTTACTCCAAAAAATAAAGACAAAAACACACAAAAATGATGTAACGTTAAATGTTTTTTAAAAACGTTTAAAATCACCGAAATGTAGAACAAACACAACAGGACACAGTGCAATGTAAAGTTTTAGAATCAGCGAAATAAAGATGGGCAATAGACAATAAAACGAAATAAACAAGAGGAACACTTGTAAACCATATGTGATGCAATCACTTACAAACACGTGTTATGTCACCAGAAGTCAAGAATAAACAAATTCCACAACATTTTTGAGTTAATTTAGAAGTAAATTCTAAAGCACTGAGACAAAAACTTCGTTATACTGAGATCGGTCTTCGTTATAATGAATTTTGGTTCAGTACATTTTGTATGGAAATTTCTCGGGGACAAATTATAGATTCGTTATACTGGAAATTTCGTTACTTCGGTATTCGTTACACCGAGATTTGACCTGTATACACAACGCATGTTGGACTCCCGTGATTTTGGCACAAAAAAAAATTTATGATTTTTTCTCCCTGATGGAATATTATAACGTATGTGGGACTTCCGTTGATTTTCCATTAACATTAGATGGACTTCATATATTTATTACAAATGAAAAATCATATAATTCAACAACTTTGGACTACAGTATTTTTCCCACTAACATAACGTTTTGTCACCAATATATTTGCATTGTTAACTCAAAAGTGGTAAAAAGTGGACTCCCGTGGTTTATCCTCTAAGGTACAGAACTGAATGATGGTGGTTTTAAAACTAGTTGAATAAATATAGGTATATATATATATTATATTATATTGTTCAGTTCTATAACTCAACATGTCGAACGTTTTGACGTAAATGGTAATATATATATATATATATATATATATATATATATATATATATATATATATATATATATATATGTTAAACGAAGTTTTCGCATTTAGCTGGATTTTCACACCTGCGAGAGTGAACAAATATATATATATATATATATATATATATATATAATCGTATGGCATGTCAGGCGCTATAAATCATAAAAATCACTAAAAACAAAAATCATAAAAAAAATCTCAAAGAATTGTAAAAAAAATGTCAAAAAGATAAAATAGTAAAAAAAAAAAAAATGTCAGAAAGATAAAATTGTAAAATAAAATACAATCGCAAAATATTTAAAATTTATAAAATGACTCTTGTATCCCTCAGCCAAATTCTGGCTTCGGTTGTCAGATTACTAAAACCTTCCATCACACCGTGGAACCTATAAATAGGGCAATCAGCAACAATAAGTACACACAATAAACGCCACTATTTCAATTTCACAAATAGATATAAAAAATATATGTACGGTTCCTCTCATATATTAAATATTTAGTTATGTTTTATAATTTACTAATAATATTTCCATTTGCTTAACTATTGAAATAACAAAGGCAATGTACATATGTCTCAGCACGATTTTTATAAATATTAATAGTATAATCACGCCAAAGCGGCACGGCGGCCAGATGGCGTAAAGTAGCGAGTGAGACGAGACATGCAAAACTGCAATTTTTCCATGAGGATGCAATCGAGAGAACCAATTGGCGAAATAAAACAAGAAAGGCAGACCCCACCACCATGTGGGACTAATAATTGCCCAAGAAGAAAAGAAATATTTATTTACTATCAAAATTTACTATATTTTCAATGTAATCCGTCACTTTGGTGTATCCATATTAAATGAATTTAAAAAACTTTTTTATAAGCATTTACATTTTTATTTTTGTAGACAATATTGTAGACAGTATTGATAATGTTTCAAAATATTGTCTACAAAAATAAAAATATAAGTGTCTATACAAAATTTAGGATTGACTGAGAAGGTACCTATAAGATATTTCTACTAATTGAATTATTCCGTGGAGCACCCGGTAAAGAATTGGTCTTCCACTCTTCTCCGCAAGTTTTCAAGTGTCCTGTAAAAGGCATGTGTTCGCTTTGATTAAAACATTTTATAGCGATGAGGCTTGCCACCAATCTTGAATGTCTTGATTTTATATTGGCACGGAGAGGACAGCTTGCATGTTTGTTATATGTAGCTGATCTGCTGGCTACCTCACTAGTGGGATATGCCGTCGTGGTATAATAGTGTAGTATAGAGTTATGAAACTGGACATTCGACAGAACAAATGAAAATGTGGGTAGATATAGCAGTGGCGAAACTAGACTTTTCACAACGGGCATGCTTTTTACAAGCATAGGTACTATTTCACTTCCAAACGAGTAGATGTCCTTGACAACAGACGAATATATAAATTTACATAATTATGTACGTACGTGTTTTTCCAAGATACTCAACAATAACCAAGATTTTCAATCTGGAAATGAAGTTATCAGAAATTTTTGTGCCGATAGATAAGAACACTACACAAAAACAAACGGATAAGTGAACCAATCAATGTTTTAGATATTAAATTTGTATGTTAATACTTAACTGAAGTTCCTGCGAAATGTGTCCTGGCCATGGCAAAAGATTCAAAAGAAGGTTAACGTTAATAATATCATTTTATAAATATTTTTTTTAGTTTAAGGCATGCGTTGCATATTTGCATGTATGAAAGGCACGCCACTGAGATATAGGTATATTATTATTATTATTATTAAATAGTGACACTTCAATTTCACCAAATATACTAACCGCCAATGTTTGGTGACCTTAATTCGCAAATCATTTTCGATTCGCGGTTAAACCGATCACGCGCATGTTATTTTAATATTAACAATATTATATTATAATACAATCGTACCAAAAATTTACATACTGACATTATTATTATTATTATTATTATTATCTGTACACGTAAATAAATAATTAGATTTATCTATATACTTAATTTATTACAACAATGAGTGTTTACTTAATAAATATACCTAGTCTAATTCGAATATCACGAACAGGTAAACATTATACCTAATACGAATTTAATTATGTTCAAAATGCCATCATACAAAGAGCGTGTAACAATTGAATCGGTCATTTGAATAACAACATAAGTCAGTCAATACAAACTTTTCAGAAATCACAAAAAACTGTTTGTTATAAATTTTTTAATGAAATGTTGATATCTTACTCGAATCAAAATGTTACTAACAGTGTATTCTTTTATTATAAACCTTTATTTTATGTTAAAATATTTTAGTTGTACAGTAGGTAGGTATACCTATTAATTTGTTAATTTAAAATCTTAGACTTATGTTGTTTCTCAAATGAACATCACTTCAGGGAATAAAAATCAACATTTTCATCGCAGATTATTTATTAAACAACCAAAAATCCCTATTTTTCATCATTTTCACCCACGTCAAAAGTTGGCGTCAAGTGTCAGCTGTGAATCGACACGAAAAAATTTAGTGTAGAAAGTCACTGACTCGTGTTATTTTTCTATTGAATGGCCAAGTTTAATCAGCTCAATTTGTATCAAATAGGTAAAAATTACGTGGTTCCTAAATGAAATAACGTGCGTTTCAAGAAAAAGGATTCAAACAACAAAAAAAAACATTTTCGCTAAAAACCTGACCTATGTTGTTTCTCAAATGACTGATTCAATTATAATGCTGTTTTCAAAAATATATCTAGGTATTTAAAGAAAAATGAAAAAAAAAATATTACAACAAGGAGTGTTTCTTAAAATATACTAATTTGAATATCCCGAATAGGTAAACATTATGATACGATTTTTTTTTTTTTACAATATTTAGAATCAAACAGTCGTTACACAATATGTTGACAATGAATACATTTAACATGTAGACCAGCGAAGATTCCACTCTTACCAGAAATGTCTCAGTCTTGAGGAAAAAAAAGTAAAAGTTAAAATTCTCTAAAAAAGTCAAAGTAAATTTAAATTTAAAAACAACGGTAATACAATACTTAAAACAATACAAAAACATAAATATAAAAGAAAGAATTAAATTATGTTCAAAATTCCATCATACAAAGAGAGTGTAGTAACGATTAGAATGTTGTTTTCAAAAAAATAGATATATTTCAATATTCTACATCAAAGCTTAGAAACGCCACAGCGGGAACCTTGTAAAGCTCACAATAGCTGGTTTATGCACTGTTTTGGTTTGCGATTGCGATTTCCTAGATTTCCCTTATCCCCATTTCCCCGTTTTTTGGAACGCCTTTTTTTCTTTTTTTTTTTTTGCCAATGACCAACTGCATGTTCTTGTTAAGTTATGGTAAGTGAATTTGCTGAACTCATTTCATGTTTTTTATCCTTGGTATAGATTTTTAAACACGCCAATATGCTTGTATGTAGGTACTAATATTCGCAAACTTAATTGATCAAATATTGATGTAATGTACTAATTTGTAATGTGTACTAAATGATTGTATTTTGTGCTTAGTTAATATATAAAATTAAAATAAATACGTACCTACCTACCTATGAACATAACGTCCATCCATATAGGTATACCTTCTAAGTATTCGAATATACAGCACTGGCCATATGAATGGAAACGCTTAAAATTTTCTTTAAATTCCTTGATAAGTTAAGTTTTTAATGCACTTATTCATAAAAATATTTTATTAATATGGTTGCAATGTGTCACTAGCATTATTTTTTTTGAAATTTTATTATTTTTTGGATGAGTCATCGCTTTTTTACCATTTAATGGTGGTTTTAATAAATTCAACCACCAATATTAATGAGTCTTGATAGCCAATTATGAGATGCCCCTTAATGATTGAAATTGTCTTTTTTTGTATTTGTTTTGTAAATATTGAAGTAATTATTTTTACATTTTAATATTTATTTATTCTTTTGTTGTCCACACAAAAAGAAAAATACCTACACCTGATTTTGATCATTTTCATATTTTTTTTAAGCGTTTCCATACTTATGGCTACTACTGTGTACTAGACATGCAAGTAAACCATTACCTTCTATGAAAAGTTGCAACCTTTGAGAGTGTTTCTTGGGATTTTTTTTTACATAGGTAACCATATTAACATAGGTATTATTGTTACCTGATGGGTAGGCTATAATTATTTGTATTATTCGTAATTTATTTTAACAATGAATACAACATATTTAAATGAATAAAATACGCCTACGTATGATTGTATTGTGTTTGTGTGGGTGTACAGGTGTATATTATGTTTATATTGTGTATGTGTGTTTATGGAAATGAAGCATATCATGGATAATTATAAATAAATAAACAATGATTGCATTATTACGTCTAAAATGAGTTTATATAAATGTATAGGTACCTACCTAATTAAATAATTGTAATTGCAAAAATTATATTATTATTATTTTTAAATTGTTGTAATTTGTATAATAATTATTTATTTATTTGACACAACAAACGGCTGCATCAACCTTTACATGGTAACTGCTGATTACTTGTTGTTTATAGTATGGTTTGTAACCAAATTAAGCAAATGTGAAATGTTTGTTTTCGATATTTTTCTAGCGTATACCTATTTGCAAAACTAAATAAATAACATATTGAATTTTGATGCTCCTGTGTTGACATTGTTAAACAACATTTTAAGAACATAAAATATATAATATAACACTGTTTTATTCTTTGTGAAACATAAAACAGTGTTATATTATATTTTATATTATTAAATAAAATAATTATTATTGAAAAGTCGTGCATTTCATAATTCTTAAATATCGACGGTCCAGTTCCACACATCAACAAGTCGAAATTTACATACTCGTCCATAATCCATCGTCCGTGTCGAAAAACCTCACTCCTGATAGCATAAAAACATTAATCTCTGCTTTTGTAGTCTCTAGACTTGACTACTGCAATATACTATATGTAGGACTGCCGCAAATTCAACTGAATCGTCTACAAATGGCATTCAATAGCGCTGCAAGGCTTATTTTCCGCGAAGATAAGGGTTGCCACATCACACCTTTGCTGGAAAAGTAACACTGGTTAAGAGCAGGTGAAAGGGTTCAATACAAACTGTGCCTTATAGTCTACAAAGCTTTGAACAAAATGGCACCTCAGTCACTTTCTGAACTCTGTGTTCTCAAAACACCTGCAAGTAGACCTCTACGCTCAGCTAAGACATCCACCAACATGCTGGACGAAAACAACAGAGCAAACAAGTCCTGCTTCTATGATAGGGCTTTCGGCGTCGCAGGACCCGTCATTTGGAACCGACTCCCCGAGGACCTCCGTAAAAACCAGCCGATTACAACGTTCAGGAGCAAGCTGAAGACTTCGCTCTTCCAACATAGTTTCCCGCGCCCTTGAGATGGATACTCCATTAAACGGCGCCGAATAAATCATCCAATATAATAATAATAATAATAATAATAAGTAGGTACCAACTAAATTGTGAAGTCAAGAGAGCAAATGATGTAGTTATTTATTTATTTATTTATTTATTCTTTTTTCACATCATCATTATATAACAGTGTTAACAAAATAATATACAATTTAAAAAAACTTGGGACAATGTGCAGTAGCGAGATTATCACTAGGTATAAAGTGATTTCTTCCATCTAACCACGACATGTACTTATGTTTTTTTTACAAATTATTTTTTTAATACCGTACAAATTTTAATGTACTAAGAGTAAAACAGTAGAATACAGAATGACTTAATATTTTGTTATAAGGTTATTTTATAATAGTGTAATAAGGTTTGCATGAAATATTTGAAAAAGGAAGGATGTGATTATCTTAATTTAAGCGATTTTAATTATTATAAACTTATTTGTAACTATAAATTTTCACAATTTTTGTCTTGTTTTTATTTTGTTTTTAATTATTGTACTAAAAGAGTATATTACAGCTATGCTATTGTTTGCTAGCAACGTGTTCGTCATACGCTTTGGTAATTTGTGCGACCTTCATTGGTTTGTTTATTGTTGAGAATTGAATGTTGATATTTCTTATGCTAAACTGTTTGTGTCCTTTAAGACGATAAATAATTATTAAATGTTACAAAAATGCTTAAACTGAATAAAAAAATATGTGAAAGAATGACCAATATAAAAATTGTAGTCCCGCCACTGCTATGTAGGTAGGTACCTAGGTACGCATTTTGATAATGATAATAATCCATAAGCACATAGTATTATCATCATTATGTTTATAAATAAATAAATAAGTATCTACATATGTAGGTATTATCAAATAGGTATATAATAATATGTAGCACTTATATAAAGCTTATTATAACAAGTGTCTACATAAAATATATACCTACCTATCTAAAGTAAGTACCTATGTCCTATCATCTACATACTTTATATTTATTTTATCAAAAATACACCACAAGATATCATCTACCTAAAAAGACAAAATGGTAAATAAATAGGTAGGTAGTGGATACATAATAGGTAAATCTAGATAACTAGACTACACTATAATAATAATAATAAAAATCATTATCACACAATAAAAAAAATATAAAGCAATTTGAGCGTAAAGTCTACGAGATGTGTATAATGCCGGTGGCAACATAATATGACATGGGAATGGAGATTTTGTCAAAACAGAACAGTGAGAAAATCCGAGTCACCCAAAGAGCCATGGAGTGAGCTATGGTGGACATAACCCTAAAGGGTCGTTCTCATTTGTTCACTTTCAGTGATCACTCCGGATGATCCTCCAAGATGAACAGGTGTGAACGGGCGTTTCATCAATAGTGATCACTAGCGATGACGGAGGAAAGAGATTACCTTTCGTCATAATTTTGATGAAAGGTCCTTTCACTGAAACGACCATAAACAAGTTTTATCTTACTATTTGTTTTATTCTCTATGAATTTGTATTGAATGTCAGAATCATGTAGGATAATTATTATGCAGTCGAGAGCTATATTAGTTTATTTTATGTGTTATTTTTCATTTTTGAATTTGTTTAATTATTTTTGTACGTAAATATGTTAAACTACATAAAACATGACTGAGAGTGTTGACATGGCAATGAAAGCATAGGATGAACAAGTGTGAACAGACGTGTTCACTTTCGATGAACAGGTTTGGTTTGACCCTGACACTCTGGATGATCATCCAAAGTGAAGCAATGTGAATGCTACTTAAGAGATAGAGTGCGGAACGGAATGATAAGACATAAAACTCAAATTACTATAATTGCACAACGTGTCACAACTCTTAAATGAAGATGGACGGGAGACTAATATCTTGGATACGCGGTGGAGGGATGATATCGCTCGACTCGCTAGGGTCAATGGGATGAAGACGGCGTAGGATCAAATGGTTTGCAAAGAAATGGAAAAAACCTTCGTCTTGGAGTAGAGGAGAGTGGGGTAAGAAGAAAGCAACATAATTTAGAACAAATAATTTGGCACGATGGAAGACTTTATCGTAGAAACGCAATATTTCCCAACCTAACTGAAACAATCGCGAGTCATTTACACTTTGCATTCTATCCACAACACTACTCTCAGTCTTCAATATTGTGTACAACTTACAGTCATGTAATGCATATTTTCACGACAACTGCGCAATGCTCCATTGCTACATACATACATTGTGCCACTCTCGTATTTCTTTGAAAAAAGTCTGGGTCTTCGTGGCGTATCTATTATATTAACGTAAACACTCGGCAATATAGATACTTTAATGATTTAGGGTTATCTGATTTATTATTACATATACTATCTACCTATACAATAGGTATAAATATCTACTTAAATAGCATGAAAACATCTTTAAAATAATTACATACAATTAAATAGGTAGGATGTGTACCTACTAATAACATTACGGTCATGGGTACCTAACTACCTACATACATGTGTAGTAATAATATAGGTGTATATAATATATTCTCTTCTCAGGTTATTAATAGATAGGTATACGTATACCTAAGTATGTAGGTAGGTACCTAATAAAGCATGTTTTTTTTAATATAATGTTGTACCTGAACCTCCTACTAAAGAAGGCATATTCCAAGTCTAGTATGTATACTATACTAATATACAATGTAGATTCATACATACTAATGTATACAATAACACCGTCACATTCCGATGTAAATATTGTAACATTCAACGTAGGCAGACGTCGATGGGACTGTGATATGCCATTAAAACGACCCCATGTTGTAATATTTTATACACACCACGTAATCTACACGTACAATTATTATTTTAGTTCATTCGTATATATGTTTATAATTATGTTCCATATTGACATAGTAATTACTAATTTGATCAGATAAAGGTAAAATAATACATTCTATACAATAGTCTAATTCTTTCGGCACATATTAAGTAAAAAATCACTCTTGAATTGTTATTTATTGACAGAAATATTTAAGTTTATACGACACGAACGTTATCACTTCGTGTTTAGATATTAAAAATAAATATTACTTATCGTGCCGTTTAGCGTTTCCCGTCTGATAAATGCCTTTTTTGTTTTCATCTTTCGCTGATAACTTTATTAAGACGATAATGTTGAAATATCTTTATTTTCTCGGATATTTCAGGAGTCCAAGGACACTATTATTTGGTCGCACAGTTTTCAAAATGGGTAGAAGTTTGAATTTCTCCTTCCACGTCATATTCATATTCCCTCTCCTCGCTGCAATCTACTAAAAATAACAAGTTATTTATTTTATTTTTTATTTTATTTTTTTTTTTTTCTCGAAGGGAACAAACAGTCAACATAACAAGTATTACAACAATTAAAATTAAATGAAATATAGACCACAAGAATGGTTATATTGTGTATATTTTTTTTAATCAATTCGATGTTTATTTATATACTCGTAATAGGCATTACTACAACGTTCAGGCTCAGCCAGGTGGGATTTCTTCATACTACTACTACTATTCCATCACGATATATCCCATAAAAGGGGTAGCCATCAGATCAGCTGCATGTAATAAGCATACACGCTGTCCTCTCCGTAACAACAAAAATTATAAGTGTAGTTTAAAAATATTATGGCATTTAAGTTTTTGTTGCTTTATTATATTAATATTATATATATATGAACATTATATTTTACTGCATGTTTGTATAAGACTGGGATATATTAGTTTATTTTTTTATTTATTCATTAGAAACATACACCAACAGACCCAACTAATACATCTTAAAACAAACATAATAGCAAAAGACATGAGCAATGCTGTGCCCCTTTACAGACATAATTGTGTTATTTCCTGATCCCCTCCCTTGTATGGGGTTAAGGACGAAGAATGATACGTTCCGACGGAAGAAGCAGGGTCAGTGGGGTTTGCTACTTCGTAACTGGTTGGGCCTCTTCGGTGGAGCACAAGGTAGGGTCCATCTCGGCGAGGTGCCAGCTTCGCAGTTATCATCCTTGCGGCACTATGTGGGCATTTACCCACACTAGATCTCCGGTTGTGAAGTCTTGATCTGGTCTTCGATGAGCATCGGCATTCGCCTTCCGCCGATCTTGCTCCTTTTCATTAGTCTTTCTAGCCTGTTTCAGCGTTTCGCTTAACTGTTGAAGCTGTGGCGTGAGTTCAGACAGGTAGTTCTCGGACTGTAGGATACCTCTGAGATCTCGATTTACGTCATCTGGTGTACGTAATTCTCGTCCGAACGTTAGGTAAGCGGTCGTGTATCCAGTCCCGTGACAGCGGGCCGTATTCATGGCGAACCGAATGGCTGGAAGGGCGTCTGGCCAGCGATCATGCTCTTTACCTATATGTATGGCCAGCTCTGTCTTCAAGTCACGGTTTTTCCTTTCTACGGGATTCGCCGCTGGGTGATAGACTGGCGTGAAATTCTGTTTTATCCCCAAACAGAACGTTAAATGCTGCATAATGGCACTGACAAACTGGGTGCCATTATCACTGATGAGCATCCTCGGTGTCACATACCGCAAAATTATCTCATCGAGAAGAGTTTTGGCGCATAGCTCGGCTGACGCGACTTGTAGAGGAAATATTTCCACCCATCTAGTTGCAGAATCTTCCACAATGAAGATCCAATTCATTCCGGTTGGGGATGTGGGCAGTGGCCCAAAATAATCCATGGCAATTGGTGAAGGCTCGTTTTAAACTAAAGAATGTAAGGGATAGGGATGATTTCTGATAAGTTAATTGATTTCTTGAATTCCCTGACAAAAATTAGTCATAAATCATAAAATGTATTATCTGCAGTTTTGTATTGAGATTCATTCAGTAAATCCCTATTGTTTTTTTTAATTATCCTAGACTAATAGAGTGTTATAATGTAGCTATTATAACTATTCTTTGTATGTAACTGCCTACTTCCAATTATTTAATATCCTTTTTAACCAACCTACTGTACTTGAAAACTTGAATACGCATACTTGAAAACTTTCATATGTAATATTTTTGATACAAAATATCAAAACAGAAACTCTTATATTAATGTGGCAGAAACAACAAGCGAAAAGGGTGTGTGGTCATTGGTCTTCACCGTAAGGCGCGAAGTGCGTATGTTGGTACAAGGATTAGATAATAATATAGAAAATAAAATATTCTATAACAATGCCTTTGGTTGCTGATACCTGAGGTGCACTGGTATACTGGCCCGACTGTAGTAATCTTAATAGCGGTCCACACACAAGGCGAATGCAATCACTGCTCCTTACTAGAGGCTCTCCCGACGAACTCTGCTTCCAAATGTCCTAGGCTCCTGTATTTATTCCCGTTCGGCCATCCCCTTCCTACGGGTGGTCCGGGGTGGAGTCAAGATGGCGCTCGTTGTATCCGATGTGTCCCGAACACTCCCGATACCGCAGATGTGTCCTGCGAGAAAGAGAGACCTACTGTGCGAGCGGTCGAGTATTCAAGATACTGCGCGCACGCCGCGGTACACTAATAAATTAATTAACATTAACGTAATCATGGTTGTGAGACATGGACCATCAGCAAGAGTGAAAGCGGACGGTTGGCGGCCTTTGAAATGTGGTGCTACAGACGCATGCTTAAGATCCATTGGTCGGAGCACGTCGAAAACGAAGAAGTATTAACCAGGGTAGGCGAAAAAAGGCAACTCCTTAAGAGAATCAGCCAACAACGAACTAACTGGATTGGCCACAACATTAGACACCCAGGACTACTCATCGCCATCGCGGAGGGTAAGACCGAGGGGACAAATAGCAGAGGCCGACCAAGAGACGCATATATGGACCAACTGAAGAGGGACATGAACTGTGGCTCATACGTAGAGCTGAAAAGACTGGCCGAGAATAGAGACGAATGGAGAAGAAAAACCAAACTCGTTGCAGACCAATCCAATGGATTGTAACTCATTATATATATAACGTGATCATGAACCAGTCAATGAAAAATAAAAACAAGAACAAAATAAAATACACAAAGACAACACTGCCAATCCAAAACAGAGGTTATAATTTTGGGTGAGTCAGGGGGCTACCGTTTATTCGAAAAAAACACAAATATCTTTAAACTGGAAGAAATTATTAAGTGAATGTTACATTTCTCTAGTAGAAATAATAATTAGGTACCTTCATTTTGATATACAATGCTTGAAATTTGAGCGAAATTTGGCTGAGATACCTAATATTAGAGGTCTTTTGGAAACTTTGTTTTTGCTCTCCTGTAAACTTAGGTTTTAGTGAGAAACAACCTATTGCCATGTAACTACCGAAATATATATACCTAGTAAATTCAGAAAATTAATAAAAATAAACAAGTAAGTCCGGGTGTGAAGCTAGTTTCACAATAACAGAACAATATAATAGATAGATATTATCTATAGGTATATAATAATAATAATATGCACCACCTAACTATGTAGTATATAGTTATACTAATTCACTATAGATTGTAGTGAGTAATGTGTATAATAATAATAACAATATACCTGCTACTCTGGTCCGCGTGGACCACAACACCCTCACACACAAACACAACACACACAACATACCGAGCCATTAAACTGCAAAAGATTAATAATAATACGTATAACATACCGTAATAATATACATATGTATACATACGCGTTTTAATAATAAGGGACAATTTAAAACCTACCAGCATTACAACTTTCAATGTCGTTGGTTTGTATTTTTTTATAAAAATAACGATCTTCATGATTGCGATATAATTTACTATCTTATTTCAGTTGTATGTTGACGCTGCTGCATAATACATACATACATAATACATACACATTTATTATTATTATCATCATCATCATATGCCAGTAAATCAGAGCAAAACTGTAACATGTCAAGAGACTTCATTTTTGGTATGGCCGTTCAAAGACATTTTTACATTTCATAAGTAAGATTCACTCCGGTTCCCAATCATACGTGGGTAATTATTATATTATTAATTTATGCAATTCCACTGAAATAACTGTATTTAGTTATAACGTTTCGGAACTACTTGTTCCATCCATTTTTTATTTTGCATAAATTAATAATAAATATGGAATTCCACAGTGTCACAATACATTTGAAAAGTCATTATTATACCTACTCTTAACACCAAACGATAGGTAATAATAAATATTATTAATTTTATTATACGTACAATTTGAAATTACGAGTTACAAAGTTAATACCGATACATTTAGGGTTCGTCGGTAGCCTGGAGGTAGAGTATCGGCCTCATGAAAAAGGGGTCCGCGGTTCGATCCCAGGTGCCGACAAACTCCCCTTTCACCACACAAGCTTTTAGCTTACTGTGAATAAGGTTGTATTTGGGTTTATAACAAAACCCAGATGGGTATATCTTTTTAAAAAAAAAATACAATTAATGACATTTTTTTTAGACATAATTGAATTTGTTTCTAACTTATTATTTGTGAACACAAGGTTACTGTGAATATTTTATTACGTATAAGTCACTGATACTAACAGTTTAACGATATTACATGAAAATATCATTATTTTTATTTATGGATATCAGAAAATAAAACACGTTTCTTCAAGACAGATGAAAATGGTACGAAAAAATATAATAATGTCAAGTAAAAACACAATGTATGATCCAGTGTCGTGCCTTCCATACATGCAAAAAAGCACCGCATGCCTACAATGACTTGCTTCTATGGTTGCAAAATAATCAAATCTCAGTATAGATCAGCACCTGATGATGCGAACTCGAGTCCGCGGAAACCGGTCGTGCGTTAGTCTTACTCAACAGTAACACAAAACAAAAACAAAATAAAAATATATCATTTAATAATTTAATCAAATTTCATTTAAACCTCCAATAAAAAACTATAAAATCGTGAAATATTTAAAACTACTTTACCCACGTATGGTAGAAATTAGTAAAGTTTAGTAATTTCAAATAATTATAATTGCCGTTGTGTAAGCATGATCAATATAAAAAGGCTAGTCCCACCACTGGTATGTTCACAAGTTGCTAATTTGACCAAAATTAACATCGTGTAATTTCGCTACGACATACCTATACGACATAGGTATACACAGTATGTGTATGCATTGTTGTATATGTATAAGAATTTTGTTTGGTTGTTTGCATGCATAATATAATATTTGTACTCTCTGTACGGTTAATGCGGTAGAATCAGAACTAACTTGTGTAGTACACATGTAATACAGTGTATAGGTTACTTTAGTAGTATTTAGTATAAGTATAATAATAGATTGAGTAAGCGTTAATGTCTGAGTATAGTGTCAGATAAAATGTGTTGTTAGATAGGTAGGTTCTACCTACCTAACTACTTCAATACCTACTTTAAATGTATTTACATACTCATATAGAGATACCTACCTACTCAATAAATTATCGCATTCCTACATATTATTTTATGACAGTTTATGTGTTTGTTTCTGTTTACCAACCGGAGTGTTTTGTAGTCGCAGTGGCACGGCGTGCTTTCCACATAATGCAAAATGCACCGCCCGCCTACAAAAGAAAAGCTCGGTGTTGTCTGAATCTTTTATTAATGAAATTTTAGCGACGGGTGCGAGGCCAGGCGGGGGGGGGGGAGATAGATTTGAAAATTCAGGGGTTTTCTTAAATTCGTACACCGAAACTTGAAAATATGGAAATTCACATTGAAATCGTAACCAATATAATTATTAAGATTTCTAGTCCTATCTATTCTCTCTCATTTTTATCTTAGTTTTAAGAATCTCTTATAAAATGGGTGTATTTATAAAACAAGAAGATAAATAAATACCTACTGCACTGAATTTTTCAAGCATGCGTTAAAAAATTAATCGCCTGTAAGAAAATCACTCAATAGACACATTAAAACAGATTGCGCTAATTCCTTCTACAGAATTGAGCGAAACTAGTGCTCTAATGCTCAGGAATCTATTTAGTTGGATTTGTTTTCACCTCGGTTCAAACAAAAGCAGGAATTTTGTAAAAATGTTTTAGAATAGGCTTAAGATGGTTTCAAAACGTTTAAGTAAGAGAATTGTCTTGGATTAATCTTTCCACCATTTACACAACCTACCGCATTATGCAATGAGGTACTCCATAATTGATTTTCTAATTAACTTTGTTAATAAACATTATGATTGAATAATAATGCTGGTACTAATGTCATAATTATACCCATATGCGCACTGAAGGAAAGAATGTTAGTGAACACACTATTCAATCGATGGGGTACCTACGTCAGATATTTTTGTAGTAGCTAGTATTTTTATAGCAAGCATATTATATGTAACAGATTTTTTATTCATTATTTATAGCAAGTCCACTGCTTGCCTGCCCCACTAGTAAGAGATGCAGAGCATAGAGCTATAGACATAGAGAAATAGAACATGTTCACATTAATCTGTGAATAGTTCATTCCTCGTAAATGGAACGGACATAATATGTAAATCCCTGGCAACGCCAAGTTCTCACAACAGTTAAATTAATCATTGCATTTTTTTATATGTATATATATTTACTATTATTATTTATTCTTAAGGTTATTTCTCTCTAGAAGCATAATTATTATTTAAGATCAATGTAGCTGTTAATTATTTTTAACACCTAAATAAAACGTAGTATTATTCTAACTTTAAACCCGGTATCGATTGGAGAACTGTTTGTTGTTCAATTAATCAAAACACTGATCGTTCTGGCCACATATTCGTTTTTAAATTTAATTTTTCTCTTTATTTCTAATCATAATAAGTTGGAGAATGCCCATTGAAGTGGGCGAAAACGTTAGAGTTTAAATAAATATAGTGAAAATATAAGTGTTTTTAATTATTTATAAATTATTTAATATGAATTTTCACAGTGTAAACACAAATACCCTTCAACAAATAATAAGTTGGTGTAATTACAAGGATGAATGCAAAGTTACGATGGTTTGGGCATGTGGAAAGAATGAATGAGGACAGAATGACCAAGATTTATTTGGCTGAGAGGAATGGTGCTCGGAGACGTGGACGTCCGAGGATCAAATGGCAAGATTATTTACATCGAATCCTACAGAACGGTCACGTGTCAAGCACATTAAACAGGAGAGCATGCATGAGGAATTGTATGTCAGTGACGGAAGCGAAAGATGTATGCAAGGATAGAAGGAAGTAGCGCTCGATCTTTTCTGCCTACCCCGCGAGGGAAGCGGCGTGATGGTATGTACTCGTATGTACATAATAATAATAGAGGACTTGACTGATCTATTCTAAATAATATGTATTACACAATAAGATTTACATATTATTATTTGTGATGATAATATTGTTTGTATCCCACCATCGCAACTTATTTACACGCATTCTGTCAACATCCATCACTATCTGAAAGAAGGGGAATGAGAAAGCGCGTACCTCCGAGAACTGCGTGGCTCGAGGATCAAGTTCTCAAGGACGGGACGTGTTTGTATTGTATTATACATTGTATGAATGTAAAGACAGCGAAAGAATTATGTAGAGATAGATAGAGCTTTGTGGCATTTCATTCTTCTTACATACACACATTGTTCTCAAGGCGGGATCCGTTTCATCAACATAAGCTAGCCCACCGTCTTCTGACGGGTAGGCCGAATCGGAGGTGTCAATTTTGGGTTAGTATCTAGTACCTACTGGTAGACATGACACGAACATTGTTTTTGATTGTCATCACCTCGCAAATGAAGTAAAAGTAATAAAAAGAAGTCCTATATCTATCCCATTCAGGGTACCTATACGTCGTGACTCTTGAGGGGATGGTATACCTTACCTTACCTATGCAGCCATTTCCGTCCACTGCTGGACATAGGCCTCCCCCATAATTCTCCAGGCATCTCTATCCTGGGCTCTTTGCAACCAGTCACCAGCGATTCTTTTGATGTCATCAGACCATCGTGTAGGAGGTATTCCTCTACTTCTTTTATCTTCACGAGGTCTCCATTCCACCACCCGTTTTGTCCATCTTTGATCCTGTAGTCTAGCAACATGTCCTGCCCATGACCACTTCAACTTTGCCACTCTCTCGACAACGTCAGTAACTCCCGATCTTCTGCGTATTTCTATATTTCTTATACGGTCAGAGAGTCTTATTTGTAGCATCGCTCTTTCATGCTTTCTTTGTGCCACACGAAGTTTTCTGACAGTCGACTTGGTCAAAGTTAACGTTTCTGCCCCGTAAGTTAGTACTGGTAGCACGCATTGGTCGTACATTTGGGATGGTATAGTATAATTATATTTTGTATTCCTATTATAGAATGTAAATAATAAAAGAAAAAATTATGTGACAGTTTTTTAATACATATTATTATTATGTAAATTAATTGCGATTAAAGTCACCCAGTAATTATTACATTTCACGCACATTGTGCCTAATTAAAAGAATAAATTATTCTTCTTTTGATAATATCATATTTATGATTCAATGCGATGAAATGAAAATGTCATTATTTGACCAATCATGGATATTGAATGATTCTAACAAATAAATTGAAATGCGCATATTTCTGACAATAATAATATCACTATTGAAGAGTAAAAACGTTATTTTTTTTTAATCAACAAATTTTCAATTTACGAAATTATAATTATAATTCATAAATAGTTGTATGCAAAACATAATAATTTATTCAATAAAATATTTGTTTTCGTGTAGCTTTGCTGATAAATAAAGCTCTAATATACTAGATTTCTGAACCTACACAATGTATACATACCTACCTACATATGTACATACAAACGCACTAAAATATACACGGAGATATACACTAAATAATTGATATTTAATAGCATTTTATGTACCTAATTACCTAAATATTATTTTATAATACATTTATGTAATAATAAGGATAATTGTAAAGGCCTTTGATGGCTTAGTCATATTGAAAGAATTATAAACAATGATGGAATGACAACCCTAGAATTCCAGGATTACAATAGATCTTACATCCCTTTTGTAAGTTTTCGAGTGTCCTGTATGAGATGATTATTTGTATAATATAGGATATATAAATTTTTGATTCAGCGAGGTGTGCACAAAGCATCTTGATTACGAGAATTAAATTTCTAGGACAACCTCGCGTTGAGTAGGAGATTTTGACGTGCGTGTATGAATGTAGAGAGAACGAAAGAAGTACAAGTATGGGTCTATATGGCGTTCCATGTTATATCTACCCCACTTGAGACACGGCATAAGGGTATCGGCTATAGATACAATTCGGTAGACATGGCACCCATCCCAAATATTTGCTGAAGTCACGTCACGTTTTGTGCGGATACATAAGTCTATGACTCCAGAGATCTGGGAGTGAAGTTGATCTCTCTTCAATGCTATCACGTGGAGGATGACTTGTATGTCTATCTAGATGAATAGGAGTCCTTGGCCTTTTCCTCATCGATGGTGTAATCTTGAAAGATTTAAAATGTGAAGAAAGTTTTGGAAGAAGTTTTTCAATTAATTTGAGAAACTGAATGTTTAATGAAGAAGAGCACCATTGTAATTTTTTGTATGTCTATCCATTTGATAGACCATTCATTGGCCACACATTTTATAGGAAATGTGATGGTTCAAATGAACCGAACTAATTGAACCTAGGTGACGTATATTAGAGAAAAAAAAACATTGATACAAACAGCTTAAATTATAAAAATATATACACACAGCAAATAAATACATATTTACGGGTCAGTTAATTGGATGTCACGGCGCTTCTGTGATAAGCTTGCCCATTGCACAAAATGATTTGTTCCTTACTATGTACATAATTATGTTGTTATTTGTTTTATGTTTCGTTGTATATAATATTATTATGTTTTACACGGTAACATTGTTTTTATTATAAATACAAAGTATTAATAGTAAAAACAATGTGCCTACTCTCCCTAGAACAGAATAAATTTCTTACTTTTGTTTAATTTAAAATAGAATTTGTTTCCTGTTAAAATTATGGAAATTAAGACAACTATGTATGTACCATCTTCGTTTCAATGACTAAAATGGATATAATATCAATATTATTACAATGGGACTCGGCTACATAGCTAAAGTGGCTTATCAAAAAATATTCGATTCTATAGAAGGAATATTCACATGTCTAGCAGGTATAAGGATTCTACGAACACAATAATAGGTTGCTTCTATAGGGTAAAAAAAAGTTTAGAAAAGTACTACCAACGAACCTTTGCCGACGGCAAAGTGAAATATTACGAAATAGACCATAAAAAATAACAAAACAATGCAATTTGAAAACTTACACAACCAAGTCTATAAATAACTCTAGGGCTTTAAGAATCCGACTCAAATTGAGAAAAAATAGAAACAATTTATTTTAAATGGAAGTAAAACAATAAATAAAAGAACTTAGTTGTGTTAAAACACATGGCTGCCATACAGTTCATAATAATTTTGTGAACAACATGAATACCTATTACATATTGTGTTTTAATAAGTTGTAACTGTTTAAAATTATAAAACCTAATGTATACATTTGAATAGCTTTTTAAATTTAGCTTTTTCATGAAAAGCTTAAATTTAAAACAAATTCAAATAACCTAAGTTAATGATATCTTAATTTTAATTTTATTTGGGAAAGAGTAATGAATGTGATAAAAGAAGGAAAAGATACAAAAAAAATGTGCAATAAAAACCAATATCCAATTACATATGCAAAAATATTGATGAAATCTTCAGAAAATAATCCTATTTTGACAGGGTAATCCTTTGTAAGCGGTAGGTACACAGAATTTTAAACACAGAACAAAAAACACATGTAAAAATAATTATAAACATAAAACTTATATGCACAAATAATAATATGAAAATTTAATACCAAACTGACTTTATAACACTCACAGTAATATAATATTTTAGTTAATTCAGTAGTAATAAACTTGATCACGATAATATTAGTTACTCCGTTTACGATTAACTATTCACAAAACAACGAACGACACAACCTCCACTCAGAAAGGAGAGACGCACACTAAACTCGTAATAAATACATACATAGTATAATGGTACCTATACATACACAAATACAATGTTCAGGTTCATGAATATTGTGTTTGTTGTATACCCTTCCTTCTCTCACCCTCGTTTAATTTGAAGAGAGAGATATATTGGTATCTCTTTCTGTGTAATGCCAGTAGCCCCCAAGCTGTGAACATGGAAATAATATTGTTATGGCGGGACGAATTAGAAAATAAAAGGCGATTGAAAAGTAAATATCGCTTCATAATAATAATAATTTTCGTCTTCTTTAAATAAATACAAATTTATTGAGTGGTGGGCACTTATACACTGAGAGCAGAGCCGCGCTAGCAATACTATGCGAGTACTTCAAATACATACCTACATAATATTTATCATCGTCTTCACAAATATACATACTGTATTCACCAAGTAGGTATATGAAATATTTGTATTGTGACTATGAAATGAAATGTCAAACTATTACCCATGTGGAGATAATCTAATTTTGGCTGATATTTTTATTATTTCATGGATTGTTTTAGAAATTCAATTAGGTACTTACCCAAATAAACATTACTTATTACAATATTATCTACCTTCCTTCAATTTTCTAATAAAACAATAAAGTAAGTATACAAATAATTATTTATCAATGAAAACATCACAGTTAATATGAAAACGAATCTAAAAAATCTGTATGGTAACTGTACTACTATACTACACTACTATATATTATTTTCCTTTATGAAACCAGGATTAACGCTAGTTGCACGTGACGAGGTAAGTACAGAAAGACACCTTAAAACAAGTAAGAAGTAAGATAGATAATAGTACTACATAATTTTATAGTTGGCTGGTGTTATGCAAAAATGCGTTAAGCCACACTAACTACAAACTGAGATAATTGACGTTAAAAATCAGACATATTCCGACGCGTGTTATAAAATTGTGGTTAAATATTTAGCTTTGCTGTTTTGTTTAATATGTAAAAAATAGTTATAGTAATGAAACAATGTTGTAAAATTTTCATATTTATTATTTATTAATACAAAAATTTAATGAAAAAGTGGGATAACACATTTTTACAGAACACTTTAAAAACTATTTCTTATGCAATAACTAAAAAGCAAAAATGTGTCAAGTGTAATTACTTCTCATAAAATATAAAAAATATAGTAAAGCATTATGGTTTTACTATTGGTATGAATGTAAAATTAATAATTGTAAATATTTTATTGTGATGTTATATTTTCAGTGAAAAAAAATCAAATAGGAATATTTTGATGTTCAACATCATCCTCAAGATCTAATACAATGTTTCCGAATCCATCTATATCGTCAATAAAGTTTTCAGTACAAACAGAGTCTAGAAAATTATAAAAACTGTTTACATCTTTGGGTACGAGCTCTAAAATTTCCTTGAGATCTTTAAGTTTTTCTACTGACAAAGGCTTTCCTTCTGGCCACAATAAAGAGAATTCTACATCTTTAAAATCCTTGTTTCTTCCTCTTCTTAATTTCTTAAGATCAACAGTTTGCCCATTATCATCTAGATTTGTCTTCAATACAAGACATTAGGGTTATCCTTTCTCATTTAATTTCGTGAGTTTTTAACCAAGAAACCTTTTGTTTATTAATGTCTAGTTTTCGATTTGTAATAATTTTTTGTAAAGGTTCCACAGAAAATATGTCTTCAGATTTTATCCTATTCACAATGAATTTATTCTTTCTTCTGCAATTTCTCATAATATTAATATATTCTTGATCAGTGTATACTCGTTCAACATTTTTCAGGAGCTTTTCCATATCACCAAATTCAGAGTCATTTGGCAAGTAACTGTGACCGCTTTGCAAAAATCTTAAAGTTATTTATCCTAAAGTTGGATGATTTTGAAGTGTATGCATGAGCATTAAAACTGTTTTAATGCTACGGTTCTGTCCACCGCAGGAATCTGACCACAAAATTAATTTCCTCTGAGTGATAATATGGTGATTGATGTATTTTCTTAGGCATGAACTAATTTCTTGCGTTCCACGCCCAGCTTCATGTTCTAGCCAGACGTTAAAAATACCTTGGGATGTACTTCCGACATGAATCCCCAAATTATAAAAATTAAGTTGCCGTTTGTAGTAAACTATATTTGTCGGTAATTTTGGCAATGAAAGTGTCTTTTGCATATCAAATGTTATAACTTCTAAAGAAGCGTCATCATAATATTACAAAAAAAAAATCATAATATTGCCATAATGTGTCACGCGGGTTAACATATTTTTGCAATATTGTTGTCATATTAGCCACATATTGATCTCAATTTGCAACAATACTTCAAGCATCTTAAAGCAATATTACATTATTTTTAGTCCAATTTCATGGTTTTTGGTTAACACATGGAGGTATTACAGAGTTTGTTTAAGTTTAAGCTGCTTACACTATTTTTTCAATACAAGAATATCACTTTTGGGCTAGGATTCTGACACTAACTCATTTTTTTTAATTTGGTGGGTTAACACATTTTTGCATAACACCATCCAGTTGTGTGTCTTCAATTTAACATTCAGATAACGTAGTGCAGATCACGACTTCAAGAAACCTCCAACAATTTCTCGGACACCCTTTTTCGGTTGTGCCTCCGCAGTGTGACGACAGTGACGGCTACGATTTTCTTGCATGCTATTTATTATTATGCATAAAATAAATAACAAGATTTTATTGGAATATCAGAGTATCTGTTCAACATTTCCATAATAACAAATTGTTGGTAAATTTAGATACCAACGATTTGTTTGCGAAAAGTTATATTATAGATTCGTACTTATGAATCGTTTGTATACTATCTCTGGTCCTAATCTGATAGAACGAACCGATGATTCGTTGAGAAATTTCATTACTATTTTTCTCAGTGAGGGCATTCGCCATTTCTTCCACCTTACCTACTCGAGATCGCGCCTATGCGATAAACTCGCCCTCTGTATATTGATTGTATTTAATTTGAATGTAGGTATACCTTTTATGTAATTGTTTGTAATCAATGTACAGTAAAAAATGAATAAATAATGAAATGACAAAATATATTATACCTACAAATAAAATATAAAATTGTGACTAATATTGAAAATCAATCAATAATGCATTACTACTGATACTTCCACTAAGCCATCAAGGCATTTCCCACAAATGGGATATGCATAATACGTTAAATAAAACTATAATTATAGGTATACCTACATAAGATACATAGTTATACAGTAGTGACAATATAAAATTTAATTTGTCATGAAATAAAGCTATTTACATAATTCAACATGGATAGGAAGCGAAGAGAAAAAGAGGAAAAGGGAGAGATATACTCTTAGTGTTTTCCTCGGTGAAGTAAGTACCTATTCGATTTATGTACAGAAATTTGAATGCGAAAATGAATAGATAATTTAATTCTAATATTTTTCTGTACCTACCTACTAGTCTATAAAACTCACCGTGTCAGAATAAAGTAAATATCTCACGTTCTTTATTATTTGTCCTTTCATTCATTCCGATATCTTCCACAATCCGGAGATCCGGGTTCAGTCTCACCATTCCCACCCTACATTAGAAACGTATTGTACTGGGAGGGTATCTGGAGTGTACCTACTGAGGTTATTTGAAATAAAAATTCCTCTTTTTTATCAGAGAAATCAATGAACTAATTGCAAACATCATAAATGAAAATAAAGCATTCAAAATACGTGGCTTACCCCATCGCTAAAGTGAAGACATTGACTTTGTGTTGTATAGGAAGGTAGGTGACATTTTATGAATATCTGCTAAGTAGGTATGTCATGTCACACAAAATTCTATGCGAAATAGTTAAAGACCTATTTTATAATGCCGAGCTCTTTCATTTACTACCTACTGATTCATTTTTGTGTCCAAACTTAATAACAAATGCGAAAATATCATATTTATTGTTATAACAACTGAGAACAAGTAGAAATTCTTAAAATGGTATTACGTAAAAATGATGCTGACAATGTGAACTTGGGTCTATAGTGTCACTTCACTGCCTGCTTTAAGTTAACCAACGTGTCGAGAGAGTGGGGTGAGTGGGTAGCAATAGAATTTAAGATCACCAGGGATTAGATGGAGCGGTGGAGGTTAAAATATGAGGACTGAGAAGATCGGCGTTGCATGGGAAGGAAGATGGGATGAGATCGGTGTGTCAAGTGAAGGAATTAGGAATAGAACTTGCTTGCATGAACGTGAGAGATGAAGTTATGGCGCAACGCCCTAAACTAGAAAATATTATAATACAAAAATTTTCGGGTCCATTCGCAAGTATGAATGAATGTTTGAGGATAGAATGTTTATACTTATCAGTCGGTAACCTGATACTAATATCTCGGCCTTTCAATCAAGAGATCTCAAATTCAAATCCACTTGGATTGTATAATATTGTCACTTCCTTATGGAAAAGTTATCAAATTACAACTGTTATTATTATTTGATCATTAAGGAGATTTGGCTGTGTTTGAGTTGGGGAGGATACCGATCACATTTTTATCATCAGTACGTATTATTATTTTTGATAATAATATGAAGGTGGTTTGACAAAGATATTACAAATCGAAACTTAGGTAATAATAATAATAATAATAAAAATCTTTATTGCACAAAAAAACAAACATTATTAAAATATAAATATTAAACCAGACAAATAAATTTGTGCAATGGGCGAGTTTATCGCAGAAGCGCGATATCTTCCAACTAACCCATAGGTCTAGGTTAGGTCTTTCTTACAAAGTATTGGTAAAACTCAAATACCGTAGTTTTAATTTATTATCTAGGAATTTAACAAATCTCAGTGGACAAAACAAGGAGCATGCTCACTTCACAGCATTCAGCACAATGCAAACTTACAATCGACGATGAAAATGTAGAGCAAGTGACTCGAAATGTCCAGCAGCAATAATCTCTATGACGATGTAAGAGAGCAAGCAAACAAGGCCGCCCTCGTGTCTAGGTGTTTGAAAATGCTGTATGGAGAAATAAAAACATGCTGAAAAAGAGTAGGTAAGGTAATAATTTATAAATCCTGCCTGAGACCGATCATGACATACAGCATAGAAACAAGGGCTGACACCACTAGAACAATAAGTCTTCTCAGAATCACTGAGATGAAGACTCTATGGCCCCTCGCAGGCACACCACTTCGTGAAAGAAGACGCTTTAGGAGAGATCATGTGGGGAGAGCGAGTTTGAATCGAATTATGAGAATAGGAGCAGTAGAGTGCATAACAAAAAGTAGACCCCTAGGAAGAAAACCCAAAAGGTGGAGGAATAGCTGAGCACTCACCTCCCAGGAACAGGCTCCTAGAACAACAGGACACAGCCCTAACTAAAGCAGAAGATAAAGATCTAGGAATAATAGTGCGCTCTGTGAATATAAGTTTGCATAGTTTCCCTTTTACTTTTCTAGTAAATATGTCTACAGCGGATAATATACCCACTACATGCGTACCTACCTATCTCATACTCATATAGGTAATATTAGTATGGGTGCCTGTAAGAAAACTGTGGGTAGGTAAGTATTTATTAATGAGATCTCCGCGAAGAACAAGATAAGACACATACACAGGTGCTGCGGTGAACATACTACGAAAACAACATATAACATATTTTTTTAAGAAACAAAATCTTTACAAGAACTATGACAAGTAGGTAAGTACAATGTACATAAGAGTCTATTTAGCTTTAACTTTGTCATTTGTTGTTTTTCAGGTTTTATGTAAATACTATTGTTTATAATACCTATTGGTGACAATTTTTTTTATATTTTCAACAATTAACTACTACAAAAACCCATATATTTAACTAAACATGACTTTTTCTAAACCTAATTACACGTAACTACCTGTACTAAAAATAATAAAAATAAATGGATGTATACCTAATTTGGGCCGTGATTCGATCCCAGGTGCCGGCAAATTTCCCTTTCACGACACAAGCTTTTAGCTTACTGTGAAAGATGTATAAGGTTGTATTTGGATTTATAACAAAACCCAGATAGGTATATCTTTTAAAAATAATTAACATATTCTGCAGATATGTGCACCGATAAAAATGTCCAACGGGTAGAACTCCCATACTATATAATAATAATATGTATTACAATGCGCTGTCACAGTTAGGCACTTGGCAGGTATATGCCTACCTGTACCTGAATGTTTATCAGATATTTAATCGCCACACCGACATTGTGTGGTTTCTTACGTACAACCATCAATACACAGAATCCCCGTAATAATAATAATTGAATCAATTCACATATTGTGCATGTATGTGTGTATGTTTGTAAATAATAGGTATTTATTACAAATCTAAGTAAAAACACTTACTGGAGTGTATTGGAAACACTAATTGACTTACCATGAAAACAGAAAACCTTTACTTTGCCAGAAAATCCTTGATTACCCACACTCACGGACTTGCGAAAACCCATAACCTTTGTACAATTTTCTATCCATGGTATTATGTGTGACTCACCAGCGACTAAGAACGCAACAATTAAAAGAATCGATGGTGACTGGTTATATAATAATGCTCTCTAGACAGAGATACCTGGAGACATATGGGGAGGTTTATGTTCAGCAGTGGATATAGGAACAGCTGTAAAAGTAAGTATTGAGTGCAATATTGGGCAATAAATTTGATTATGCAAAATTTACTTAGGACCCACAGTAGTTGATTTCTGATATTGTAAATCAGTCTCGTGTAGAACACACACTTTGTGATAAGTATTTATATTGTGAGATAGAGTTGTACATTTATTAGATGAGAAACAGAGTAACCTCCGTGAAAGAAGGGACAGAAGGTTATAAGACTTTGTTCCAAAAAACATGTTACTGAATATGTTTGTAAATGTTGTTTATTTAACACTTAAGACGGCTCTACACCCCTTCTTTGTGATTTCATGCAAACGAATTAGCATAATTACAACCATTTTATTTTTAAAATATTTTAAATTCTGGAACACATGTATGTTATTATTTATATAAATATAATATTTTTATCACTTGTACACGGCGTGAGCCTTTTACACATTAAACATACCTATAACAATTTAAAAAAAAAAAAAACAATTTGACAGACAATAATAATAAAATGATAAAAAATGAATTCATACAAATTTATAAAAATAAACATTAAGATGCAAAAAAAATAGTAATTTGAACAAAACAACAATAGTAACAGAATAAAACAATTAGATCAATTTATACAGAGATTGGACAAAATTTGATGAATACAAACAATAAAAGACAAAATGTCATATACAAATTAAACAGAAACAAAAATTAAAATAAATATCCATTTAGAAAAGTCCAAGATAATAATAGTCAAATTCATCAGACTTCAAATATATGTCAAAAACATTTATAAATGCGATTTTATCATTTTAGTTTTATTTTGCTGCGAGGAATACTGTATAGTGAAAATAATTTTTGAAGATTACCGTCGCAATGATAATAGGTTGAGTGGTGATATTTTAAACAAATTATTGTTAACAGGACTTCACAGCCCGATTTTATTTTGAAATCGTTCGACCATATGCTACAAATTGCCTTAAAACAGGTGTAAACACCAAATTGTAACTGCGAAACTACGTACGAACCAATAAACTATATTATAATGAGTTACAATCCATTGGATTGGTCTGCAACGAGTTTTGACTTTCTTCTCCATTCCTCCCTATTCTCAGCCAGTCTTTTCAGCTCTACGTATGAGCCACAGTTCATATCCCTCTTCAGTTGGTCCATATACGCATCTCTTGGTCGGCCTCTGCCATTTGTCCCCTCGGTCTTACCCTCCGCAATGGCGATGAGTAGTCCTGGGTGCCTGATGTTGTTGCCAATCCAGTTAGCTCGTTGTTGGCTGATTCTCTTAGGAAGTTGCCTTTTTTCGCCTACCCTGGTTAATACTTCTTCATTTTCGACGTATTCCGTCCAATGGATCTTCAGCATGCGTCTGTAGCACCACATCTCAAAGGCCGCCAACCGTCCGCTTTCACTCTTGCTGATGGTCCACGTCTCGCAACCATAAAGCAGAATGCTCCATACAAAAGCTTTAGTAAGGATCTTCCTTACGCTTAAATCAATATTTGGGGATTCCAATATCTTCGATTTTTTGTTAAAAGCAATCCTTTCCTGATTTATTCTGCTCACAATTTCCGATTTGGAGCGTCCATCCTGGTTTATTCTGCTGCCCAAGTACACGAATTTTCTTACTTGTTTGATGCTCACTCCATTTATGGCAATGTTCTCAGTCGCTTCCTTTCTTCCAACGACCATACATTTTGTTTTTTCTTTATTTATTTTCATGTTGTACTTTGACAACAGTATACTTTCCATAATAATGCAATTTGAAACAAGTGTTCCTTTCTTCTATTGTTTGTTAATTCGCAGAGAGACGTCTTTCGACTTATAAGGTCATTATCAATCTCTCTTTGCACCGACACAATTAATAGTATACTTTCCATTTTTCGTAAAACTTCGTTCAGCTCCATCTCGGAGTCTGCGAGCAGTGCTATGTCGATGTCGACCTTTTTCCCATTTATTTTTACTCCTGTCCAGTTCTTCATTTCTTCTCTCAGTTCATCAATAGCTCGCTGTATATAGCGGTTAAAGAGATCTGGCGACATTGAGCATCCCTGTCTTACACCTTGTTCGACCCTTGCTTCTGCGCAGCTCTCTCCGCTTTTAATTACAGCCATTTCGTTCTTGTATAAGCTTACTTCAAATTATTTATTTGCTGAGCCAATCGTCTCATTATTTCACCATCCCCAAAAATTTCAAGAGTCGCGAAAACCACTAGAATGGACTCCACAAGTCCGCTGAACAGTATTGAGGACAAAAAAACACGATCTGAAACAAAGTCCGCAAAACTATTCACTTGTATTATGTTTTATTCTACACCCTAGGCCTACGCAGGCAATTTATGTATAGTGCCTAAAACCAAAATCGTTGCTTATTGTAAAAATAACCGATGGTTCCTCACTTTCATATTACATTAAAAAATATACGAATATCATTACGAAAAAACTTATGATTTAATCTCAAGTTGCAAATATTTTTGAATAAATTATCGGAAGATATTAATTTTTCATCACTTTCTAACTAAAATATTTCTAACAAAATTTGAATTTTTAAAGTACCTTCATTCTGCGCCTCATACAAATTTGACATTGTTCCTCAACACTTTGATAGCTTTTTAAAGCAAAATGTAAAAATGTCATTTTATTAGTAAAATGTAAAAAATTAATTTTTATTATAAAAATGTCATTTAGGCAGGTGTTCGAAAAAAATAAGACATTTTACATCTTAAATTCAGCGTTGAGGTTTGCCACCCATCCTGAATGTCTTGATTTTATACTGGCACAAAGAGGACAGTTTGTATGTTTCTTACATACAGCTGATCTGCTGGCTACCCCACTTGTGGGATATGCCGTGATGGTATAGTATAGTAGTAGTAGTCATTTTATTTCAACGAAAAAAAGTATTAAGTTTAATAAAACTATAGTTGATTTCGTTATTTTTCCATTTATTACGCTTTTTATTACCACCAAAATAAAAAAAAGCTAAAATATCTGCATGTTCCTGCGTTATGCATAGTTGTGCATAACGATATTTTATATAAAATTCTTTTTATATTTTGCATAAAACGACAATTTTTTATGTTTTAAGTATGCTGACAACTTTTATTTCTTCATTTAAGTACATAGAAATATCATTCAAGTGGAAAAAAGACCACAAAAGCTTATTTTATTAGAGGTACCTAGTATATTTAAGACATTTCTTTTTTGTATCAAAAAAGGTACATTTCTGGCAAGGTAAATGAATATATCGCTAAAATAATATATTTAACACTAAGATTATACTCCCAACTTATATTTAATTATAAAATACACTAAGAAGTTGCGCGAAGTTTCAAGTAAAAAATAAATTCACATTGTAAATCGCATGTTTTTTGTTATGCACAAAGGGATTTTGAAGGAAGCACCAATTTTTTTCTTGGGAGCACCCGGTAAAGAATTGGTCTACCACTCTTCTCTGTAAGTTTTCAAGTGTCCTGTTAAAGGCAGGTGTTCAAAAAAATTAAGACATTCTACATCTGAAATTCAGCGATGAGATTTGCCACCCATCCTGAATGTCTTGATTTTATATTGGCACGAAGAGGACAGCTTGCATGTTTCTTACACTACCCCACTTGTGGGATATGCCGTGATGGTATAGTAGTAGGTAGTAGTAGTACACTGTATCATATAACTAGGAGAGACGAAAACATGCACGGTAAAACACTAAAAACGCTCTCCTGAACAATTTACATTTTAGCAGATACGACTGTTAGTCAGAAGAGGGACTATATAACGTATAATATCTATTGTAAAATGTATTAAACTTACTGATGTAAAACCATTAACGCTGTTAATGATAGTAATAAATGAATTAATAATTTACAGTCATACACAAATTAATTAATTGTGTCGGTGCACACGTAGTAGAATTCCATAATAATGCAATTTGAAACAAGTGTTCCTTTCTACTATTGTTTGTTAATTCGCAGAGAGACGTCTTTCGACTTATAAGGTCATTATCAATCGATTGATCGACCTTATAAGTCGAAAGACGTCTCTCTGCGAATTAACAAACAATAGTAGAAAGGAACACTTGTTTCAAATTGCATCATACACAAATTCTTTCGCATTTATATTTCAAGGACATCAACTCTTTCACATACAAGAGATTAGCTAATAAAAAATATGTAAAAATAATCGGTAAACGGATTTAACGCGTATACAATGTAAAAGTATAGGCTATACGATTGTTATTTTTTTTTTTGTAAAAGAATCATACAGTTAATCTCACAATATAATATAATAACAATAATAACATTTATAATACGTACGCCATTCAAAATATATGGTTAAGTATTTATTATTGAAAGATACAACGTTAACATAATGAAAATATTAAAATAACATAATATATTATTGTTTTGGAAATGATCCAATAAACTATGTAGGTACTTCATACGACTCACCATTATGCACTTTGTGTCAAGAAATCATTTCTTCATCTGTTCTATATAAACATAATAAATGTCTACTAGGTATAACTGGGTTGATAATGAATTTAGTGTAAATACATTTAGTGTCGAAAGGCATTTCACGAATGAAATTGAAAAATATGAATACAAAAAGTAAATATTTTTTTACAGTTAATCGTTAACGACACGACGATTTCATAAAATATTCAACTGGAGCTTTGAAACTTGAGAACTGTGTGTAAGTAGATAAATGATAGTGGCTCTATAGAACATTTATTCATTTTTAAAAACAGATATTAATATTGTATAAGATCATGCCATAGTTGTACAGTTGCAAACAAGGGCGGATCCAGCTTTGGCGCCAGGAGGGGGTCACATAGAGGCCAGGGGGGGGTCGTGGTCAAGTCAAGGACTTATAATTTAATTTTGGTAGGTAACAATAGATACAAGTAAAAAGTAGGTAGGTATTTTATTAATGTTGAAGGTATATAGTTACTGTCGTAGTTAAAATATCATGACAGAAATAAATTAGAGAATTCCGTAATAAGTTTCCATAGTTGCAAGTTTACTTTAAATAATCCCGCCAATTTATAATGAACCGTATTTTGACTCTTGTTTAATCGCTTGGTTGACCATCTGCAACCAACTTCACTCTTCTCCGGCCTCGCGAGCTCGCTGGCGTGTTTCACGTCAGCGAGCTCCAAAAAATAATAAAACTTTTGTGTTAATAAAGTGTTCAAAAGATAATTGAAACCCGTTGCAATCCAAATAATAAGCAGTGACAAAATAAACTTGTAAATTGATTAATATAAGTAGAGCCTGTTGTGTAGTTAATAAGTAAATTGTGAAAATGTAAATAACTTGTGTGTGTGTGTCTGAACCAGACATTGTAAAACTAAACTATCAATAAATGTTCCTCGTTTAACTTAACTGTTTGTTTTTAATTTGTGAAACCAATCTATGCAACTCTACGATTATCCCTGAATTGAGACTCAAACTCTGCAGACTGATTTAGCTGGACAATGTATGGAAAAGTGGACTTGAGTCGAAGAAAGAATTGGAGGGAAATATAGAGGGATAGAAGTGTTAAATATAAATATAATGGGAATAGTACTACATTACATAAAATCTGTATGGTGACAAAATATATAAATAAAATCATTATGTTCAATTAGTGATCCACCTAAGCCCTGGAACCAGCTCAGGGGGGGTCATGACCCCCATGACCCCCCCCCCCTGGATCCGCCACTGGTTGCTGAGTGA